>OX155899.1:23903034-24350426 GCA_944588485.1 Phosphuga atrata | reverse complement strand
TTGAAATTGAAATTGAAATTGAAATTGAAATTGAAATTGAAATTGAAATTGAAATTGAAATTGAAATTGAAATTGAAATTGAAATTGAAATTGAAATTGAAATTGAAATTGAAATTGAAATTGAAATTGAAATTGAAATTGAAATTGAAATTGAAATTGAAATTGAAATTGAAATTGAAATTGAAATTGAAATTGAAATTGAAATTGAAATTGAAATTGAAATTGAAATTGAAATTGAAATTGAAATTGAAATTGAAATTGAAATTGAAATTGAAATTGAAATTGAAATTGAAATTGAAATTGAAATTGAAATTGAAATTGAAATTGAAATTGAAATTGAAATTGAAATTGAAATTGAAATTGAAATTGAAATTGAAATTGAAATTGAAATTGAAATTGAAATTGAAATTGAAATTGAAATTGAAATTGAAATTGAAATTGAAATTGAAATTGAAATTGAAATTGAAATTGAAATTGAAATTGAAATTGAAATTGAAATTGAAATTGAAATTGAAATTGAAATTGAAATTGAAATTGAAATTGAAATTGAAATTGAAATTGAAATTGAAATTGAAATTGAAATTGAAATTGAAATTGAAATTGAAATTGAAATTGAAATTGAAATTGAAATTGAAATTGAAATTGAAATTGAAATTGAAATTGAAATTGAAATTGAAATTGAAATTGAAATTGAAATTGAAATTGAAATTGAAATTGAAATTGAAATTGAAATTGAAATTGAAATTGAAATTGAAATTGAAATTGAAATTGAAATTGAAATTGAAATTGAAATTGAAATTGAAATTGAAATTGAAATTGAAATTGAAATTGAAATTGAAATTGAAATTGAAATTGAAATTGAAATTGAAATTGAAATTGAAATTGAAATTGAAATTGAAATTGAAATTGAAATTGAAATTGAAATTGAAATTGAAATTGAAATTGAAATTGAAATTGAAATTGAAATTGAAATTGAAATTGAAATTGAAATTGAAATTGAAATTGAAATTGAAATTGAAATTGAAATTGAAATTGAAATTGAAATTGAAATTGAAATTGAAATTGAAATTGAAATTGAAATTGAAATTGAAATTGAAATTGAAATTGAAATTGAAATTGAAATTGAAATTGAAATTGAAATTGAAATTGAAATTGAAATTGAAATTGAAATTGAAATTGAAATTGAAATTGAAATTGAAATTGAAATTGAAATTGAAATTGAAATTGAAATTGAAATTGAAATTGAAATTGAAATTGAAATTGAAATTGAAATTGAAATTGAAATTGAAATTGAAATTGAAATTGAAATTGAAATTGAAATTGAAATTGAAATTGAAATTGAAATTGAAATTGAAATTGAAATTGAAATTGAAATTGAAATTGAAATTGAAATTGAAATTGAAATTGAAATTGAAATTGAAATTGAAATTGAAATTGAAATTGAAATTGAAATTGAAATTGAAATTGAAATTGAAATTGAAATTGAAATTGAAATTGAAATTGAAATTGAAATTGAAATTGAAATTGAAATTGAAATTGAAATTGAAATTGAAATTGAAATTGAAATTGAAATTGAAATTGAAATTGAAATTGAAATTGAAATTGAAATTGAAATTGAAATTGAAATTGAAATTGAAATTGAAATTGAAATTGAAATTGAAATTGAAATTGAAATTGAAATTGAAATTGAAATTGAAATTGAAATTGAAATTGAAATTGAAATTGAAATTGAAATTGAAATTGAAATTGAAATTGAAATTGAAATTGAAATTGAAATTGAAATTGAAATTGAAATTGAAATTGAAATTGAAATTGAAATTGAAATTGAAATTGAAATTGAAATTGAAATTGAAATTGAAATTGAAATTGAAATTGAAATTGAAATTGAAATTGAAATTGAAATTGAAATTGAAATTGAAATTGAAATTGAAATTGAAATTGAAATTGAAATTGAAATTGAAATTGAAATTGAAATTGAAATTGAAATTGAAATTGAAATTGAAATTGAAATTGAAATTGAAATTGAAATTGAAATTGAAATTGAAATTGAAATTGAAATTGAAATTGAAATTGAAATTGAAATTGAAATTGAAATTGAAATTGAAATTGAAATTGAAATTGAAATTGAAATTGAAATTGAAATTGAAATTGAAATTGAAATTGAAATTGAAATTGAAATTGAAATTGAAATTGAAATTGAAATTGAAATTGAAATTGAAATTGAAATTGAAATTGAAATTGAAATTGAAATTGAAATTGAAATTGAAATTGAAATTGAAATTGAAATTGAAATTGAAATTGAAATTGAAATTGAAATTGAAATTGAAATTGAAATTGAAATTGAAATTGAAATTGAAATTGAAATTGAAATTGAAATTGAAATTGAAATTGAAATTGAAATTGAAATTGAAATTGAAATTGAAATTGAAATTGAAATTGAAATTGAAATTGAAATTGAAATTGAAATTGAAATTGAAATTGAAATTGAAATTGAAATTGAAATTGAAATTGAAATTGAAATTGAAATTGAAATTGAAATTGAAATTGAAATTGAAATTGAAATTGAAATTGAAATTGAAATTGAAATTGAAATTGAAATTGAAATTGAAATTGAAATTGAAATTGAAATTGAAATTGAAATTGAAATTGAAATTGAAATTGAAATTGAAATTGAAATTGAAATTGAAATTGAAATTGAAATTGAAATTGAAATTGAAATTGAAATTGAAATTGAAATTGAAATTGAAATTGAAATTGAAATTGAAATTGAAATTGAAATTGAAATTGAAATTGAAATTGAAATTGAAATTGAAATTGAAATTGAAATTGAAATTGAAATTGAAATTGAAATTGAAATTGAAATTGAAATTGAAATTGAAATTGAAATTGAAATTGAAATTGAAATTGAAATTGAAATTGAAATTGAAATTGAAATTGAAATTGAAATTGAAATTGAAATTGAAATTGAAATTGAAATTGAAATTGAAATTGAAATTGAAATTGAAATTGAAATTGAAATTGAAATTGAAATTGAAATTGAAATTGAAATTGAAATTGAAATTGAAATTGAAATTGAAATTGAAATTGAAATTGAAATTGAAATTGAAATTGAAATTGAAATTGAAATTGAAATTGAAATTGAAATTGAAATTGAAATTGAAATTGAAATTGAAATTGAAATTGAAATTGAAATTGAAATTGAAATTGAAATTGAAATTGAAATTGAAATTGAAATTGAAATTGAAATTGAAATTGTAATTGTAATTGAAATTGAAATTGAAATTGAAATTGAAATTGAAATTGAAATTGAAATTGAAATTGAAATTGAAATTGAAATTGAAATTGAAATTGAAATTGAAATTGAAATTGAAATTGAAATTGAAATTGAAATTGAAATTGAAATTGAAATTGAAATTGAAATTGAAATTGAAATTGAAATTGAAATTGAAATTGAAATTGAAATTGAAATTGAAATTGAAATTGAAATTGAAATTGAAATTGAAATTGAAATTGAAATTGAAATTGAAATTGAAATTGAAATTGAAATTGAAATTGAAATTGAAATTGAAATTGAAATTGAAATTGAAATTGAAATTGAAATTGAAATTGAAATTGAAATTGAAATTGAAATTGAAATTGAAATTGAAATTGAAATTGAAATTGAAATTGAAATTGAAATTGAAATTGAAATTGAAATTGAAATTGAAATTGAAATTGAAATTGAAATTGAAATTGAAATTGAAATTGAAATTGAAATTGAAATTGAAATTGAAATTGAAATTGAAATTGAAATTGAAATTGAAATTGAAATTGAAATTGAAATTGAAATTGAAATTGAAATTGAAATTGAAATTGAAATTGAAATTGAAATTGAAATTGAAATTGAAATTGAAATTGAAATTGAAATTGAAATTGAAATTGAAATTGAAATTGAAATTGAAATTGAAATTGAAATTGAAATTGAAATTGAAATTGAAATTGAAATTGAAATTGAAATTGAAATTGAAATTGAAATTGAAATTGAAATTGAAATTGAAATTGAAATTGAAATTGAAATTGAAATTGAAATTGAAATTGAAATTGAAATTGAAATTGAAATTGAAATTGAAATTGAAATTGAAATTGAAATTGAAATTGAAATTGAAATTGAAATTGAAATTGAAATTGAAATTGAAATTGAAATTGAAATTGAAATTGAAATTGAAATTGAAATTGAAATTGAAATTGAAATTGAAATTGAAATTGAAATTGAAATTGAAATTGAAATTGAAATTGAAATTGAAATTGAAATTGAAATTGAAATTGAAATTGAAATTGAAATTGAAATTGAAATTGAAATTGAAATTGAAATTGAAATTGAAATTGAAATTGAAATTGAAATTGAAATTGAAATTGAAATTGAAATTGAAATTGAAATTGAAATTGAAATTGAAATTGAAATTGAAATTGAAATTGAAATTGAAATTGAAATTGAAATTGAAATTGAAATTGAAATTGAAATTGAAATTGAAATTGAAATTGAAATTGAAATTGAAATTGAAATTGAAATTGAAATTGAAATTGAAATTGAAATTGAAATTGAAATTGAAATTGAAATTGAAATTGAAATTGAAATTGAAATTGAAATTGAAATTGAAATTGAAATTGAAATTGAAATTGAAATTGAAATTGAAATTGAAATTGAAATTGAAATTGAAATTGAAATTGAAATTGAAATTGAAATTGAAATTGAAATTGAAATTGAAATTGAAATTGAAATTGAAATTGAAATTGAAATTGAAATTGAAATTGAAATTGAAATTGAAATTGAAATTGAAATTGAAATTGAAATTGAAATTGAAATTGAAATTGAAATTGAAATTGAAATTGAAATTGAAATTGAAATTGAAATTGAAATTGAAATTGAAATTGAAATTGAAATTGAAATTGAAATTGAAATTGAAATTGAAATTGAAATTGAAATTGAAATTGAAATTGAAATTGAAATTGAAATTGAAATTGAAATTGAAATTGAAATTGAAATTGAAATTGAAATTGAAATTGAAATTGAAATTGAAATTGAAATTGAAATTGAAATTGAAATTGAAATTGAAATTGAAATTGAAATTGAAATTGAAATTGAAATTGAAATTGAAATTGAAATTGAAATTGAAATTGAAATTGAAATTGAAATTGAAATTGAAATTGAAATTGAAATTGAAATTGAAATTGAAATTGAAATTGAAATTGAAATTGAAATTGAAATTGAAATTGAAATTGAAATTGAAATTGAAATTGAAATTGAAATTGAAATTGAAATTGAAATTGAAATTGAAATTGAAATTGAAATTGAAATTGAAATTGAAATTGAAATTGAAATTGAAATTGAAATTGAAATTGAAATTGAAATTGAAATTGAAATTGAAATTGAAATTGAAATTGAATTGAAATTGAAATTGAAATTGAAATTGAAATTGAAATTGAAATTGAAATTGAAATTGAAATTGAAATTGAAATTGAAATTGAAATTGAAATTGAAATTGAAATTGAAATTGAAATTGAAATTGAAATTGAAATTGAAATTGAAATTGAAATTGAAATTGAAATTGAAATTGAAATTGAAATTGAAATTGAAATTGAAATTGAAATTGAAATTGAAATTGAAATTGAAATTGAAATTGAAATTGAAATTGAAATTGAAATTGAAATTGAAATTGAAATTGAAATTGAAATTGAATTGAAATTGAAATTGAAATTGAAATTGAAATTGAAATTGTAATTGTAATTGTAATTGAAATTGAAATTGAAATTGAAATTGAAATTGAAATTGAAATTGAAATTGAAATTGAAATTGAAATTGAAATTGAAATTGAAATTGAAATTGAAATTGAAATTGAAATTGAAATTGAAATTGAAATTGAAATTGAAATTGAAATTGAAATTGAAATTGAAATTGAAATTGAAATTGAAATTGAAATTGAAATTGAAATTGAAATTGAAATTGAAATTGAAATTGAAATTGAAATTGAAATTGAAATTGAAATTGAAATTGAAATTGAAATTGAAATTGAAATTGAAATTGAAATTGAAATTGAAATTGAAATTGAAATTGAAATTGAAATTGAAATTGAAATTGAAATTGAAATTGAAATTGAAATTGAAATTGAAATTGAAATTGAAATTGAAATTGAAATTGAAATTGAAATTGAAATTGAAATTGAAATTGAAATTGAAATTGAAATTGAAATTGAAATTGAAATTGAAATTGAAATTGAAATTGAAATTGAAATTGAAATTGAAATTGAAATTGAAATTGAAATTGAAATTGAAATTGAAATTGAAATTGAAATTGAAATTGAAATTGAAATTGAAATTGAAATTGAAATTGAAATTGAAATTGAAATTGAAATTGAAATTGAAATTGAAATTGAAATTGAAATTGAAATTGAAATTGAAATTGAAATTGAAATTGAAATTGAAATTCAAATTGAAATTGAAATTGAAATTGAAATTGAAATTGAAATTGAAATTGAAATTGAAATTGAAATTGAAATTGAAATTGAAATTGAAATTGAAATTGAAATTGAAATTGAAATTGAAATTGAAATTGAAATTGAAATTGAAATTGAAATTGAAATTGAAATTGAAATTGAAATTGAAATTGAAATTGAAATTGAAATTGAAATTGAAATTGAAATTGAAATTGAAATTGAAATTGAAATTGAAATTGAAATTGAAATTGAAATTGAAATTGAAATTGAAATTGAAATTGAAATTGAAATTGAAATTGAAATTGAAATTGAAATTGAAATTGAAATTGAAATTGAAATTGAAATTGAAATTGAAATTGAAATTGAAATTGAAATTGAAATTGAAATTGAAATTGAAATTGAAATTGAAATTGAAATTGAAATTGAAATTGAAATTGAAATTGAAATTGAAATTGAAATTGAAATTGAAATTGAAATTGAAATTGAAATTGAAATTGAAATTGAAATTGAAATTGAAATTGAAATTGAAATTGAAATTGAAATTGAAATTGAAATTGAAATTGAAATTGAAATTGAAATTGAAATTGAAATTGAAATTGAAATTGAAATTGAAATTGAAATTGAAATTGAAATTGAAATTGAAATTGAAATTGAAATTGAAATTGAAATTGAAATTGAAATTGAAATTGAAATTGAAATTGAAATTGAAATTGAAATTGAAATTGAAATTGAAATTGAAATTGAAATTGAAATTGAAATTGAAATTGAAATTGAAATTGAAATTGAAATTGAAATTGAAATTGAAATTGAAATTGAAATTGAAATTGAAATTGAAATTGAAATTGAAATTGAAATTGAAATTGAAATTGAAATTGAAATTGAAATTGAAATTGAAATTGAAATTGAAATTGAAATTGAAATTGAAATTGAAATTGAAATTGAAATTGAAATTGAAATTGAAATTGAAATTGAAATTGAAATTGAAATTGAAATTGAAATTGAAATTGAAATTGAAATTGAAATTGAAATTGAAATTGAAATTGAAATTGAAATTGAAATTGAAATTGAAATTGAAATTGAAATTGAAATTGAAATTGAAATTGAAATTGAAATTGAAATTGAAATTGAAATTGAAATTGAAATTGAAATTGAAATTGAAATTGAAATTGAAATTGAAATTGAAATTGAAATTGAAATTGAAATTGAAATTGAAATTGAAATTGAAATTGAAATTGAAATTGAAATTGAAATTGAAATTGAAATTGAAATTGAAATTGAAATTGAAATTGAAATTGAAATTGAAATTGAAATTGAAATTGAAATTGAAATTGAAATTGAAATTGAAATTGAAATTGAAATTGAAATTGAAATTGAAATTGAAATTGAAATTGAAATTGAAATTGAAATTGAAATTGAAATTGAAATTGAAATTGAAATTGAAATTGAAATTGAAATTGAAATTGAAATTGAAATTGAAATTGAAATTGAAATTGAAATTGAAATTGAAATTGAAATTGAAATTGAAATTGAAATTGAAATTGAAATTGAAATTGAAATTGAAATTGAAATTGAAATTGAAATTGAAATTGAAATTGAAATTGAAATTGAAATTGAAATTGAAATTGAAATTGAAATTGAAATTGAAATTGAAATTGAAATTGAAATTGAAATTGAAATTGAAATTGAAATTGAAATTGAAATTGAAATTGAAATTGAAATTGAAATTGAAATTGAAATTGAAATTGAAATTGAAATTGAAATTGAAATTGAAATTGAAATTGAAATTGAAATTGAAATTGAAATTGAAATTGAAATTGAAATTGAAATTGAAATTGAAATTGAAATTGAAATTGAAATTGAAATTGAAATTGAAATTGAAATTGAAATTGAAATTGAAATTGAAATTGAAATTGAAATTGAAATTGAAATTGAAATTGAAATTGAAATTGAAATTGAAATTGAAATTGAAATTGAAATTGAAATTGAAATTGAAATTGAAATTGAAATTGAAATTGAAATTGAAATTGAAATTGAAATTGAAATTGAAATTGAAATTGAAATTGAAATTGAAATTGAAATTGAAATTGAAATTGAAATTGAAATTGAAATTGAAATTGAAATTGAAATTGAAATTGAAATTGAAATTGAAATTGAAATTGAAATTGAAATTGAAATTGAAATTGAAATTGAAATTGAAATTGAAATTGAAATTGAAATTGAAATTGAAATTGAAATTGAAATTGAAATTGAAATTGAAATTGAAATTGAAATTGAAATTGAAATTGAAATTGAAATTGAAATTGAAATTGAAATTGAAATTGAAATTGAAATTGAAATTGAAATTGAAATTGAAATTGAAATTGAAATTGAAATTGAAATTGAAATTGAAATTGAAATTGAAATTGAAATTGAAATTGAAATTGAAATTGAAATTGAAATTGAAATTGAAATTGAAATTGAAATTGAAATTGAAATTGAAATTGAAATTGAAATTGAAATTGAAATTGAAATTGAAATTGAAATTGAAATTGAAATTGAAATTGAAATTGAAATTGAAATTGAAATTGAAATTGAAATTGAAATTGAAATTGAAATTGAAATTGAAATTGAAATTGAAATTGAAATTGAAATTGAAATTGAAATTGAAATTGAAATTGAAATTGAAATTGAAATTGAAATTGAAATTGAAATTGAAATTGAAATTGAAATTGAAATTGAAATTGAAATTGAAATTGAAATTGAAATTGAAATTGAAATTGAAATTGAAATTGAAATTGAAATTGAAATTGAAATTGAAATTGAAATTGAAATTGAAATTGAAATTGAAATTGAAATTGAAATTGAAATTGAAATTGAAATTGAAATTGAAATTGAAATTGAAATTGAAATTGAAATTGAAATTGAAATTGAAATTGAAATTGAAATTGAAATTGAAATTGAAATTGAAATTGAAATTGAAATTGAAATTGAAATTGAAATTGAAATTGAAATTGAAATTGAAATTGAAATTGAAATTGAAATTGAAATTGAAATTGAAATTGAAATTGAAATTGAAATTGAAATTGAAATTGAAATTGAAATTGAAATTGAAATTGAAATTGAAATTGAAATTGAAATTGAAATTGAAATTGAAATTGAAATTGAAATTGAAATTGAAATTGAAATTGAAATTGAAATTGAAATTGAAATTGAAATTGAAATTGAAATTGAAATTGAAATTGAAATTGAAATTGAAATTGAAATTGAAATTGAAATTGAAATTGAAATTGAAATTGAAATTGAAATTGAAATTGAAATTGAAATTGAAATTGAAATTGAAATTGAAATTGAAATTGAAATTGAAATTGAAATTGAAATTGAAATTGAAATTGAAATTGAAATTGAAATTGAAATTGAAATTGAAATTGAAATTGAAATTGAAATTGAAATTGAAATTGAAATTGAAATTGAAATTGAAATTGAAATTGAAATTGAAATTGAAATTGAAATTGAAATTGAAATTGAAATTGAAATTGAAATTGAAATTGAAATTGAAATTGAAATTGAAATTGAAATTGAAATTGAAATTGAAATTGAAATTGAAATTGAAATTGAAATTGAAATTGAAATTGAAATTGAAATTGAAATTGAAATTGAAATTGAAATTGAAATTGAAATTGAAATTGAAATTGAAATTGAAATTGAAATTGAAATTGAAATTGAAATTGAAATTGAAATTGAAATTGAAATTGAAATTGAAATTGAAATTGAAATTGAAATTGAAATTGAAATTGAAATTGAAATTGAAATTGAAATTGAAATTGAAATTGAAATTGAAATTGAAATTGAAATTGAAATTGAAATTGAAATTGAAATTGAAATTGAAATTGAAATTGAAATTGAAATTGAAATTGAAATTGAAATTGAAATTGAAATTGAAATTGAAATTGAAATTGAAATTGAAATTGAAATTGAAATTGAAATTGAAATTGAAATTGAAATTGAAATTGAAATTGAAATTGAAATTGAAATTGAAATTGAAATTGAAATTGAAATTGAAATTGAAATTGAAATTGAAATTGAAATTGAAATTGAAATTGAAATTGAAATTGAAATTGAAATTGAAATTGAAATTGAAATTGAAATTGAAATTGAAATTGAAATTGAAATTGAAATTGAAATTGAAATTGAAATTGAAATTGAAATTGAAATTGAAATTGAAATTGAAATTGAAATTGAAATTGAAATTGAAATTGAAATTGAAATTGAAATTGAAATTGAAATTGAAATTGAAATTGAAATTGAAATTGAAATTGAAATTGAAATTGAAATTGAAATTGAAATTGAAATTGAAATTGAAATTGAAATTGAAATTGAAATTGAAATTGAAATTGAAATTGAAATTGAAATTGAAATTGAAATTGAAATTGAAATTGAAATTGAAATTGAAATTGAAATTGAAATTGAAATTGAAATTGAAATTGAAATTGAAATTGAAATTGAAATTGAAATTGAAATTGAAATTGAAATTGAAATTGAAATTGAAATTGAAATTGAAATTGAAATTGAAATTGAAATTGAAATTGAAATTGAAATTGAAATTGAAATTGAAATTGAAATTGAAATTGAAATTGAAATTGAAATTGAAATTGAAATTGAAATTGAAATTGAAATTGAAATTGAAATTGAAATTGAAATTGAAATTGAAATTGAAATTGAAATTGAAATTGAAATTGAAATTGAAATTGAAATTGAAATTGAAATTGAAATTGAAATTGAAATTGAAATTGAAATTGAAATTGAAATTGAAATTGAAATTGAAATTGAAATTGAAATTGAAATTGAAATTGAAATTGAAATTGAAATTGAAATTGAAATTGAAATTGAAATTGAAATTGAAATTGAAATTGAAATTGAAATTGAAATTGAAATTGAAATTGAAATTGAAATTGAAATTGAAATTGAAATTGAAATTGAAATTGAAATTGAAATTGAAATTGAAATTGAAATTGAAATTGAAATTGAAATTGAAATTGAAATTGAAATTGAAATTGAAATTGAAATTGAAATTGAAATTGAAATTGAAATTGAAATTGAAATTGAAATTGAAATTGAAATTGAAATTGAAATTGAAATTGAAATTGAAATTGAAATTGAAATTGAAATTGAAATTGAAATTGAAATTGAAATTGAAATTGAAATTGAAATTGAAATTGAAATTGAAATTGAAATTGAAATTGAAATTGAAATTGAAATTGAAATTGAAATTGAAATTGAAATTGAAATTGAAATTGAAATTGAAATTGAAATTGAAATTGAAATTGAAATTGAAATTGAAATTGAAATTGAAATTGAAATTGAAATTGAAATTGAAATTGAAATTGAAATTGAAATTGAAATTGAAATTGAAATTGAAATTGAAATTGAAATTGAAATTGAAATTGAAATTGAAATTGAAATTGAAATTGAAATTGAAATTGAAATTGAAATTGAAATTGAAATTGAAATTGAAATTGAAATTGAAATTGAAATTGAAATTGAAATTGAAATTGAAATTGAAATTGAAATTGAAATTGAAATTGAAATTGAAATTGAAATTGAAATTGAAATTGAAATTGAAATTGAAATTGAAATTGAAATTGAAATTGAAATTGAAATTGAAATTGAAATTGAAATTGAAATTGAAATTGAAATTGAAATTGTGAAATTGAAATTGAAATTGAAATTGAAATTGAAATTGAAATTGAAATTGAAATTGAAATTGAAATTGAAATTGAAATTGAAATTGAAATTGAAATTGAAATTGAAATTGAAATTGAAATTGAAATTGAAATTGAAATTGAAATTGAAATTGAAATTGAAATTGAAATTGAAATTGAAATTGAAATTGAAATTGAAATTGAAATTGAAATTGAAATTGAAATTGAAATTGAAATTGAAATTGAAATTGAAATTGAAATTGAAATTGAAATTGAAATTGAAATTGAAATTGAAATTGAAATTGAAATTGAAATTGAAATTGAAATTGAAATTGAAATTGAAATTGAAATTGAAATTGAAATTGAAATTGAAATTGAAATTGAAATTGAAATTGAAATTGAAATTGAAATTGAAATTGAAATTGAAATTGAAATTGAAATTGAAATTGAAATTGAAATTGAAATTGAAATTGAAATTGAAATTGAAATTGAAATTGAAATTGAAATTGAAATTGAAATTGAAATTGAAATTGAAATTGAAATTGAAATTGAAATTGAAATTGAAATTGAAATTGAAATTGAAATTGAAATTGAAATTGAAATTGAAATTGAAATTGAAATTGAAATTGAAATTGAAATTGAAATTGAAATTGAAATTGAAATTGAAATTGAAATTGAAATTGAAATTGAAATTGAAATTGAAATTGAAATTGAAATTGAAATTGAAATTGAAATTGAAATTGAAATTGAAATTGAAATTGAAATTGAAATTGAAATTGAAATTGAAATTGAAATTGAAATTGAAATTGAAATTGAAATTGAAATTGAAATTGAAATTGAAATTGAAATTGAAATTGAAATTGAAATTGAAATTGAAATTGAAATTGAAATTGAAATTGAAATTGAAATTGAAATTGAAATTGAAATTGAAATTGAAATTGAAATTGAAATTGAAATTGAAATTGAAATTGAAATTGAAATTGAAATTGAAATTGAAATTGAAATTGAAATTGAAATTGAAATTGAAATTGAAATTGAAATTGAAATTGAAATTGAAATTGAAATTGAAATTGAAATTGAAATTGAAATTGAAATTGAAATTGAAATTGAAATTGAAATTGAAATTGAAATTGAAATTGAAATTGAAATTGAAATTGAAATTGAAATTGAAATTGAAATTGAAATTGAAATTGAAATTGAAATTGAAATTGAAATTGAAATTGAAATTGAAATTGAAATTGAAATTGAAATTGAAATTGAAATTGAAATTGAAATTGAAATTGAAATTGAAATTGAAATTGAAATTGAAATTGAAATTGAAATTGAAATTGAAATTGAAATTGAAATTGAAATTGAAATTGAAATTGAAATTGAAATTGAAATTGAAATTGAAATTGAAATTGAAATTGAAATTGAAATTGAAATTGAAATTGAAATTGAAATTGAAATTGAAATTGAAATTGAAATTGAAATTGAAATTGAAATTGAAATTGAAATTGAAATTGAAATTGAAATTGAAATTGAAATTGAAATTGAAATTGAAATTGAAATTGAAATTGAAATTGAAATTGAAATTGAAATTGAAATTGAAATTGAAATTGAAATTGAAATTGAAATTGAAATTGAAATTGAAATTGAAATTGAAATTGAAATTGAAATTGAAATTGAAATTGAAATTGAAATTGAAATTGAAATTGAAATTGAAATTGAAATTGAAATTGAAATTGAAATTGAAATTGAAATTGAAATTGAAATTGAAATTGAAATTGAAATTGAAATTGAAATTGAAATTGAAATTGAAATTGAAATTGAAATTGAAATTGAAATTGAAATTGAAATTGAAATTGAAATTGAAATTGAAATTGAAATTGAAATTGAAATTGAAATTGAAATTGAAATTGAAATTGAAATTGAAATTGAAATTGAAATTGAAATTGAAATTGAAATTGAAATTGAAATTGAAATTGAAATTGAAATTGAAATTGAAATTGAAATTGAAATTGAAATTGAAATTGAAATTGAAATTGAAATTGAAATTGAAATTGAAATTGAAATTGAAATTGAAATTGAAATTGAAATTGAAATTGAAATTGAAATTGAAATTGAAATTGAAATTGAAATTGAAATTGAAATTGAAATTGAAATTGAAATTGAAATTGAAATTGAAATTGAAATTGAAATTGAAATTGAAATTGAAATTGAAATTGAAATTGAAATTGAAATTGAAATTGAAATTGAAATTGAAATTGAAATTGAAATTGAAATTGAAATTGAAATTGAAATTGAAATTGAAATTGAAATTGAAATTGAAATTGAAATTGAAATTGAAATTGAAATTGAAATTGAAATTGAAATTGAAATTGAAATTGAAATTGAAATTGAAATTGAAATTGAAATTGAAATTGAAATTGAAATTGAAATTGAAATTGAAATTGAAATTGAAATTGAAATTGAAATTGAAATTGAAATTGAAATTGAAATTGAAATTGAAATTGAAATTGAAATTGAAATTGAAATTGAAATTGAAATTGAAATTGAAATTGAAATTGAAATTGAAATTGAAATTGAAATTGAAATTGAAATTGAAATTGAAATTGAAATTGAAATTGAAATTGAAATTGAAATTGAAATTGAAATTGAAATTGAAATTGAAATTGAAATTGAAATTGAAATTGAAATTGAAATTGAAATTGAAATTGAAATTGAAATTGAAATTGAAATTGAAATTGAAATTGAAATTGAAATTGAAATTGAAATTGAAATTGAAATTGAAATTGAAATTGAAATTGAAATTGAAATTGAAATTGAAATTGAAATTGAAATTGAAATTGAAATTGAAATTGAAATTGAAATTGAAATTGAAATTGAAATTGAAATTGAAATTGAAATTGAAATTGAAATTGAAATTGAAATTGAAATTGAAATTGAAATTGAAATTGAAATTGAAATTGAAATTGAAATTGAAATTGAAATTGAAATTGAAATTGAAATTGAAATTGAAATTGAAATTGAAATTGAAATTGAAATTGAAATTGAAATTGAAATTGAAATTGAAATTGAAATTGAAATTGAAATTGAAATTGAAATTGAAATTGAAATTGAAATTGAAATTGAAATTGAAATTGAAATTGAAATTGAAATTGAAATTGAAATTGAAATTGAAATTGAAATTGAAATTGAAATTGAAATTGAAATTGAAATTGAAATTGAAATTGAAATTGAAATTGAAATTGAAATTGAAATTGAAATTGAAATTGAAATTGAAATTGAAATTGAAATTGAAATTGAAATTGAAATTGAAATTGAAATTGAAATTGAAATTGAAATTGAAATTGAAATTGAAATTGAAATTGAAATTGAAATTGAAATTGAAATTGAAATTGAAATTGAAATTGAAATTGAAATTGAAATTGAAATTGAAATTGAAATTGAAATTGAAATTGAAATTGAAATTGAAATTGAAATTGAAATTGAAATTGAAATTGAAATTGAAATTGAAATTGAAATTGAAATTGAAATTGAAATTGAAATTGAAATTGAAATTGAAATTGAAATTGAAATTGAAATTGAAATTGAAATTGAAATTGAAATTGAAATTGAAATTGAAATTGAAATTGAAATTGAAATTGAAATTGAAATTGAAATTGAAATTGAAATTGAAATTGAAATTGAAATTGAAATTGAAATTGAAATTGAAATTGAAATTGAAATTGAAATTGAAATTGAAATTGAAATTGAAATTGAAATTGAAATTGAAATTGAAATTGAAATTGAAATTGAAATTGAAATTGAAATTGAAATTGAAATTGAAATTGAAATTGAAATTGAAATTGAAATTGAAATTGAAATTGAAATTGAAATTGAAATTGAAATTGAAATTGAAATTGAAATTGAAATTGAAATTGAAATTGAAATTGAAATTGAAATTGAAATTGAAATTGAAATTGAAATTGAAATTGAAATTGAAATTGAAATTGAAATTGAAATTGAAATTGAAATTGAAATTGAAATTGAAATTGAAATTGAAATTGAAATTGAAATTGAAATTGAAATTGAAATTGAAATTGAAATTGAAATTGAAATTGAAATTGAAATTGAAATTGAAATTGAAATTGAAATTGAAATTGAAATTGAAATTGAAATTGAAATTGAAATTGAAATTGAAATTGAAATTGAAATTGAAATTGAAATTGAAATTGAAATTGAAATTGAAATTGAAATTGAAATTGAAATTGAAATTGAAATTGAAATTGAAATTGAAATTGAAATTGAAATTGAAATTGAAATTGAAATTGAAATTGAAATTGAAATTGAAATTGAAATTGAAATTGAAATTGAAATTGAAATTGAAATTGAAATTGAAATTGAAATTGAAATTGAAATTGAAATTGAAATTGAAATTGAAATTGAAATTGAAATTGAAATTGAAATTGAAATTGAAATTGAAATTGAAATTGAAATTGAAATTGAAATTGAAATTGAAATTGAAATTGAAATTGAAATTGAAATTGAAATTGAAATTGAAATTGAAATTGAAATTGAAATTGAAATTGAAATTGAAATTGAAATTGAAATTGAAATTGAAATTGAAATTGAAATTGAAATTGAAATTGAAATTGAAATTGAAATTGAAATTGAAATTGAAATTGAAATTGAAATTGAAATTGAAATTGAAATTGAAATTGAAATTGAAATTGAAATTGAAATTGAAATTGAAATTGAAATTGAAATTGAAATTGAAATTGAAATTGAAATTGAAATTGAAATTGAAATTGAAATTGAAATTGAAATTGAAATTGAAATTGAAATTGAAATTGAAATTGAAATTGAAATTGAAATTGAAATTGAAATTGAAATTGAAATTGAAATTGAAATTGAAATTGAAATTGAAATTGAAATTGAAATTGAAATTGAAATTGAAATTGAAATTGAAATTGAAATTGAAATTGAAATTGAAATTGAAATTGAAATTGAAATTGAAATTGAAATTGAAATTGAAATTGAAATTGAAATTGAAATTGAAATTGAAATTGAAATTGAAATTGAAATTGAAATTGAAATTGAAATTGAAATTGAAATTGAAATTGAAATTGAAATTGAAATTGAAATTGAAATTGAAATTGAAATTGAAATTGAAATTGAAATTGAAATTGAAATTGAAATTGAAATTGAAATTGAAATTGAAATTGAAATTGAAATTGAAATTGAAATTGAAATTGAAATTGAAATTGAAATTGAAATTGAAATTGGAATTGAAATTGAAATTGAAATTGAAATTGAAATTGAAATTGAAATTGAAATTGAAATTGAAATTGAAATTGAAATTGAAATTGAAATTGAAATTGAAATTGAATTGAAATTGAAATTGAAATTGAAATTGAAAATTGAAATTGAATTGAAATTGAAATTGAAATTGAAATTGAAATTGAAATTGAAATTGAAATTGAAATTGAATTGAAATTGAAATTGAAATTGAAATTGAAATTGAAATTGAAATTGAAATTGAAATTGAAATTGAAATTGAAATTGAAATTGAAATTGAAATGAAATTGAAATTGAAATTGAAATTGAAATTGAAATTGAAATTGAAATTGAAATTGAAATTGAAATTGAAATTGAAATTGAAATTGAAATTGAAATTGAAATTGAAATTGAAATTGAAATTGAAATTGAATTGAATTGAAATTGAAATTGAAATTGAAATTGAAATTGAAATTGAAATTGAAATTGAATTGAAATTGAAATTGAAATTGAAATTGAAATTGAAATTGAAATTAAATTGAAATTGAAATTGAAATTGAAATTGAATATTGAAATTGAAATTGAAATTGAAATTGAAATTGAAATGAAATTGAAATTGAAATTGAAATTGAAATTGAAATTGAAATTGAAATTGAAATTGAAATTGAAATTGAAATTGAATTGAAATTGAAATTGAAATTGAAATGAAATTGAAATTGAAATTGAAATTGAAATTGAAATTGAAATTGAAATTGAAATTGAAATTGAAATTGAAATTGAAATTGAAATTGAAATTGAAATTGAAATTGAAATTGAAATTGAATTGAAATTGAAATTGAAATTGAAATTGAATTGAAATTGAATTGAAATTGAAATTGAAATTGAAATTGAAATTGAATTGAAATTGAAATTGAAATTGAAATTGAAATTGAAATTGAAATTGAAATTGAAATTGAAATTGAAATTGAAATTGAAATTGAATTGAAATTGAAATTGAAATTGAAATTGAAATTGAAATTGAAATTGAAATTGAAATTGAAATTGAAATTGAAATTGAAATTGAAATTCAAATTCAAATTGAAATTGAAATTGAATTGAAATTGAAATTGAAATTGAAATTGAAATTGAATTGAAATTGAATTGAAATTGAAATTGAAATTGAAATTGAAATTGGAATTGGAATTGAAATTGAAATTGAAATTGAAATTGAAATTGAAATTGAAATTGAAATTGAAAATTGAAATTGAAATTGAAATTGAAATTGAAATTGAAATTGAAATTGAAATTGAAATTGAAATTGAAATTGAAATGAAATTGAAATTGAAATTGAAATTGAAATTGAAATTGAAATTGAAATTGAAATTGAAATTGAAATTGAAATTGAAATTGAAATTGAAATTGAAATTGAAATTGAAATTGAAATTGAAATTGAAATTGAAATTGAAATTGAAATTGAAATTGAAATTGAAATGGAATTGAAATTGAAATTGAAATTGAAATTGAAATTGAAATTGAAATTGAAATTGAAATTGAAATTGAAATTGAAATTGAATTGAATTTGAAATTGAAATTGAAATTGAAATTGAAATTGAAATTGAAATTGAAATTGAAATGAAATTGAAATTGGAAATGAATTGAAATTGAAATTGAAATTGAAATTGAAATTGAAATTGAAATTGAAATTGAATTGAATTGAAATGAAATTGAAATTGAAATTGAAATGAAATTGAAATTGAAATTGAAATTGAAATTGAAATTGAAATTGAAATTGAAATTGAAATTGAAATTGAAATTGAAATTGAAATTGAAATTGAAATTGAAATTGAAATTGAAATTGAAATTGAAATTGAAATTGAAATTGAAATTGAAATTGAAATTTGAAATTGAAATTGAAATTGAAATTGAAATTGAAATTGAAATTGAAATGGAAATTGAAATTGAAATTGAAATTGAATTGATATTGAAATTGAAATTGAAATTGAAATTGAAATTGAAATTGAAATTGAAATTGAAATTGAAATTGAAATTGAAATTGAAATGAAATTGAAATTGAAATTGAAATTGAATTGAAATTGAAATTGAAATTGAAATGAAATTGAAATTGAAATTGAAATTGAAATTGAAATTGAAATTGAAATTGAAATTGAAATTGAAATTGAAATTGGAATTGAAATTGAAATTGAAATTGAAATTGAAATTGAAATTGAAATTGAAATTGAAATTGAAATTGAAATTGAAATTGAAATTGAAATTGAAATTGAAATTGAAATTGAAATTGAAATTGAAATTGAAATTGAATTGAAATTGAAATTGAATTGAAATTGAAATTGAAATTGAAATTGAAATTGAAATTGAAATTGAAATTGAAATTGAAATTGAAATTGAAATTGAAATTGAAATTGAAATTGAAATTGAAATTGAAATTGAATTGAAATTGAAATTGAAATTGAAATTGAAATTGAAATTGAAATTGAAATTGAAATTGAAATTGAAATTGAAATTGAAATTGAAATTGAAATTGAAATTGAAATTGAATAATTGAAATTGAAATTGAAATTGAAATTGAATTGAAATTGAAATTGAAATTGAAATTGAAATTGAAATTGAAATGAAATTGAAATTGAAATTGAAATTGAAATTGAAATTGAAATTGAAATTGAAATTGAAATTGAAATTGAAATTGAAATTGAAATTGAAATTGAAATTGAAATTGAAATTGAAATTGAAATTGAAATTGAAATTGAAATTGAAATTGAAATTGAAATTGAAATTGAAATTGAAATTGAAATAAATGAAATTGAAATTGAAATTGAAATTGAAATTGAAATTGAAATTGAAATGAATTGAAATTGAAATTGAAATTGAAATTGAAATTGAAATTGAAATTGAAATTGAAATTGAAATTGAATTGAATTGAAATTGAAATTGAAATTGAATTGAAATTGAAATTGAAATTGAAATTGAAATTGAATGAAATTGAAATTGAAATTGAAATTGAAATTGAAATTGAAATTGAAATGAAATTGAAATTGAAATTGAAATTGAAATTGAAATTGAAATTGAAATTGAAATTGAAATTGAAATTGAAATTGAAATTGAAATTGAAATTGAAATTGAAATTGAAATTGAAATTGAAATTGAATTGAAATTGAAATTGAAATTGAAATTGAAATTGAAATTGAAATTGAAATTGAAATTGAAATTGAAATTGAAATTGAAATTGAAATTGAAATTGAAATTGAAATTGAAAGTGAAATTGAATTGAAATTGAAATTGAAATTGAAATTGAATTGAAATTGAAATTGAAATTGAAATTGAAATTGAAATTGAAATTGAAATTGAAATTGAAATTGAAATTGAAATTGAAATTGAAATTGAAATTGAAATTGAAATTGAAATTGAAATTAAATTGAAATTGAAATTGAAATTGAAATTGAAATTGAAATTGAAATTGAAAATTGAAATTGAAATTGAAATTGAAATTGAAATTGAAATTGAAATTGAAATTGAAATTGAAATTGAAATTGAAATTGAAATTGAAATGAATTGAAATTGAAATTGAAATTGAAATTGAAATTGAAATTGAAATTGAATTGAAATTGAAATTGAAATTGAAATTGAAATTGAAATGAAATTGAATTGAATTGAAATTGAAATTGAAATTGAAATGAAATTGAAATTGAATTGGAATTGAAATTGAAATTGAAATTGAAATTGAAATTGAAATTGAATTGAAATTGAAATTGAAATTGAAATTGAAATTGAAATTGAAATTGAATTGAATTGAAATTGAAATTGAAATTGAATTGAAATTGAAATTGAAATTGAATTGAAATTGAAATTGAAATTGAATTGAAATTGAAATTGAATTGAAATTGAAATTGAAATTGAAATTGAAATTGAAATTGAAATTGAAATTGAAATTGAAAGAATTGAAATTGAAATTGAAATTGAAATTGAAATTGAATTGAATTGAAATTGAATTGAAATTGAAATTGAAATTGAAATTGAAATTGAAATTGAAATTGAAATTGAAATTGAAATGAAATTGAATGAAATGAAATTGAAATTGAAATTGAAATTGAAATTGAAATTGAAATTGAAATTGAAAATGAAATTGAAATTGAAATTGAATTGAAATTGAAATTGAAATTGAAATTGAAATTGAAATTGAAATTGAAATTGAAATTGAAATTGAATTGAAATTGAAATTGAAATTGAAATTGAAATTGAAATTGAAATGAAATTGAAATTGAAATTTGAAATTGAAATTGAAATTGAAATTGAATTGAAATTGAAATTGAAATTGAAATTGAAATTGAAATTGAAATTGAAATTGAAATTGAAATTGAAATTGAAATTGAAATTGAAATTGAAATTGAAATTGAAATTGAAATTGAAATTGAAATTGAAATTGAAATTGAAATTGAAATTGAAATTGAAATTGAAATTGAAATTGAAATTGAAATTGAAATTGAAATTGAAATTGAAATTGAAATTGAAATTGAAATTGAAAATTGAAATTGAAATTGAAATTGAAATTGAAATTGAAATTGAAATTGAAATTGAAATTGAAATTGAAATTGAATTGAAATTGAAATTGAAATTGAAATTGAAATTGAAATTGAAATTGAAATTGAAATTGAAATAATTGAATTGAAATTGAAATTGAAATTGAAATTGAAATTGAAATTGAAATTGAAATTGAAATTGAAATTGAAATTGAAATTGAAATGAAATTGAAATTGAAATTGAAATTGAAATTGAAATTGAAATTGAAATTGAAATTGAAAATTGAAATTGAAATTGAAATTGAAATTGAAATTGAAATTGAAATTGAAATTGAAATTGAAATGAATTGAAATTGAAATTGAAATTGAAATTGAAATTGAAATTGAAATTGAAATTGAAATTGAAATTGAAATTGAATTGAAATGAAATTGAAATTGAAATGAAATTGAAATTGAAATGAAATTGAAATTGAAATTGAAATTGAAATTGAAATGAAATTGAAATTGAAATTGAAATTGAAATTGAAATTGAAATTGAAATTGAAATTGAAATTGAAATTGAAATTGAAATTAATGAAATTGAAATTGAAAATTGAAATTGAAATTGAAATTGAAACTTGAAATTGAAATTGAATTGAAATTGAAATTGAAATTGAAATTGAAATTGAAATTGAAATTGAAATTGAAATTGAAATTGAAATTGAAATTGAAATTGAAATTGAAATTGAAATTGAAATTGAAATTGAAAATTGAAATTGAAATTGAAATTGAAATTGAAATTGAAATTGAAATTGAAATTGAAATTGAAATTGAAATTGAAATTGAAATTGAAATTGAAATTGAAATTGAAATTGAAATTGAAATTGAAATTGAAATTGAAATTGAAATTGAAATTGAAATTGAAATTGAAATTGAAATTGAAATTGAATTGAAATTGAAATTGAAATTGAAATTGAAATTGAAATTGAAATTGAAATTGAAATTGAAATTGAATTGAAATTGAAATTGAAATTGAAATTGAAATTGAAATTGAAATTGAAATTGAAATTGAAATTGAAATTGAAATTGAAATTGAAATTGAAATTGAAATTGAAATTGAAATTGAAATTGAAATTGAAATTGAAATTGAAATTGAAATTGAAATTGAAATTGAAATTGAAATTGAAATTGAAATTGAAATTGAATTGAAATTGAAATTGAAATTGAAATGAAATTGAAATTGAATTGAAATTGAAATTGAAATTGAAATTGAAAATTGAAATTGAAATTGAAATTGAAATTGAAATTGAAATTGAAATTGAAATTGAAATTGAATTGAAATTGAAATTAAATGAAATTGAAATTGAAATTGAAATTGAAATTGAAATTGAAAATTGAAATTGAAATTGAAATTGAAATTGAAATTGAAATTGAAATTGAAATTGAAATTGAAATTGAAATTGAAATTGAAATTGAAATTGAAATTGAAATTGAATTGAAATTGAAATTGAAATTGAAATTGAAATTGAAATTGAAATTGAATTGAAATTGAAATTGAAATTGAAATTGAAATTGAAATTGAAATTGAAATTGAAATTGAAATTGAATTGAAATTGAAATTGAAATTGAAATTGAAATTGAAATTGAAATTGAAATTGAAATTGAAATTGAAATTGAATGGAAATTGAAATTGAAATTGAAATTGAAATTGAAATTGAAATTGAAATGAAATTGAAATTGAAATTGAAATTGAAATTGAAATTGAAATTGAAATTGAAATTGAAATTGAAATTGAAATTGAAATTGAAATTGAATTGAAATTGAATTGAATTTGAAATTGGAATGAATGGAAATTGAAATTGAAATTGAAATTGAAATTGAAATTGAAATTGAAATTGAAATTGAAATTGAAATTGAAATTGAATTGAATTGAAATTGAAATTGAAATTGAAATTGAAATTGAAATTGAAATTGAAATGAAATTGAAATTGAAATTGAAATTGAAATGAATTGATGAAATGAAATTGAAATTGAAATTGAAATTGAAATTGAAATTGAAATTTGAAATTGAAATTGAATTGAAATTGAAATTGAAATTGAAATTGAATAATTGAAATTGAAAAATTGAAATTGAAATTGGAAATTGAAATTGAAATTGAAATTGGAAATTGAAATTGAAATTGAAATTGAAATTGAAATTGAAATTGAAATTGAAATTGAAATTGAAATTGAAATTGAAATTGAAATTGAAATTGAAATTGAATTGAAATTGAAATTGAAATTGAAATTGAAATTGAAATGAAATTGAAATTGAAATTGAAATTGAAATTGATAATTGAAATTGAAATTGAAATTGAAATTGAAATGAATTGAAATTGAAATTGAAATTGAAATTGAAATTGAAATTGAAATTGAAATTGAAATGAATTGAAATTGAAATTGAAATTGAAATTGAAATTGAAATTGAAATTGAAATTGAAATTGAAATTGAAATTGAAATTGAAATTGAAATTGAATTGAATTGAAATTGAAATTGAAATTGAAATTGAAATTGAAATTGAAATTGAAATTGAAATTGAAATTGAAATTGAAATTGAAAATTGAAATTGAAATTGAAATTGAAATTGAAATTGAAATTGAAATTGAAATTGAAATTGAAATTGAAATTGAAATTGAAATTGAAATTGAAATTGAAATTGAAATTGAAATTGAAATTGAAATTGAAATTGAAATTGAAATTGAAATTGAAATTGAAATTGAAATTGAAATTGAAATTGAAATTGAAATTGAAATTGAAATTGAAATTGAAATTGAAATTGAAATTGAAATTGAAATTGAAATTGAAATTGAAATTGAAATTGAAATTGAAATTGAAATTGAAATTGAAATTGAAATTGAAATTGAAATTGAAATTGAAATTGAAATTGAAATTGAAATTGAAATTGAAATTGAAATTGAAATTGAAATTGAAATTGAAATTGAAATTGAAATTGAAATTGAAATTGAAATTGAAATTGAAATTTGTCATTGTTCTGAAAAGATGGCGGCCAATACAGACGTGAATGCGAGTGCTACAGCAAAAAAATGTAAAAAGTGCAAGACTATGCCAGTTTCTGGACTAAAATGTATAAACTGTGGTATTGTGATGCACCCTGGGTGCGTTAAATATTATAGTGATATAATAACGATTGATGAAAATCATATAAAATGTTGTGAACCCGCAGAAAACGTTTTAAATATGGACGACTTATTAAATTCGTCAAATGAGACAGTGATAGAAGTGGAGGTAAATAAAAGCAATTCCTTAATTAGAGACCTAATTAAACAAAATGAACACCTCACAAGCGAAAACAAACTTTTATATAAACTTGTGTCTGAAATGGAAGATAAGCACGCTCTACTACTTTTCAAAATCCAGGTACTTGAAAAAGATGCGTGTAATTCTCCAACCAACACATCTCCTTTAAAATTGACAAATACATCTCCTTTAAAATTTGCAAATCAACCGCATACTATCTCCTCAGCCTCGATTAATAATGAAAATAAAAAATTAAAAACAAAAACCACAAATATTGACTCCAGCAAAAATGCATTGTTATCTTCACAAAACGTAGCCAAAGCTAAGGAAGCTGTTATTCGATCCAGTAATAGCAAATTAACAGTAGCAGACTCAAAGACCTCAAATACTATAACGGGAGTTAAGAAACCCGAAGAGAATGAAATCGTCTCTGCAGCTCCAATGACAATAATTTACGTTTCTAACTTACACGCAAATACAAACGAGGATAACGTACTTGATTATCTGAAAAAAAAACTACCTACACGACCATTTTACGTCAATAAATTAAAAAGCGCCAACAACTACCACTCCAGCTTCAAAGTCTCCGTTCCCAAAAATGAGGCGGAAACTATTTTAAATGAAAATTTCTGGTGCGAAGGAATAAAAGTGCAGTTATTTCGATCGAACAACCGTCGCAAATGGAATTCGTCGTACCGAGAAAAGCGAGGTGGTAACATGCAGCAGTGGACTTCAAGATATTAAAACTAAACACTGTTTAACGATAAACCTATTTCATATTAATATACGGTCAATTTTTCACAAATCAAATTTAATTGATGTACTATGTAGTAATTTTAAATTTAATATTTTATGTTTCACCGAAACCTGGCTGGATGAAACTCAGCTTGATGCTTTTAAGATTATCGGCTACGAATTGATAGCTCACTTCTCTAGACAAACGAATAAACACGGTGGAAGTGCAATATTTATAAAACATAATATTTTACAACAAATCAAATTATTAAAAATTATAAAGAATCTAGCTATCGAAAACGTCATTGAGTGCTGTGGAATATCAGTGGGCATGAAAACTTGTATTATTGCAATTTATAGGCCACCTAATAATGCTAGTGATATAACCGATCTATTTTTTAATCAACTTAATCGTCTATTAGATATTGTAAATCAACAATTTGAAACCGTTATCATCTGCGGGGACTTGAATATAGACAATCTAATTAAAAATAAAATGACAGATTCTCTAAATGACTTGTTATTGGCACATAATTTATTTCTTTCTTTAAAGGATGTCACTCGAATTCAGAAATTTCCAAATTTAGATAAAGTATCAATGACATCGATTGATTATTTAATTACCAATAACATTGACATAATGAAATCTGCAAACAATTTCAATCCTGGGTTGTCTGATCATTTTGCACAAACAGCGCATATAGAACTACAATTGCCTATTCAAAAAAAGCCGACCTATGAAATTGTTCGTGTCATCTCACCTAACAAAATTAGTGAATTTAGACAACATTTTATCAAACACAGCGAGTTTATTAACTGGTCATACGATAATGATATTAATTTCGTATTTGATTACTTCTATAAACAGTTTAAGTGGAGTTTCGAAGTGGTTTTTCCGAAGAGGAAAAGACTGGTATCCGTTCGTAACCTTGAACGCCAAAAAATCAAATTTTCAGCAGAAGTTCAAAAGCTATATGATGAAGTTAAAAACTAAGATTTTAGTGTTAAATTATCAGGTAGAGATGACTTAGCAATAAAATGCAAAACTAAAAAAAAAACTCTTAATCAGTTAATTATTTTAGAAAAAAAACAACACGCTGCAAAATATATACTTAATGCAGATAACAAAGTTAAAACATTGTGGAATCTAGTTCAATATAAAAACAAAAAACAATGTAATGTGGAAATTTGTAAAAGTAATTATGAAGTTTCCAATAAGTTCGCGACATTTTTTGAACAATCGATCAAGGACCTAAATATTTTCTCAAATAGTACTAATAATACTTCTCTCGATAACACACAGTATCACTACAACACATTTTGCTTTACCCCAGTATCTGAGACTGAAATAATTTCTGTTATAATATCCCTACGAAACACTAATTCCTCGGGCCTTGACGAAATTCCGGTTAAATTAGTTAAAGCGAATGCAGATATCATTGCACCTTTCTTATGTAATATAATTAATATCTCAGTTTCACAGGGCAACTACCCCAAGCCGTTGAAGATCGGACAAATAATACCGCTATTTAAAAAAGGGGATGATACAGATATAACCAACTATCGACCGATTTGTTTATTAAGTATCTTCTCCAAAATTATTGAAAAAATTATGTGTAAGAGAATATTTTGCTTTCTTGAAAAATATAATATATTGAATGATAAACAATATGGATTCCGCCACGGTAGGTCTACAGAGACAGCGTGCATAAATTTAGTACAATCATGTTTAAACAATTTAGATAACAAAAAACACACATTTATCATTTTATTTGATTTAAAAAAGGCGTTTGACACTATTGATATCGATTTATTACGTACTAAATTATTTAATATAGGCTTTCGAAACTTCATAAACGACTGGATTACATCATATCTCAGCGAAAGAGAATATACAGTAAAATATAAGGAATCACTCTCAGACATATTTACAATGAATATGGGGACTCCTCAAGGGAGTATACTAGGCCCACTGATATTTTTACTTTTTGTAAATGATTTACCGAATCACATAACTGACGGAGAGGTCTTTATGTATGCAGACGATACTGCGATCGTAGTTTCTGCTGAGACATTAGATGAGGCTAAAAGCAGAATATTTTCAGTCATGTCTCAATTTAATGAATGGTGTAAACTAAATAAATTAATTATTAATGTTGAAAAAACAGAAATTATGCATTTGTCAAACATCTATAAAAAGAATGAATCCATTACTTTTACTTTTAATAATAAGTTGATAGAGACATCTGAAACCATGAAATACCTGGGGATAATAATTGACCAGTATTTACAGTGGAAGAAACATATAGATTTCACCTGTGCTAAAGTAAATAAATCATATTATTTAATATCACGACTCAAAAATGAACTAAACCTTGATTCTATTTTAACTATATATTATGCTGTAGTATACTCACATCTAAGTTACAATATAACAGTGTGGGGATTATCTAATGGTTCCAGCAGATTATTTGTAACGCAAAAGCGCATCATTCGATTAATGTTTAATTTGAATTACGTCGAAACTTGTAGAAACACATTTATTGAATATAAAATATTAACACTACCATGTATATACATTCTAAAAATACTTTGTTTTATTCACAGCAATAAAGCCAAATTTGTAAAATATAGCGAGGTTCACGGCTACGCGACACGAAATAACGGAAAATTAGTTACATATAATTTTAAACATACTTTTTTTTGAAATAGCACCTTACAAATCAGGTATCGATTTATATAACAGACTGCCGCACTCAATGACAACGGTAACTATCAATAACTTTAAAACAAAATTAAAATCATTTCTACACCAACATGCTTTTTATAGTGTTGCTGAATTCACAAACCAAGTAAGAAACTTTGAAGCATCAAGCTAAACCTTGTATAATTTGTATATTGTTATATCTTTTAATAAATGTATTGTTTTACCAGTTATGTTTAAACATATTTTTAATTTGTATTTTATTTCGACTTGTCTTATATTGTAATCACAATGAAAAAGATTAATAAATTTCTTATTTCTTATTTCTTATTTCTTAAATTGAAATTGAAATTGAAATTGAAATTGAAATTGAAATTGAAATTGAAATTGAAATTGAAATTGAAATTGAAATTGAAATTGAAATTGAAATTGAAATTGAAATTGAAATTGAAATTGAAATTGAAATTGAAATTGAAATTGAAATTGAAATTGAAATTGAAATTGAAATTGAAATTGAAATTGAAATTGAAATTGAAATTGAAATTGAAATTGAAATTGAAATTGAAATTGAAATTGAAATTGAAATTGAAATTGAAATTGAAATTGAAATTGAAATTGAAATTGAAATTGAAATTGAAATTGAAATTGAAATTGAAATTGAAATTGAAATTGAAATTGAAATTGAAATTGAAATTGAAATTGAAATTGAAATTGAAATTGAAATTGAAATTGAAATTGAAATTGAAATTGAAATTGAAATTGAAATTGAAATTGAAATTGAAATTGAAATTGAAATTGAAATTGAAATTGAAATTGAAATTGAAATTGAAATTGAAATTGAAATTGAAATTGAAATTGAAATTGAAATTGAAATTGAAATTGAAATTGAAATTGAAATTGAAATTGAAATTGAAATTGAAATTGAAATTGAAATTGAAATTGAAATTGAAATTGAAATTGAAATTGAAATTGAAATTGAAATTGAAATTGAAATTGAAATTGAAATTGAAATTGAAATTGAAATTGAAATTGAAATTGAAATTGAAATTGAAATTGAAATTGAAATTGAAATTGAAATTGAAATTGAAATTGAAATTGAAATTGAAATTGAAATTGAAATTGAAATTGAAATTGAAATTGAAATTGAAATTGAAATTGAAATTGAAATTGAAATTGAAATTGAAATTGAAATTGAAATTGAAATTGAAATTGAAATTGAAATTGAAATTGAAATTGAAATTGAAATTGAAATTGAAATTGAAATTGAAATTGAAATTGAAATTGAAATTGAAATTGAAATTGAAATTGAAATTGAAATTGAAATTGAAATTGAAATTGAAATTGAAATTGAAATTGAAATTGAAATTGAAATTGAAATTGAAATTGAAATTGAAATTGAAATTGAAATTGAAATTGAAATTGAAATTGAAATTGAAATTGAAATTGAAATTGAAATTGAAATTGAAATTGAAATTGAAATTGAAATTGAAATTGAAATTGAAATTGAAATTGAAATTGAAATTGAAATTGAAATTGAAATTGAAATTGAAATTGAAATTGAAATTGAAATTGAAATTGAAATTGAAATTGAAATTGAAATTGAAATTGAAATTGAAATTGAAATTGAAATTGAAATTGAAATTGAAATTGAAATTGAAATTGAAATTGAAATTGAAATTGAAATTGAAATTGAAATTGAAATTGAAATTGAAATTGAAATTGAAATTGAAATTGAAATTGAAATTGAAATTGAAATTGAAATTGAAATTGAAATTGAAATTGAAATTGAAATTGAAATTGAAATTGAAATTGAAATTGAAATTGAAATTGAAATTGAAATTGAAATTGAAATTGAAATTGAAATTGAAATTGAAATTGAAATTGAAATTGAAATTGAAATTGAAATTGAAATTGAAATTGAAATTGAAATTGAAATTGAAATTGAAATTGAAATTGAAATTGAAATTGAAATTGAAATTGAAATTGAAATTGAAATTGAAATTGAAATTGAAATTGAAATTGAAATTGAAATTGAAATTGAAATTGAAATTGAAATTGAAATTGAAATTGAAATTGAAATTGAAATTGAAATTGAAATTGAAATTGAAATTGAAATTGAAATTGAAATTGAAATTGAAATTGAAATTGAAATTGAAATTGAAATTGAAATTGAAATTGAAATTGAAATTGAAATTGAAATTGAAATTGAAATTGAAATTGAAATTGAAATTGAAATTGAAATTGAAATTGAAATTGAAATTGAAATTGAAATTGAAATTGAAATTGAAATTGAAATTGAAATTGAAATTGAAATTGAAATTGAAATTGAAATTGAAATTGAAATTGAAATTGAAATTGAAATTGAAATTGAAATTGAAATTGAAATTGAAATTGAAATTGAAATTGAAATTGAAATTGAAATTGAAATTGAAATTGAAATTGAAATTGAAATTGAAATTGAAATTGAAATTGAAATTGAAATTGAAATTGAAATTGAAATTGAAATTGAAATTGAAATTGAAATTGAAATTGAAATTGAAATTGAAATTGAAATTGAAATTGAAATTGAAATTGAAATTGAAATTGAAATTGAAATTGAAATTGAAATTGAAATTGAAATTGAAATTGAAATTGAAATTGAAATTGAAATTGAAATTGAAATTGAAATTGAAATTGAAATTGAAATTGAAATTGAAATTGAAATTGAAATTGAAATTGAAATTGAAATTGAAATTGAAATTGAAATTGAAATTGAAATTGAAATTGAAATTGAAATTGAAATTGAAATTGAAATTGAAATTGAAATTGAAATTGAAATTGAAATTGAAATTGAAATTGAAATTGAAATTGAAATTGAAATTGAAATTGAAATTGAAATTGAAATTGAAATTGAAATTGAAATTGAAATTGAAATTGAAATTGAAATTGAAATTGAAATTGAAATTGAAATTGAAATTGAAATTGAAATTGAAATTGAAATTGAAATTGAAATTGAAATTGAAATTGAAATTGAAATTGAAATTGAAATTGAAATTGAAATTGAAATTGAAATTGAAATTGAAATTGAAATTGAAATTGAAATTGAAATTGAAATTGAAATTGAAATTGAAATTGAAATTGAAATTGAAATTGAAATTGAAATTGAAATTGAAATTGAAATTGAAATTGAAATTGAAATTGAAATTGAAATTGAAATTGAAATTGAAATTGAAATTGAAATTGAAATTGAAATTGAAATTGAAATTGAAATTGAAATTGAAATTGAAATTGAAATTGAAATTGAAATTGAAATTGAAATTGAAATTGAAATTGAAATTGAAATTGAAATTGAAATTGAAATTGAAATTGAAATTGAAATTGAAATTGAAATTGAAATTGAAATTGAAATTGAAATTGAAATTGAAATTGAAATTGAAATTGAAATTGAAATTGAAATTGAAATTGAAATTGAAATTGAAATTGAAATTGAAATTGAAATTGAAATTGAAATTGAAATTGAAATTGAAATTGAAATTGAAATTGAAATTGAAATTGAAATTGAAATTGAAATTGAAATTGAAATTGAAATTGAAATTGAAATTGAAATTGAAATTGAAATTGAAATTGAAATTGAAATTGAAATTGAAATTGAAATTGAAATTGAAATTGAAATTGAAATTGAAATTGAAATTGAAATTGAAATTGAAATTGAAATTGAAATTGAAATTGAAATTGAAATTGAAATTGAAATTGAAATTGAAATTGAAATTGAAATTGAAATTGAAATTGAAATTGAAATTGAAATTGAAATTGAAATTGAAATTGAAATTGAAATTGAAATTGAAATTGAAATTGAAATTGAAATTGAAATTGAAATTGAAATTGAAATTGAAATTGAAATTGAAATTGAAATTGAAATTGAAATTGAAATTGAAATTGAAATTGAAATTGAAATTGAAATTGAAATTGAAATTGAAATTGAAATTGAAATTGAAATTGAAATTGAAATTGAAATTGAAATTGAAATTGAAATTGAAATTGAAATTGAAATTGAAATTGAAATTGAAATTGAAATTGAAATTGAAATTGAAATTGAAATTGAAATTGAAATTGAAATTGAAATTGAAATTGAAATTGAAATTGAAATTGAAATTGAAATTGAAATTGAAATTGAAATTGAAATTGAAATTGAAATTGAAATTGAAATTGAAATTGAAATTGAAATTGAAATTGAAATTGAAATTGAAATTGAAATTGAAATTGAAATTGAAATTGAAATTGAAATTGAAATTGAAATTGAAATTGAAATTGAAATTGAAATTGAAATTGAAATTGAAATTGAAATTGAAATTGAAATTGAAATTGAAATTGAAATTGAAATTGAAATTGAAATTGAAATTGAAATTGAAATTGAAATTGAAATTGAAATTGAAATTGAAATTGAAATTGAAATTGAAATTGAAATTGAAATTGAAATTGAAATTGAAATTGAAATTGAAATTGAAATTGAAATTGAAATTGAAATTGAAATTGAAATTGAAATTGAAATTGAAATTGAAATTGAAATTGAAATTGAAATTGAAATTGAAATTGAAATTGAAATTGAAATTGAAATTGAAATTGAAATTGAAATTGAAATTGAAATTGAAATTGAAATTGAAATTGAAATTGAAATTGAAATTGAAATTGAAATTGAAATTGAAATTGAAATTGAAATTGAAATTGAAATTGAAATTGAAATTGAAATTGAAATTGAAATTGAAATTGAAATTGAAATTGAAATTGAAATTGAAATTGAAATTGAAATTGAAATTGAAATTGAAATTGAAATTGAAATTGAAATTGAAATTGAAATTGAAATTGAAATTGAAATTGAAATTGAAATTGAAATTGAAATTGAAATTGAAATTGAAATTGAAATTGAAATTGAAATTGAAATTGAAATTGAAATTGAAATTGAAATTGAAATTGAAATTGAAATTGAAATTGAAATTGAAATTGAAATTGAAATTGAAATTGAAATTGAAATTGAAATTGAAATTGAAATTGAAATTGAAATTGAAATTGAAATTGAAATTGAAATTGAAATTGAAATTGAAATTGAAATTGAAATTGAAATTGAAATTGAAATTGAAATTGAAATTGAAATTGAAATTGAAATTGAAATTGAAATTGAAATTGAAATTGAAATTGAAATTGAAATTGAAATTGAAATTGAAATTGAAATTGAAATTGAAATTGAAATTGAAATTGAAATTGAAATTGAAATTGAAATTGAAATTGAAATTGAAATTGAAATTGAAATTGAAATTGAAATTGAAATTGAAATTGAAATTGAAATTGAAATTGAAATTGAAATTGAAATTGAAATTGAAATTGAAATTGAAATTGAAATTGAAATTGAAATTGAAATTGAAATTGAAATTGAAATTGAAATTGAAATTGAAATTGAAATTGAAATTGAAATTGAAATTGAAATTGAAATTGAAATTGAAATTGAAATTGAAATTGAAATTGAAATTGAAATTGAAATTGAAATTGAAATTGAAATTGAAATTGAAATTGAAATTGAAATTGAAATTGAAATTGAAATTGAAATTGAAATTGAAATTGAAATTGAAATTGAAATTGAAATTGAAATTGAAATTGAAATTGAAATTGAAATTGAAATTGAAATTGAAATTGAAATTGAAATTGAAATTGAAATTGAAATTGAAATTGAAATTGAAATTGAAATTGAAATTGAAATTGAAATTGAAATTGAAATTGAAATTGAAATTGAAATTGAAATTGAAATTGAAATTGAAATTGAAATTGAAATTGAAATTGAAATTGAAATTGAAATTGAAATTGAAATTGAAATTGAAATTGAAATTGAAATTGAAATTGAAATTGAAATTGAAATTGAAATTGAAATTGAAATTGAAATTGAAATTGAAATTGAAATTGAAATTGAAATTGAAATTGAAATTGAAATTGAAATTGAAATTGAAATTGAAATTGAAATTGAAATTGAAATTGAAATTGAAATTGAAATTGAAATTGAAATTGAAATTGAAATTGAAATTGAAATTGAAATTGAAATTGAAATTGAAATTGAAATTGAAATTGAAATTGAAATTGAAATTGAAATTGAAATTGAAATTGAAATTGAAATTGAAATTGAAATTGAAATTGAAATTGAAATTGAAATTGAAATTGAAATTGAAATTGAAATTGAAATTGAAATTGAAATTGAAATTGAAATTGAAATTGAAATTGAAATTGAAATTGAAATTGAAATTGAAATTGAAATTGAAATTGAAATTGAAATTGAAATTGAAATTGAAATTGAAATTGAAATTGAAATTGAAATTGAAATTGAAATTGAAATTGAAATTGAAATTGAAATTGAAATTGAAATTGAAATTGAAATTGAAATTGAAATTGAAATTGAAATTGAAATTGAAATTGAAATTGAAATTGAAATTGAAATTGAAATTGAAATTGAAATTGAAATTGAAATTGAAATTGAAATTGAAATTGAAATTGAAATTGAAATTGAAATTGAAATTGAAATTGAAATTGAAATTGAAATTGAAATTGAAATTGAAATTGAAATTGAAATTGAAATTGAAATTGAAATTGAAATTGAAATTGAAATTGAAATTGAAATTGAAATTGAAATTGAAATTGAAATTGAAATTGAAATTGAAATTGAAATTGAAATTGAAATTGAAATTGAAATTGAAATTGAAATTGAAATTGAAATTGAAATTGAAATTGAAATTGAAATTGAAATTGAAATTGAAATTGAAATTGAAATTGAAATTGAAATTGAAATTGAAATTGAAATTGAAATTGAAATTGAAATTGAAATTGAAATTGAAATTGAAATTGAAATTGAAATTGAAATTGAAATTGAAATTGAAATTGAAATTGAAATTGAAATTGAAATTGAAATTGAAATTGAAATTGAAATTGAAATTGAAATTGAAATTGAAATTGAAATTGAAATTGAAATTGAAATTGAAATTGAAATTGAAATTGAAATTGAAATTGAAATTGAAATTGAAATTGAAATTGAAATTGAAATTGAAATTGAAATTGAAATTGAAATTGAAATTGAAATTGAAATTGAAATTGAAATTGAAATTGAAATTGAAATTGAAATTGAAATTGAAATTGAAATTGAAATTGAAATTGAAATTGAAATTGAAATTGAAATTGAAATTGAAATTGAAATTGAAATTGAAATTGAAATTGAAATTGAAATTGAAATTGAAATTGAAATTGAAATTGAAATTGAAATTGAAATTGAAATTGAAATTGAAATTGAAATTGAAATTGAAATTGAAATTGAAATTGAAATTGAAATTGAAATTGAAATTGAAATTGAAATTGAAATTGAAATTGAAATTGAAATTGAAATTGAAATTGAAATTGAAATTGAAATTGAAATTGAAATTGAAATTGAAATTGAAATTGAAATTGAAATTGAAATTGAAATTGAAATTGAAATTGAAATTGAAATTGAAATTGAAATTGAAATTGAAATTGAAATTGAAATTGAAATTGAAATTGAAATTGAAATTGAAATTGAAATTGAAATTGAAATTGAAATTGAAATTGAAATTGAAATTGAAATTGAAATTGAAATTGAAATTGAAATTGAAATTGAAATTGAAATTGAAATTGAAATTGAAATTGAAATTGAAATTGAAATTGAAATTGAAATTGAAATTGAAATTGAAATTGAAATTGAAATTGAAATTGAAATTGAAATTGAAATTGAAATTGAAATTGAAATTGAAATTGAAATTGAAATTGAAATTGAAATTGAAATTGAAATTGAAATTGAAATTGAAATTGAAATTGAAATTGAAATTGAAATTGAAATTGAAATTGAAATTGAAATTGAAATTGAAATTGAAATTGAAATTGAAATTGAAATTGAAATTGAAATTGAAATTGAAATTGAAATTGAAATTGAAATTGAAATTGAAATTGAAATTGAAATTGAAATTGAAATTGAAATTGAAATTGAAATTGAAATTGAAATTGAAATTGAAATTGAAATTGAAATTGAAATTGAAATTGAAATTGAAATTGAAATTGAAATTGAAATTGAAATTGAAATTGAAATTGAAATTGAAATTGAAATTGAAATTGAAATTGAAATTGAAATTGAAATTGAAATTGAAATTGAAATTGAAATTGAAATTGAAATTGAAATTGAAATTGAAATTGAAATTGAAATTGAAATTGAAATTGAAATTGAAATTGAAATTGAAATTGAAATTGAAATTGAAATTGAAATTGAAATTGAAATTGAAATTGAAATTGAAATTGAAATTGAAATTGAAATTGAAATTGAAATTGAAATTGAAATTGAAATTGAAATTGAAATTGAAATTGAAATTGAAATTGAAATTGAAATTGAAATTGAAATTGAAATTGAAATTGAAATTGAAATTGAAATTGAAATTGAAATTGAAATTGAAATTGAAATTGAAATTGAAATTGAAATTGAAATTGAAATTGAAATTGAAATTGAAATTGAAATTGAAATTGAAATTGAAATTGAAATTGAAATTGAAATTGAAATTGAAATTGAAATTGAAATTGAAATTGAAATTGAAATTGAAATTGAAATTGAAATTGAAATTGAAATTGAAATTGAAATTGAAATTGAAATTGAAATTGAAATTGAAATTGAAATTGAAATTGAAATTGAAATTGAAATTGAAATTGAAATTGAAATTGAAATTGAAATTGAAATTGAAATTGAAATTGAAATTGAAATTGAAATTGAAATTGAAATTGAAATTGAAATTGAAATTGAAATTGAAATTGAAATTGAAATTGAAATTGAAATTGAAATTGAAATTGAAATTGAAATTGAAATTGAAATTGAAATTGAAATTGAAATTGAAATTGAAATTGAAATTGAAATTGAAATTGAAATTGAAATTGAAATTGAAATTGAAATTGAAATTGAAATTGAAATTGAAATTGAAATTGAAATTGAAATTGAAATTGAAATTGAAATTGAAATTGAAATTGAAATTGAAATTGAAATTGAAATTGAAATTGAAATTGAAATTGAAATTGAAATTGAAATTGAAATTGAAATTGAAATTGAAATTGAAATTGAAATTGAAATTGAAATTGAAATTGAAATTGAAATTGAAATTGAAATTGAAATTGAAATTGAAATTGAAATTGAAATTGAAATTGAAATTGAAATTGAAATTGAAATTGAAATTGAAATTGAAATTGAAATTGAAATTGAAATTGAAATTGAAATTGAAATTGAAATTGAAATTGAAATTGAAATTGAAATTGAAATTGAAATTGAAATTGAAATTGAAATTGAAATTGAAATTGAAATTGAAATTGAAATTGAAATTGAAATTGAAATTGAAATTGAAATTGAAATTGAAATTGAAATTGAAATTGAAATTGAAATTGAAATTGAAATTGAAATTGAAATTGAAATTGAAATTGAAATTGAAATTGAAATTGAAATTGAAATTGAAATTGAAATTGAAATTGAAATTGAAATTGAAATTGAAATTGAAATTGAAATTGAAATTGAAATTGAAATTGAAATTGAAATTGAAATTGAAATTGAAATTGAAATTGAAATTGAAATTGAAATTGAAATTGAAATTGAAATTGAAATTGAAATTGAAATTGAAATTGAAATTGAAATTGAAATTGAAATTGAAATTGAAATTGAAATTGAAATGAAATTGAAATTGAAATTGAAATTGAAATTGAAATTTGAAATTGAAATTGAAATTGAAATTGAAATTGAAATTGAAATTGAAATTGGAAATTGAAATTGAAATTGAAATTGAAATTGAAATTGAAATTGAAATTGAAATTGAAATTGAAATTGAAATTGAAATTGAAATTGAAATTGAAATTGAAATTGAAATTGAAATTGAAAATTGAAATTGAAATTGAAATTGAAAATGAAATTGAAATTGAAATTGAAATTGAAATTGAAATTGAAATTGAAATTGAAATTGAAATTGAAATTGAAATTGAAATTGAAATTGAAATGAAATTAAATTGAAATTGAAATTGAAATTGAAAATTGAAATTGAAATTGAAATTGAAATTGAAATTGAAAATGAAATTGAAATTGAAATTGAAATTGAAATTGAAATTGAAATTGAAATTGAAATTGAAATTGAAATTGAAATTGAAATTGAAATTGAAATTGAAATTGAAATTGAAATTGAAATTGAAATTGAAATGAAATTGAAATTGAAATTGAAATTGAAATTGAAATTGAAATTGAAATTGAAATGAAATTGAAATTGAAATTGAAATTGAAATTGAAATTGAAATTGAAATTGAAATTGAAATTGAAATTGAAATTGAAATTGAAATTGAAATTGAAATTGAAATTGAAATTGAAATTGAAATTGAAATTGAAATTGAAATTGAAAATTGAAATTGAAATTGAAATTGAAATTGAAATTGAAATTGAAATTGAAATTGAAATTGAAATTGAAATTGAAATTGAAATTGAAATTGAAATTGAAATTGAAATTGAAATTGAAATTGAAATTGAAATTGAAATTGAAATTGAAATTGAAATTGAAATTGAAATTGAAATTGAAATTGAAATTGAAAATGAAATTGAAATTGAAATTGAAATTGAAATTGAAATTGAAATTGAAATTGAAATTGAAATTGAAATTGAAATTGAAATTGAAATTGAAATTGAAATTGAAATTGAAATTGGAATTGAAATTGAAATTGAAATTGAAATTGAAATTGAAATTGAATTGAAATTGAAATTGAAATTGAAATTGAAATTGAAATTAAATTGAAATTGAAATTGAAATTGAAATTGAAATTGAAATTGAAATTGAAATTGAAATTGAATGAAATTGAAATTGAAATTGAAATTGAAATTGAAATTGAAATTGAAATTGAAATTGAAATTGAAATTGAAATTGAAATTGAAATTGAAATTGAAATTGAAATTGAAATTGAAATTGAAATTGAAATTGAAATTGAAATTGAAATTGAAATTGAAATTGAAATTGAAATTGAAATTGAAATTGAAATTGAAATGAAATTGAAATTGAAATTGAAATTGAAATTGAAATTGAAATTGAAATTGAAATTGAAATTGAAATTGAAATTGAAATTGAAATTGAAATTGAAATTGAAATTGAAATTGAAATTGAAATTGAAATTGAAATTGAAATTGAAATTGAAATTGAAAATAAAAATGAAATTGAAATTGAAATTGAAATTGAAATTGAAATTGAAATTGAAATTGAAATTGAAATTGAAATTGAAATTGAAATTGAAATTGAAATTGAAATTGAAATTTGAAATTGAAATTGAAATTGAAATTGAAATTGAAATTGAAATTGAAATTGAAATTGAAATTGAAATTGAAATTGAAATTGAAATTGAAATTGAAATTGAAATTGAAATTGATATTGAAATTGAAATTGAAATTGAAATTGAAATTGAAATTGAAATTGAAATTGAAATTGAAATTGAAATTGAAAATTGAAATTGAAATTGAAATTGAAATTGAAATTGAAATTGAAATTGAAATTGAAATTGAAATTGAAATTGAAATTGAAATTGAAATTGAAATTGAAATTGAAATTTGAAATTGAAATTGAAATTGAAATTGAAATTGAAATTGAAATTGAAATTGAAATTGAAATTGAAATTGAAATTGAAATTGAAATTGAAATTGAAATTGAAATTGAAATTGAAATTGAAATTGAATTGAAATTGAAATTGAAATTGAAATTGAATTGAAATTGAAATTGAAAATTGAAATTGAAATTGAAATTTGAAATTGAAATTGAAATTGAAATTGAAATTGAAATTGAAATTGAAATTGAAATGAAATTGAAATTGAAATTGAAATTGAAATTGAAATTGAAATTGAAATTGAAATTGAAATTGAAATTGAAATGAATTGAAATTGAAATGAAATTGAAATTGAAATTGAAATTGAAATTGAAATTGAAATTGAAATTGAAATTGAAATTGAAATTGAAATTGAAATTGAAATTGAAATTGAAATTGAAATTGAAATTGAAATTGAAATTGAAATGAAATTGAAATTGAAATTGAAATTGAAATTGAAATTGAAATTGAAATTGAAATTGAAATTGAAATTGAAATTGAAATTGAAATTGAAATTGAAATTGAAATTGAAATTGAAATGGAAATTGAAATTGAAATTGAAATTGAAATTGAAATTGAAATTGAAATTGAAATTGAAATTGAAATTGAAATTGAAATTGAAATTGAAATTGAAAATTGAAATTGAAATTGAAATTGAAATTGAAATTGAAATTGAAATTGAAATTGAAATTGAAATTGAAATTGAAATTGAAAATTGAAATTGAAATTGAAATTGAAATTGAATTGAAATTGAAATTGAAATTGAAATTGAAATTGAAATTGAAAATTGAAATTGAAAATTGAAATTGAAATTGAAATTGAAATTGAAATTGAAATTGAAATTGAAATTGAAATTGAAATTGAAATTGAAATTGACATTGAAATTGAATTGAAATTGAAATTGAAATTGAAATTGAAATTGAAATTGAAATTGAAATGAAATTGAAATTGAAATTGAAATTGAAATTGAAATTGAAATTGAAATTGAAATTGAAATTGAAATTGAAATTGAAATTGAAATTGAAATTGAATTTGAAAATTGAAATTGAAATTGAAATTGAAATTGAAATTGAAATGAAATTGAAATTGAAATTGAAATTGAAATTGAAATTGAAATTGAAATTGAAATTGAAATTGAAATTGAAATTGAAATTGAAATTGAAATTGAAATTGAAAATTGAAATTTGAAATTGAAATTGAAATTGAAAATTGAAATTGAAATTGAAATTGAAATTGAAATGAAATTGAAATTGAAATTGAAATTGAAATTGAAATTGAAATTGAAATTGATATTGAAATTGAAATTGAAATTGAAATTGAAATTGAAATTGAAAATTGAAATTGAAATTGAAATTGAAATTGAAATTGAAATTGAAATTGAAATTGAAATTGAAATTTGAAATTGAAATTGAATTGAAATTGAAATTGAATAGAAATTGAAATTGAAATTGAAATTGAAATTGAAATGAAATTGAAATTGAAATTGAAATTTGAAATTGAAATTGAAATTGAAATTGAAATTGAAATTGAAATTGAAATTGAAATGAAATTGAAATTGAAATTGAAATTGAAATTGAAATTGAAATTGAAATTGAAATTGAAATTGAAATTGAAATTGAAATTGAAATTGAAATTGAAATTAGAAATTGAAATTGAAATTGAAATTGAAATTGAAATTGAAATTGAAAATTGAAATTGAAATTGAAAATTGAAATTGAAATTGAAATTGAAATTGAAATTGAAATTGTAAATTGAAATTGAATTGAAATTGAAATTGAAATTGAAATTGAAATTGAAATTGAAATTGAAATTGAAATTGAAATTGAAATTGAAATTGAAATTGAAATTGAAATTGAAATTGAAATTGAAATTGAAATTGAAATTGAAATTGAAATTGAAATTGAAATTGAAAATGAAATTGAAATTGAAATTGAAATTGAAATTGAAATTGAAATTGAAATTGAAAATTGAAATTGAAATTGAAATTGAAATTGAAATTGAAATTGAAATTGAAATTGAAATTGAAATTGAAATTGACAATTGAAATTGAAATTGAAATTGAAATTGAAATTGAAATTGAAATTGAAATTGAATTGAAATTGAAATTGAAAATTGAAATTGAAATTGAAATTGAAATTGAAATTGAAATTGAAATTGAAATTGAAATTGAAATTGAAATTGAAATTGAAATTGAAATTGAAATTGAAATTGAAATTGAAATTGAAATTGAAATTGAAATTGAAATTGAAATTGAAATTGAAATTGAAATTGAAATTGAAATTGAAATTGAAATTGAAATTGCAATTGAAATTGAAATTGAAATTGAAATTGAAAATTGAAATTGAAATTGAAATTGAAATTGAAATTGAAATTGAATTGAAATTGAAATTGACATTGAATGAATTGAAATTGAAATGAAATTGAAATTGAAATTGAAATTGAAATTGAAATTTGAAATTGAAATTGAAATTGAAATTGAAATTGAAATTGAAAATTGAAATTGAAATTGAAATTGAAATTGAAATTGAAATTGAAATTGAATTGAAATTGAAATTGAAATTGAAATTGAAATTGAAATTGAAATTGAAATTGAAATTGAAATTGAAATTGAAATGAAATTGAAATTGAAATTGAAATTGAAATTGAAATTGAAATTGAAATTGAATTGAAATTGAAATTGAAATTGAAATTGAAATTGAAATTGAAATTGAAATTGAAATTGAAATTGAAATTGAAATTGAAATTGAAATTTGAAATGAAATTGAAATTGAAATTGAAATTGAAATTGAAATTGAAATTGAAATTGAAATTGAAATTGAAATTGAAATTGAAATTGAAATTGAAATTGAAATTGAAATTAAATTGAAATTGAAATTGAAATTGAAATTGAAATTGAAATTGAAATTGAAATTGAAATTGAAATTGAAATTGAAATTGAAATTGAAATTGAAATTGAAAATTGAAAAAAATTATTGAAATTGAAATTGAAATTGAAATTGAAATTGAATTGAAATTGAAATTGAAATTGAAATTGAAATTGAAATTGAAATTGAAATTGAAATTGAAATTGAAATTGAATATTGAAATTGAAAATTGAAATTGAAATTGAAATGAAATTGAAATTGAAATTGAAATTGTAAGAAATTGAAATTGAAATTGAAATGAAATTGATAATTGAAAATTGAAATTGAAATGAAATTGAAATTGAAATTGAAATTGAAATTGAAATGAAATTGAAATGAAATTGAAATTGGAAATTGAAATTGAAATTGAAATTGAAATTGAAATTGAAATTGAAATTGAAATTGAAATTGAAATTGAAATTGAAATTGAAATTGAAATTAAAATTGAAATTGAAATTGAAATTGAAATTGAAATTGAAATTGAAATTGAAATTGAAATTGAAATTGAAATTGAAATTGAAAATTGAAATTGAAATTGAAATTGAAATTGAAATTGAAATTGAAATTGAAATTGAAATTGAAATTGAAATTGAAATTGAAATTGAAATTGAAATTGAAATTGAAATTGAAATTGAAATTGAAATTGAAATTGAAATTGAAATTGAAATTGAAATTGAATTGAAATTGAAATTGAAATTGAAATTGAAATTGAAATTGAAATTGAAATTGAAATTGAAATTGATAATTGAAATGAAATTGAAATTGAAATTGAATTGAAATTGAAATTGAAATTGAAATTGAAATTGAAATTGAAATTGAAATTGAAATTGAAATTGAAATTGAAATTGAAATTGAAATTGAAATTGAAATTGAAATTGAAATTGAAATTGAAATTGAAATTGAAATTGAAATTGAAATTGAAATTGAAATTGAAATTGAAATTGAAATTGAAATTGAAATTGAAATGAAATTGAAATTGAAATTGAAATTGAAATTGAAATTGAAATTGAAATTGAAATTGAAATTGAAATTGAAATTGAAATTGAAATTGAAATTGAAATTGAAATTGAAATTGAAATTGAAATTGAAATTGAAATTGAAATTGAAATTGAAATTGAAATTGAAATTGAAATTGAAATTGAAATTGAAATTGAAATTGAAATTGAAATTGAAATTGAAATTGAAATTGAAATTGAAATTGAAATTGAAATTGAAATTGAAATTGAAATTGAAATTGAAATTGAAATTGAAATTGAAATTGAAATTGAAATTGAAATTGAAATTGAAATTGAAATTGAAATTGAAATTGAAATTGAAATTGAAATTGAAATTGAAATTGAAATTGAAATTGAAATTGAAATTGAAATTGAAATTGAAATTGAAATTGAAATTGAAATTGAAATTGAAATTGAAATTGAAATTGAAATTGAAATTGAAATTGAAATTGAAATTGAAATTGAAATTGAAATTGAAATTGAAATTGAAATTGAAATTGAAATTGAAATTGAAATTGAAATTGAAATTGAAATTGAAATTGAAATTGAAATTGAAATTGAAATTGAAATTGAAATTGAAATTGAAATTGAAATTGAAATTGAAATTGAAATTGAAATTGAAATTGAAATTGAAATTGAAATTGAAATTGAAATTGAAATTGAAATTGAAATTGAAATTGAAATTGAAATTGAAATTGAAATTGAAATTGAAATTGAAATTGAAATTGAAATTGAAATTGAAATTGAAATTGAAATTGAAATTGAAATTGAAATTGAAATTGAAATTGAAATTGAAATTGAAATTGAAATTGAAATTGAAATTGAAATTGAAATTGAAATTGAAATTGAAATTGAAATTGAAATTGAAATTGAAATTGAAATTGAAATTGAAATTGAAATTGAAATTGAAATTGAAATTGAAATTGAAATTGAAATTGAAATTGAAATTGAAATTGAAATTGAAATTGAAATTGAAATTGAAATTGAAATTGAAATTGAAATTGAAATTGAAATTGAAATTGAAATTGAAATTGAAATTGAAATTGAAATTGAAATTGAAATTGAAATTGAAATTGAAATTGAAATTGAAATTGAAATTGAAATTGAAATTGAAATTGAAATTGAAATTGAAATTGAAATTGAAATTGAAATTGAAATTGAAATTGAAATTGAAATTGAAATTGAAATTGAAATTGAAATTGAAATTGAAATTGAAATTGAAATTGAAATTGAAATTGAAATTGAAATTGAAATTGAAATTGAAATTGAAATTGAAATTGAAATTGAAATTGAAATTGAAATTGAAATTGAAATTGAAATTGAAATTGAAATTGAAATTGAAATTGAAATTGAAATTGAAATTGAAATTGAAATTGAAATTGAAATTGAAATTGAAATTGAAATTGAAATTGAAATTGAAATTGAAATTGAAATTGAAATTGAAATTGAAATTGAAATTGAAATTGAAATTGAAATTGAAATTGAAATTGAAATTGAAATTGAAATTGAAATTGAAATTGAAATTGAAATTGAAATTGAAATTGAAATTGAAATTGAAATTGAAATTGAAATTGAAATTGAAATTGAAATTGAAATTGAAATTGAAATTGAAATTGAAATTGAAATTGAAATTGAAATTGAAATTGAAATTGAAATTGAAATTGAAATTGAAATTGAAATTGAAATTGAAATTGAAATTGAAATTGAAATTGAAATTGAAATTGAAATTGAAATTGAAATTGAAATTGAAATTGAAATTGAAATTGAAATTGAAATTGAAATTGAAATTGAAATTGAAATTGAAATTGAAATTGAAATTGAAATTGAAATTGAAATTGAAATTGAAATTGAAATTGAAATTGAAATTGAAATTGAAATTGAAATTGAAATTGAAATTGAAATTGAAATTGAAATTGAAATTGAAATTGAAATTGAAATTGAAATTGAAATTGAAATTGAAATTGAAATTGAAATTGAAATTGAAATTGAAATTGAAATTGAAATTGAAATTGAAATTGAAATTGAAATTGAAATTGAAATTGAAATTGAAATTGAAATTGAAATTGAAATTGAAATTGAAATTGAAATTGAAATTGAAATTGAAATTGAAATTGAAATTGAAATTGAAATTGAAATTGAAATTGAAATTGAAATTGAAATTGAAATTGAAATTGAAATTGAAATTGAAATTGAAATTGAAATTGAAATTGAAATTGAAATTGAAATTGAAATTGAAATTGAAATTGAAATTGAAATTGAAATTGAAATTGAAATTGAAATTGAAATTGAAATTGAAATTGAAATTGAAATTGAAATTGAAATTGAAATTGAAATTGAAATTGAAATTGAAATTGAAATTGAAATTGAAATTGAAATTGAAATTGAAATTGAAATTGAAATTGAAATTGAAATTGAAATTGAAATTGAAATTGAAATTGAAATTGAAATTGAAATTGAAATTGAAATTGAAATTGAAATTGAAATTGAAATTGAAATTGAAATTGAAATTGAAATTGAAATTGAAATTGAAATTGAAATTGAAATTGAAATTGAAATTGAAATTGAAATTGAAATTGAAATTGAAATTGAAATTGAAATTGAAATTGAAATTGAAATTGAAATTGAAATTGAAATTGAAATTGAAATTGAAATTGAAATTGAAATTGAAATTGAAATTGAAATTGAAATTGAAATTGAAATTGAAATTGAAATTGAAATTGAAATTGAAATTGAAATTGAAATTGAAATTGAAATTGAAATTGAAATTGAAATTGAAATTGAAATTGAAATTGAAATTGAAATTGAAATTGAAATTGAAATTGAAATTGAAATTGAAATTGAAATTGAAATTGAAATTGAAATTGAAATTGAAATTGAAATTGAAATTGAAATTGAAATTGAAATTGAAATTGAAATTGAAATTGAAATTGAAATTGAAATTGAAATTGAAATTGAAATTGAAATTGAAATTGAAATTGAAATTGAAATTGAAATTGAAATTGAAATTGAAATTGAAATTGAAATTGAAATTGAAATTGAAATTGAAATTGAAATTGAAATTGAAATTGAAATTGAAATTGAAATTGAAATTGAAATTGAAATTGAAATTGAAATTGAAATTGAAATTGAAATTGAAATTGAAATTGAAATTGAAATTGAAATTGAAATTGAAATTGAAATTGAAATTGAAATTGAAATTGAAATTGAAATTGAAATTGAAATTGAAATTGAAATTGAAATTGAAATTGAAATTGAAATTGAAATTGAAATTGAAATTGAAATTGAAATTGAAATTGAAATTGAAATTGAAATTGAAATTGAAATTGAAATTGAAATTGAAATTGAAATTGAAATTGAAATTGAAATTGAAATTGAAATTGAAATTGAAATTGAAATTGAAATTGAAATTGAAATTGAAATTGAAATTGAAATTGAAATTGAAATTGAAATTGAAATTGAAATTGAAATTGAAATTGAAATTGAAATTGAAATTGAAATTGAAATTGAAATTGAAATTGAAATTGAAATTGAAATTGAAATTGAAATTGAAATTGAAATTGAAATTGAAATTGAAATTGAAATTGAAATTGAAATTGAAATTGAAATTGAAATTGAAATTGAAATTGAAATTGAAATTGAAATTGAAATTGAAATTGAAATTGAAATTGAAATTGAAATTGAAATTGAAATTGAAATTGAAATTGAAATTGAAATTGAAATTGAAATTGAAATTGAAATTGAAATTGAAATTGAAATTGAAATTGAAATTGAAATTGAAATTGAAATTGAAATTGAAATTGAAATTGAAATTGAAATTGAAATTGAAATTGAAATTGAAATTGAAATTGAAATTGAAATTGAAATTGAAATTGAAATTGAAATTGAAATTGAAATTGAAATTGAAATTGAAATTGAAATTGAAATTGAAATTGAAATTGAAATTGAAATTGAAATTGAAATTGAAATTGAAATTGAAATTGAAATTGAAATTGAAATTGAAATTGAAATTGAAATTGAAATTGAAATTGAAATTGAAATTGAAATTGAAATTGAAATTGAAATTGAAATTGAAATTGAAATTGAAATTGAAATTGAAATTGAAATTGAAATTGAAATTGAAATTGAAATTGAAATTGAAATTGAAATTGAAATTGAAATTGAAATTGAAATTGAAATTGAAATTGAAATTGAAATTGAAATTGAAATTGAAATTGAAATTGAAATTGAAATTGAAATTGAAATTGAAATTGAAATTGAAATTGAAATTGAAATTGAAATTGAAATTGAAATTGAAATTGAAATTGAAATTGAAATTGAAATTGAAATTGAAATTGAAATTGAAATTGAAATTGAAATTGAAATTGAAATTGAAATTGAAATTGAAATTGAAATTGAAATTGAAATTGAAATTGAAATTGAAATTGAAATTGAAATTGAAATTGAAATTGAAATTGAAATTGAAATTGAAATTGAAATTGAAATTGAAATTGAAATTGAAATTGAAATTGAAATTGAAATTGAAATTGAAATTGAAATTGAAATTGAAATTGAAATTGAAATTGAAATTGAAATTGAAATTGAAATTGAAATTGAAATTGAAATTGAAATTGAAATTGAAATTGAAATTGAAATTGAAATTGAAATTGAAATTGAAATTGAAATTGAAATTGAAATTGAAATTGAAATTGAAATTGAAATTGAAATTGAAATTGAAATTGAAATTGAAATTGAAATTGAAATTGAAATTGAAATTGAAATTGAAATTGAAATTGAAATTGAAATTGAAATTGAAATTGAAATTGAAATTGAAATTGAAATTGAAATTGAAATTGAAATTGAAATTGAAATTGAAATTGAAATTGAAATTGAAATTGAAATTGAAATTGAAATTGAAATTGAAATTGAAATTGAAATTGAAATTGAAATTGAAATTGAAATTGAAATTGAAATTGAAATTGAAATTGAAATTGAAATTGAAATTGAAATTGAAATTGAAATTGAAATTGAAATTGAAATTGAAATTGAAATTGAAATTGAAATTGAAATTGAAATTGAAATTGAAATTGAAATTGAAATTGAAATTGAAATTGAAATTGAAATTGAAATTGAAATTGAAATTGAAATTGAAATTGAAATTGAAATTGAAATTGAAATTGAAATTGAAATTGAAATTGAAATTGAAATTGAAATTGAAATTGAAATTGAAATTGAAATTGAAATTGAAATTGAAATTGAAATTGAAATTGAAATTGAAATTGAAATTGAAATTGAAATTGAAATTGAAATTGAAATTGAAATTGAAATTGAAATTGAAATTGAAATTGAAATTGAAATTGAAATTGAAATTGAAATTGAAATTGAAATTGAAATTGAAATTGAAATTGAAATTGAAATTGAAATTGAAATTGAAATTGAAATTGAAATTGAAATTGAAATTGAAATTGAAATTGAAATTGAAATTGAAATTGAAATTGAAATTGAAATTGAAATTGAAATTGAAATTGAAATTGAAATTGAAATTGAAATTGAAATTGAAATTGAAATTGAAATTGAAATTGAAATTGAAATTGAAATTGAAATTGAAATTGAAATTGAAATTGAAATTGAAATTGAAATTGAAATTGAAATTGAAATTGAAATTGAAATTGAAATTGAAATTGAAATTGAAATTGAAATTGAAATTGAAATTGAAATTGAAATTGAAATTGAAATTGAAATTGAAATTGAAATTGAAATTGAAATTGAAATAGAAATTGAAATTGAAATTGAAATTGAAATTGAAATTGAAATTGAAATTGAAATTGAAATTGAAATTGAAATTGAAATTGAAATTGAAATTGAAATTGAAATTGAAATTGAAATTGAAATTGAAATTGAAATTGAAATTGAAATTGAAATTGAAATTGAAATTGAAATTGAAATTGAAATTGAAATTGAAATTGAAATTGAAATTGAAATTGAAATTGAAATTGAAATTGAAATTGAAATTGAAATTGAAATTGAAATTGAAATTGAAATTGAAATTGAAATTGAAATTGAAATTGAAATTGAAATTGAAATTGAAATTGAAATTGAAATTGAAATTGAAATTGAAATTGAAATTGAAATTGAAATTGAAATTGAAATTGAAATTGAAATTGAAATTGAAATTGAAATTGAAATTGAAATTGAAATTGAAATTGAAATTGAAATTGAAATTGAAATTGAAATTGAAATTGAAATTGAAATTGAAATTGAAATTGAAATTGAAATTGAAATTGAAATTGAAATTGAAATTGAAATTGAAATTGAAATTGAAATTGAAATTGAAATTGAAATTGAAATTGAAATTGAAATTGAAATTGAAATTGAAATTGAAATTGAAATTGAAATTGAAATTGAAATTGAAATTGAAATTGAAATTGAAATTGAAATTGAAATTGAAATTGAAATTGAAATTGAAATTGAAATTGAAATTGAAATTGAAATTGAAATTGAAATTGAAATTGAAATTGAAATTGAAATTGAAATTGAAATTGAAATTGAAATTGAAATTGAAATTGAAATTGAAATTGAAATTGAAATTGAAATTGAAATTGAAATTGAAATTGAAATTGAAATTGAAATTGAAATTGAAATTGAAATTGAAATTGAAATTGAAATTGAAATTGAAATTGAAATTGAAATTGAAATTGAAATTGAAATTGAAATTGAAATTGAAATTGAAATTGAAATTGAAATTGAAATTGAAATTGAAATTGAAATTGAAATTGAAATTGAAATTGAAATTGAAATTGAAATTGAAATTGAAATTGAAATTGAAATTGAAATTGAAATTGAAATTGAAATTGAAATTGAAATTGAAATTGAAATTGAAATTGAAATTGAAATTGAAATTGAAATTGAAATTGAAATTGAAATTGAAATTGAAATTGAAATTGAAATTGAAATTGAAATTGAAATTGAAATTGAAATTGAAATTGAAATTGAAATTGAAATTGAAATTGAAATTGAAATTGAAATTGAAATTGAAATTGAAATTGAAATTGAAATTGAAATTGAAATTGAAATTGAAATTGAAATTGAAATTGAAATTGAAATTGAAATTGAAATTGAAATTGAAATTGAAATTGAAATTGAAATTGAAATTGAAATTGAAATTGAAATTGAAATTGAAATTGAAATTGAAATTGAAATTGAAATTGAAATTGAAATTGAAATTGAAATTGAAATTGAAATTGAAATTGAAATTGAAATTGAAATTGAAATTGAAATTGAAATTGAAATTGAAATTGAAATTGAAATTGAAATTGAAATTGAAATTGAAATTGAAATTGAAATTGAAATTGAAATTGAAATTGAAATTGAAATTGAAATTGAAATTGAGATTGAAATTGAAATTGAAATTGAAATTGAAATTGAAATTGAAATTGAAATTGAAATTGAAATTGAAATTGAAATTGAAATTGAAATTGAAATTGAAATTGAAATTGAAATTGAAATTGAAATTGAAATTGAAATTGAAATTGAAATTGAAATTGAAATTGAAATTGAAATTGAAATTGAAATTGAAATTGAAATTGAAATTGAAATTGAAATTGAAATTGAAATTGAAATTGAAATTGAAATTGAAATTGAAATTGAAATTGAAATTGAAATTGAAATTGAAATTGAAATTGAAATTGAAATTGAAATTGAAATTGAAATTGAAATTGAAATTGAAATTGAAATTGAAATTGAAATTGAAATTGAAATTGAAATTGAAATTGAAATTGAAATTGAAATTGAAATTGAAATTGAAATTGAAATTGAAATTGAAATTGAAATTGAAATTGAAATTGAAATTGAAATTGAAATTGAAATTGAAATTGAAATTGAAATTGAAATTGAAATTGAAATTGAAATTGAAATTGAAATTGAAATTGAAATTGAAATTGAAATTGAAATTGAAATTGAAATTGAAATTGAAATTGAAATTGAAATTGAAATTGAAATTGAAATTGAAATTGAAATTGAAATTGAAATTGAAATTGAAATTGAAATTGAAATTGAAATTGAAATTGAAATTGAAATTGAAATTGAAATTGAAATTGAAATTGAAATTGAAATTGAAATTGAAATTGAAATTGAAATTGAAATTGAAATTGAAATTGAAATTGAAATTGAAATTGAAATTGAAATTGAAATTGAAATTGAAATTGAAATTGAAATTGAAATTGAAATTGAAATTGAAATTGAAATTGAAATTGAAATTGAAATTGAAATTGAAATTGAAATTGAAATTGAAATTGAAATTGAAATTGAAATTGAAATTGAAATTGAAATTGAAATTGAAATTGAAATTGAAATTGAAATTGAAATTGAAATTGAAATTGAAATTGAAATTGAAATTGAAATTGAAATTGAAATTGAAATTGAAATTGAAATTGAAATTGAAATTGAAATTGAAATTGAAATTGAAATTGAAATTGAAATTGAAATTGAAATTGAAATTGAAATTGAAATTGAAATTGAAATTGAAATTGAAATTGAAATTGAAATTGAAATTGAAATTGAAATTGAAATTGAAATTGAAATTGAAATTGAAATTGAAATTGAAATTGAAATTGAAATTGAAATTGAAATTGAAATTGAAATTGAAATTGAAATTGAAATTGAAATTGAAATTGAAATTGAAATTGAAATTGAAATTGAAATTGAAATTGAAATTGAAATTGAAATTGAAATTGAAATTGAAATTGAAATTGAAATTGAAATTGAAATTGAAATTGAAATTGAAATTGAAATTGAAATTGAAATTGAAATTGAAATTGAAATTGAAATTGAAATTGAAATTGAAATTGAAATTGAAATTGAAATTGAAATTGAAATTGAAATTGAAATTGAAATTGAAATTGAAATTGAAATTGAAATTGAAATTGAAATTGAAATTGAAATTGAAATTGAAATTGAAATTGAAATTGAAATTGAAATTGAAATTGAAATTGAAATTGAAATTGAAATTGAAATTGAAATTGAAATTGAAATTGAAATTGAAATTGAAATTGAAATTGAAATTGAAATTGAAATTGAAATTGAAATTGAAATTGAAATTGAAATTGAAATTGAAATTGAAATTGAAATTGAAATTGAAATTGAAATTGAAATTGAAATTGAAATTGAAATTGAAATTGAAATTGAAATTGAAATTGAAATTGAAATTGAAATTGAAATTGAAATTGAAATTGAAATTGAAATTGAAATTGAAATTGAAATTGAAATTGAAATTGAAATTGAAATTGAAATTGAAATTGAAATTGAAATTGAAATTGAAATTGAAATTGAAATTGAAATTGAAATTGAAATTGAAATTGAAATTGAAATTGAAATTGAAATTGAAATTGAAATTGAAATTGAAATTGAAATTGAAATTGAAATTGAAATTGAAATTGAAATTGAAATTGAAATTGAAATTGAAATTGAAATTGAAATTGAAATTGAAATTGAAATTGAAATTGAAATTGAAATTGAAATTGAAATTGAAATTGAAATTGAAATTGAAATTGAAATTGAAATTGAAATTGAAATTGAAATTGAAATTGAAATTGAAATTGAAATTGAAATTGAAATTGAAATTGAAATTGAAATTGAAATTGAAATTGAAATTGAAATTGAAATTGAAATTGAAATTGAAATTGAAATTGAAATTGAAATTGAAATTGAAATTGAAATTGAAATTGAAATTGAAATTGAAATTGAAATTGAAATTGAAATTGAAATTGAAATTGAAATTGAAATTGAAATTGAAATTGAAATTGAAATTGAAATTGAAATTGAAATTGAAATTGAAATTGAAATTGAAATTGAAATTGAAATTGAAATTGAAATTGAAATTGAAATTGAAATTGAAATTGAAATTGAAATTGAAATTGAAATTGAAATTGAAATTGAAATTGAAATTGAAATTGAAATTGAAATTGAAATTGAAATTGAAATTGAAATTGAAATTGAAATTGAAATTGAAATTGAAATTGAAATTGAAATTGAAATTGAAATTGAAATTGAAATTGAAATTGAAATTGAAATTGAAATTGAAATTGAAATTGAAATTGAAATTGAAATTGAAATTGAAATTGAAATTGAAATTGAAATTGAAATTGAAATTGAAATTGAAATTGAAATTGAAATTGAAATTGAAATTGAAATTGAAATTGAAATTGAAATTGAAATTGAAATTGAAATTGAAATTGAAATTGAAATTGAAATTGAAATTGAAATTGAAATTGAAATTGAAATTGAAATTGAAATTGAAATTGAAATTGAAATTGAAATTGAAATTGAAATTGAAATTGAAATTGAAATTGAAATTGAAATTGAAATTGAAATTGAAATTGAAATTGAAATTGAAATTGAAATTGAAATTGAAATTGAAATTGAAATTGAAATTGAAATTGAAATTGAAATTGAAATTGAAATTGAAATTGAAATTGAAATTGAAATTGAAATTGAAATTGAAATTGAAATTGAAATTGAAATTGAAATTGAAATTGAAATTGAAATTGAAATTGAAATTGAAATTGAAATTGAAATTGAAATTGAAATTGAAATTGAAATTGAAATTGAAATTGAAATTGAAATTGAAATTGAAATTGAAATTGAAATTGAAATTGAAATTGAAATTGAAATTGAAATTGAAATTGAAATTGAAATTGAAATTGAAATTGAAATTGAAATTGAAATTGAAATTGAAATTGAAATTGAAATTGAAATTGAAATTGAAATTGAAATTGAAATTGAAATTGAAATTGAAATTGAAATTGAAATTGAAATTGAAATTGAAATTGAAATTGAAATTGAAATTGAAATTGAAATTGAAATTGAAATTGAAATTGAAATTGAAATTGAAATTGAAATTGAAATTGAAATTGAAATTGAAATTGAAATTGAAATTGAAATTGAAATTGAAATTGAAATTGAAATTGAAATTGAAATTGAAATTGAAATTGAAATTGAAATTGAAATTGAAATTGAAATTGAAATTGAAATTGAAATTGAAATTGAAATTGAAATTGAAATTGAAATTGAAATTGAAATTGAAATTGAAATTGAAATTGAAATTGAAATTGAAATTGAAATTGAAATTGAAATTGAAATTGAAATTGAAATTGAAATTGAAATTGAAATTGAAATTGAAATTGAAATTGAAATTGAAATTGAAATTGAAATTGAAATTGAAATTGAAATTGAAATTGAAATTGAAATTGAAATTGAAATTGAAATTGAAATTGAAATTGAAATTGAAATTGAAATTGAAATTGAAATTGAAATTGAAATTGAAATTGAAATTGAAATTGAAATTGAAATTGAAATTGAAATTGAAATTGAAATTGAAATTGAAATTGAAATTGAAATTGAAATTGAAATTGAAATTGAAATTGAAATTGAAATTGAAATTGAAATTGAAATTGAAATTGAAATTGAAATTGAAATTGAAATTGAAATTGAAATTGAAATTGAAATTGAAATTGAAATTGAAATTGAAATTGAAATTGAAATTGAAATTGAAATTGAAATTGAAATTGAAATTGAAATTGAAATTGAAATTGAAATTGAAATTGAAATTGAAATTGAAATTGAAATTGAAATTGAAATTGAAATTGAAATTGAAATTGAAATTGAAATTGAAATTGAAATTGAAATTGAAATTGAAATTGAAATTGAAATTGAAATTGAAATTGAAATTGAAATTGAAATTGAAATTGAAATTGAAATTGAAATTGAAATTGAAATTGAAATTGAAATTGAAATTGAAATTGAAATTGAAATTGAAATTGAAATTGAAATTGAAATTGAAATTGAAATTGAAATTGAAATTGAAATTGAAATTGAAATTGAAATTGAAATTGAAATTGAAATTGAAATTGAAATTGAAATTGAAATTGAAATTGAAATTGAAATTGAAATTGAAATTGAAATTGAAATTGAAATTGAAATTGAAATTGAAATTGAAATTGAAATTGAAATTGAAATTGAAATTGAAATTGAAATTGAAATTGAAATTGAAATTGAAATTGAAATTGAAATTGAAATTGAAATTGAAATTGAAATTGAAATTGAAATTGAAATTGAAATTGAAATTGAAATTGAAATTGAAATTGAAATTGAAATTGAAATTGAAATTGAAATTGAAATTGAAATTGAAATTGAAATTGAAATTGAAATTGAAATTGAAATTGAAATTGAAATTGAAATTGAAATTGAAATTGAAATTGAAATTGAAATTGAAATTGAAATTGAAATTGAAATTGAAATTGAAATTGAAATTGAAATTGAAATTGAAATTGAAATTGAAATTGAAATTGAAATTGAAATTGAAATTGAAATTGAAATTGAAATTGAAATTGAAATTGAAATTGAAATTGAAATTGAAATTGAAATTGAAATTGAAATTGAAATTGAAATTGAAATTGAAATTGAAATTGAAATTGAAATTGAAATTGAAATTGAAATTGAAATTGAAATTGAAATTGAAATTGAAATTGAAATTGAAATTGAAATTGAAATTGAAATTGAAATTGAAATTGAAATTGAAATTGAAATTGAAATTGAAATTGAAATTGAAATTGAAATTGAAATTGAAATTGAAATTGAAATTGAAATTGAAATTGAAATTGAAATTGAAATTGAAATTGAAATTGAAATTGAAATTGAAATTGAAATTGAAATTGAAATTGAAATTGAAATTGAAATTGAAATTGAAATTGAAATTGAAATTGAAATTGAAATTGAAATTGAAATTGAAATTGAAATTGAAATTGAAATTGAAATTGAAATTGAAATTGAAATTGAAATTGAAATTGAAATTGAAATTGAAATTGAAATTGAAATTGAAATTGAAATTGAAATTGAAATTGAAATTGAAATTGAAATTGAAATTGAAATTGAAATTGAAATTGAAATTGAAATTGAAATTGAAATTGAAATTGAAATTGAAATTGAAATTGAAATTGAAATTGAAATTGAAATTGAAATTGAAATTGAAATTGAAATTGAAATTGAAATTGAAATTGAAATTGAAATTGAATTTGAAATTGAAATTGAAATTGAAATTGAAATTGAAATTGAAATTGAAATTGAAATTGAAATTGAAATTGAAATTGAAATTGAAATTGAAATTGAAATTGAAATTGAAATTGAAATTGAAATTGAAATTGAAATTGAAATTGAAATTGAAATTGAAATTGAAATTGAAATTGAAATTGAAATTGAAATTGAAATTGAAATTGAAATTGAAATTGAAATTGAAATTGAAATTGAAATTGAAATTGAAATTGAAATTGAAATTGAAATTGAAATTGAAATTGAAATTGAAATTGAAATTGAAATTGAAATTGAAATTGAAATTGAAATTGAAATTGAAATTGAAATTGAAATTGAAATTGAAATTGAAATTGAAATTGAAATTGAAATTGAAATTGAAATTGAAATTGAAATTGAAATTGAAATTGAAATTGAAATTGAAATTGAAATTGAAATTGAAATTGAAATTGAAATTGAAATTGAAATTGAAATTGAAATTGAAATTGAAATTGAAATTGAAATTGAAATTGAAATTGAAATTGAAATTGAAATTGAAATTGAAATTGAAATTGAAATTGAAATTGAAATTGAAATTGAAATTGAAATTGAAATTGAAATTGAAATTGAAATTGAAATTGAAATTGAAATTGAAATTGAAATTGAAATTGAAATTGAAATTGAAATTGAAATTGAAATTGAAATTGAAATTGAAATTGAAATTGAAATTGAAATTGAAATTGAAATTGAAATTGAAATTGAAATTGAAATTGAAATTGAAATTGAAATTGAAATTGAAATTGAAATTGAAATTGAAATTGAAATTGAAATTGAAATTGAAATTGAAATTGAAATTGAAATTGAAATTGAAATTGAAATTGAAATTGAAATTGAAATTGAAATTGAAATTGAAATTGAAATTGAAATTGAAATTGAAATTGAAATTGAAATTGAAATTGAAATTGAAATTGAAATTGAAATTGAAATTGAAATTGAAATTGAAATTGAAATTGAAATTGAAATTGAAATTGAAATTGAAATTGAAATTGAAATTGAAATTGAAATTGAAATTGAAATTGAAATTGAAATTGAAATTGAAATTGAAATTGAAATTGAAATTGAAATTGAAATTGAAATTGAAATTGAAATTGAAATTGAAATTGAAATTGAAATTGAAATTGAAATTGAAATTGAAATTGAAATTGAAATTGAAATTGAAATTGAAATTGAAATTGAAATTGAAATTGAAATTGAAATTGAAATTGAAATTGAAATTGAAATTGAAATTGAAATTGAAATTGAAATTGAAATTGAAATTGAAATTGAAATTGAAATTGAAATTGAAATTGAAATTGAAATTGAAATTGAAATTGAAATTGAAATTGAAATTGAAATTGAAATTGAAATTGAAATTGAAATTGAAATTGAAATTGAAATTGAAATTGAAATTGAAATTGAAATTGAAATTGAAATTGAAATTGAAATTGAAATTGAAATTGAAATTGAAATTGAAATTGAAATTGAAATTGAAATTGAAATTGAAATTGAAATTGAAATTGAAATTGAAATTGAAATTGAAATTGAAATTGAAATTGAAATTGAAATTGAAATTGAAATTGAAATTGAAATTGAAATTGAAATTGAAATTGAAATTGAAATTGAAATTGAAATTGAAATTGAAATTGAAATTGAAATTGAAATTGAAATTGAAATTGAAATTGAAATTGAAATTGAAATTGAAATTGAAATTGAAATTGAAATTGAAATTGAAATTGAAATTGAAATTGAAATTGAAATTGAAATTGAAATTGAAATTGAAATTGAAATTGAAATTGAAATTGAAATTGAAATTGAAATTGAAATTGAAATTGAAATTGAAATTGAAATTGAAATTGAAATTGAAATTGAAATTGAAATTGAAATTGAAATTGAAATTGAAATTGAAATTGAAATTGAAATTGAAATTGAAATTGAAATTGAAATTGAAATTGAAATTGAAATTGAAATTGAAATTGAAATTGAAATTGAAATTGAAATTGAAATTGAAATTGAAATTGAAATTGAAATTGAAATTGAAATTGAAATTGAAATTGAAATTGAAATTGAAATTGAAATTGAAATTGAAATTGAAATTGAAATTGAAATTGAAATTGAAATTGAAATTGAAATTGAAATTGAAATTGAAATTGAAATTGAAATTGAAATTGAAATTGAAATTGAAATTGAAATTGAAATTGAAATTGAAATTGAAATTGAAATTGAAATTGAAATTGAAATTGAAATTGAAATTGAAATTGAAATTGAAATTGAAATTGAAATTGAAATTGAAATTGAAATTGAAATTGAAATTGAAATTGAAATTGAAATTGAAATTGAAATTGAAATTGAAATTGAAATTGAAATTGAAATTGAAATTGAAATTGAAATTGAAATTGAAATTGAAATTGAAATTGAAATTGAAATTGAAATTGAAATTGAAATTGAAATTGAAATTGAAATTGAAATTGAAATTGAAATTGAAATTGAAATTGAAATTGAAATTGAAATTGAAATTGAAATTGAAATTGAAATTGAAATTGAAATTGAAATTGAAATTGAAATTGAAATTGAAATTGAAATTGAAATTGAAATTGAAATTGAAATTGAAATTGAAATTGAAATTGAAATTGAAATTGAAATTGAAATTGAAATTGAAATTGAAATTGAAATTGAAATTGAAATTGAAATTGAAATTGAAATTGAAATTGAAATTGAAATTGAAATTGAAATTGAAATTGAAATTGAAATTGAAATTGAAATTGAAATTGAAATTGAAATTGAAATTGAAATTGAAATTGAAATTGAAATTGAAATTGAAATTGAAATTGAAATTGAAATTGAAATTGAAATTGAAATTGAAATTGAAATTGAAATTGAAATTGAAATTGAAATTGAAATTGAAATTGAAATTGAAATTGAAATTGAAATTGAAATTGAAATTGAAATTGAAATTGAAATTGAAATTGAAATTGAAATTGAAATTGAAATTGAAATTGAAATTGAAATTGAAATTGAAATTGAAATTGAAATTGAAATTGAAATTGAAATTGAAATTGAAATTGAAATTGAAATTGAAATTGAAATTGAAATTGAAATTGAAATTGAAATTGAAATTGAAATTGAAATTGAAATTGAAATTGAAATTGAAATTGAAATTGAAATTGAAATTGAAATTGAAATTGAAATTGAAATTGAAATTGAAATTGAAATTGAAATTGAAATTGAAATTGAAATTGAAATTGAAATTGAAATTGAAATTGAAATTGAAATTGAAATTGAAATTGAAATTGAAATTGAAATTGAAATTGAAATTGAAATTGAAATTGAAATTGAAATTGAAATTGAAATTGAAATTGAAATTGAAATTGAAATTGAAATTGAAATTGAAATTGAAATTGAAATTGAAATTGAAATTGAAATTGAAATTGAAATTGAAATTGAAATTGAAATTGAAATTGAAATTGAAATTGAAATTGAAATTGAAATTGAAATTGAAATTGAAATTGAAATTGAAATTGAAATTGAAATTGAAATTGAAATTGAAATTGAAATTGAAATTGAAATTGAAATTGAAATTGAAATTGAAATTGAAATTGAAATTGAAATTGAAATTGAAATTGAAATTGAAATTGAAATTGAAATTGAAATTGAAATTGAAATTGAAATTGAAATTGAAATTGAAATTGAAATTGAAATTGAAATTGAAATTGAAATTGAAATTGAAATTGAAATTGAAATTGAAATTGAAATTGAAATTGAAATTGAAATTGAAATTGAAATTGAAATTGAAATTGAAATTGAAATTGAAATTGAAATTGAAATTGAAATTGAAATTGAAATTGAAATTGAAATTGAAATTGAAATTGAAATTGAAATTGAAATTGAAATTGAAATTGAAATTGAAATTGAAATTGAAATTGAAATTGAAATTGAAATTGAAATTGAAATTGAAATTGAAATTGAAATTGAAATTGAAATTGAAATTGAAATTGAAATTGAAATTGAAATTGAAATTGAAATTGAAATTGAAATTGAAATTGAAATTGAAATTGAAATTGAAATTGAAATTGAAATTGAAATTGAAATTGAAATTGAAATTGAAATTGAAATTGAAATTGAAATTGAAATTGAAATTGAAATTGAAATTGAAATTGAAATTGAAATTGAAATTGAAATTGAAATTGAAATTGAAATTGAAATTGAAATTGAAATTGAAATTGAAATTGAAATTGAAATTGAAATTGAAATTGAAATTGAAATTGAAATTGAAATTGAAATTGAAATTGAAATTGAAATTGAAATTGAAATTGAAATTGAAATTGAAATTGAAATTGAAATTGAAATTGAAATTGAAATTGAAATTGAAATTGAAATTGAAATTGAAATTGAAATTGAAATTGAAATTGAAATTGAAATTGAAATTGAAATTGAAATTGAAATTGAAATTGAAATTGAAATTGAAATTGAAATTGAAATTGAAATTGAAATTGAAATTGAAATTGAAATTGAAATTGAAATTGAAATTGAAATTGAAATTGAAATTGAAATTGAAATTGAAATTGAAATTGAAATTGAAATTGAAATTGAAATTGAAATTGAAATTGAAATTGAAATTGAAATTGAAATTGAAATTGAAATTGAAATTGAAATTGAAATTGAAATTGAAATTGAAATTGAAATTGAAATTGAAATTGAAAGTGAAATTGAAATTGAAATTGAAATTGAAATTGAAATTGAAATTGAAATTGAAATTGAAATTGAAATTGAAATTGAAATTGAAATTGAAATTGAAATTGAAATTGAAATTGAAATTGAAATTGAAATTGAAATTGAAATTGAAATTGAAATTGAAATTGAAATTGAAATTGAAATTGAAATTGAAATTGAAATTGAAATTGAAATTGAAATTGAAATTGAAATTGAAATTGAAATTGAAATTGAAATTGAAATTGAAATTGAAATTGAAATTGAAATTGAAATTGAAATTGAAATTGAAATTGAAATTGAAATTGAAATTGAAATTGAAATTGAAATTGAAATTGAAATTGAAATTGAAATTGAAATTGAAATTGAAATTGAAATTGAAATTGAAATTGAAATTGAAATTGAAATTGAAATTGAAATTGAAATTGAAATTGAAATTGAAATTGAAATTGAAATTGAAATTGAAATTGAAATTGAAATTGAAATTGAAATTGAAATTGAAATTGAAATTGAAATTGAAATTGAAATTGAAATTGAAATTGAAATTGAAATTGAAATTGAAATTGAAATTGAAATTGAAATTGAAATTGAAATTGAAATTGAAATTGAAATTGAAATTGAAATTGAAATTGAAATTGAAATTGAAATTGAAATTGAAATTGAAATTGAAATTGAAATTGAAATTGAAATTGAAATTGAAATTGAAATTGAAATTGAAATTGAAATTGAAATTGAAATTGAAATTGAAATTGAAATTGAAATTGAAATTGAAATTGAAATTGAAATTGAAATTGAAATTGAAATTGAAATTGAAATTGAAATTGAAATTGAAATTGAAATTGAAATTGAAATTGAAATTGAAATTGAAATTGAAATTGAAATTGAAATTGAAATTGAAATTGAAATTGAAATTGAAATTGAAATTGAAATTGAAATTGAAATTGAAATTGAAATTGAAATTGAAATTGAAATTGAAATTGAAATTGAAATTGAAATTGAAATTGAAATTGAAATTGAAATTGAAATTGAAATTGAAATTGAAATTGAAATTGAAATTGAAATTGAAATTGAAATTGAAATTGAAATTGAAATTGAAATTGAAATTGAAATTGAAATTGAAATTGAAATTGAAATTGAAATTGAAATTGAAATTGAAATTGAAATTGAAATTGAAATTGAAATTGAAATTGAAATTGAAATTGAAATTGAAATTGAAATTGAAATTGAAATTGAAATTGAAATTGAAATTGAAATTGAAATTGAAATTGAAATTGAAATTGAAATTGAAATTGAAATTGAAATTGAAATTGAAATTGAAATTGAAATTGAAATTGAAATTGAAATTGAAATTGAAATTGAAATTGAAATTGAAATTGAAATTGAAATTGAAATTGAAATTGAAATTGAAATTGAAATTGAAATTGAAATTGAAATTGAAATTGAAATTGAAATTGAAATTGAAATTGAAATTGAAATTGAAATTGAAATTGAAATTGAAATTGAAATTGAAATTGAAATTGAAATTGAAATTGAAATTGAAATTGAAATTGAGATTGAAATTGAAATTGAAATTGAAATTGAAATTGAAATTGAAATTGAAATTGAAATTGAAATTGAAATTGAAATTGAAATTGAAATTGAAATTGAAATTGAAATTGAAATTGAAATTGAAATTGAAATTGAAATTGAAATTGAAATTGAAATTGAAATTGAAATTGAAATTGAAATTGAAATTGAAATTGAAATTGAAATTGAAATTGAAATTGAAATTGAAATTGAAATTGAAATTGAAATTGAAATTGAAATTGAAATTGAAATTGAAATTGAAATTGAAATTGAAATTGAAATTGAAATTGAAATTGAAATTGAAATTGAAATTGAAATTGAAATTGAAATTGAAATTGAAATTGAAATTGAAATTGAAATTGAAATTGAAATTGAAATTGAAATTGAAATTGAAATTGAAATTGAAATTGAAATTGAAATTGAAATTGAAATTGAAATTGAAATTGAAATTGAAATTGAAATTGAAATTGAAATTGAAATTGAAATTGAAATTGAAATTGAAATTGAAATTGAAATTGAAATTGAAATTGAAATTGAAATTGAAATTGAAATTGAAATTGAAATTGAAATTGAAATTGAAATTGAAATTGAAATTGAAATTGAAATTGAAATTGAAATTGAAATTGAAATTGAAATTGAAATTGAAATTGAAATTGAAATTGAAATTGAAATTGAAATTGAAATTGAAATTGAAATTGAAATTGAAATTGAAATTGAAATTGAAATTGAAATTGAAATTGAAATTGAAATTGAAATTGAAATTGAAATTGAAATTGAAATTGAAATTGAAATTGAAATTGAAATTGAAATTGAAATTGAAATTGAAATTGAAATTGAAATTGAAATTGAAATTGAAATTGAAATTGAAATTGAAATTGAAATTGAAATTGAAATTGAAATTGAAATTGAAATTGAAATTGAAATTGAAATTGAAATTGAAATTGAAATTGAAATTGAAATTGAAATTGAAATTGAAATTGAAATTGAAATTGAAATTGAAATTGAAATTGAAATTGAAATTGAAATTGAAATTGAAATTGAAATTGAAATTGAAATTGAAATTGAAATTGAAATTGAAATTGAAATTGAAATTGAAATTGAAATTGAAATTGAAATTGAAATTGAAATTGAAATTGAAATTGAAATTGAAATTGAAATTGAAATTGAAATTGAAATTGAAATTGAAATTGAAATTGAAATTGAAATTGAAATTGAAATTGAAATTGAAATTGAAATTGAAATTGAAATTGAAATTGAAATTGAAATTGAAATTGAAATTGAAATTGAAATTGAAATTGAAATTGAAATTGAAATTGAAATTGAAATTGAAATTGAAATTGAAATTGAAATTGAAATTGAAATTGAAATTGAAATTGAAATTGAAATTGAAATTGAAATTGAAATTGAAATTGAAATTGAAATTGAAATTGAAATTGAAATTGAAATTGAAATTGAAATTGAAATTGAAATTGAAATTGAAATTGAAATTGAAATTGAAATTGAAATTGAAATTGAAATTGAAATTGAAATTGAAATTGAAATTGAAATTGAAATTGAAATTGAAATTGAAATTGAAATTGAAATTGAAATTGAAATTGAAATTGAAATTGAAATTGAAATTGAAATTGAAATTGAAATTGAAATTGAAATTGAAATTGAAATTGAAATTGAAATTGAAATTGAAATTGAAATTGAAATTGAAATTGAAATTGAAATTGAAATTGAAATTGAAATTGAAATTGAAATTGAAATTGAAATTGAAATTGAAATTGAAATTGAAATTGAAATTGAAATTGAAATTGAAATTGAAATTGAAATTGAAATTGAAATTGAAATTGAAATTGAAATTGAAATTGAAATTGAAATTGAAATTGAAATTGAAATTGAAATTGAAATTGAAATTGAAATTGAAATTGAAATTGAAATTGAAATTGAAATTGAAATTGAAATTGAAATTGAAATTGAAATTGAAATTGAAATTGAAATTGAAATTGAAATTGAAATTGAAATTGAAATTGAAATTGAAATTGAAATTGAAATTGAAATTGAAATTGAAATTGAAATTGAAATTGAAATTGAAATTGAAATTGAAATTGAAATTGAAATTGAAATTGAAATTGAAATTGAAATTGAAATTGAAATTGAAATTGAAATTGAAATTGAAATTGAAATTGAAATTGAAATTGAAATTGAAATTGAAATTGAAATTGAAATTGAAATTGAAATTGAAATTGAAATTGAAATTGAAATTGAAATTGAAATTGAAATTGAAATTGAAATTGAAATTGAAATTGAAATTGAAATTGAAATTGAAATTGAAATTGAAATTGAAATTGAAATTGAAATTGAAATTGAAATTGAAATTGAAATTGAAATTGAAATTGAAATTGAAATTGAAATTGAAATTGAAATTGAAATTGAAATTGAAATTGAAATTGAAATTGAAATTGAAATTGAAATTGAAATTGAAATTGAAATTGAAATTGAAATTGAAATTGAAATTGAAATTGAAATTGAAATTGAAATTGAAATTGAAATTGAAATTGAAATTGAAATTGAAATTGAAATTGAAATTGAAATTGAAATTGAAATTGAAATTGAAATTGAAATTGAAATTGAAATTGAAATTGAAATTGAAATTGAAATTGAAATTGAAATTGAAATTGAAATTGAAATTGAAATTGAAATTGAAATTGAAATTGAAATTGAAATTGAAATTGAAATTGAAATTGAAATTGAAATTGAAATTGAAATTGAAATTGAAATTGAAATTGAAATTGAAATTGAAATTGAAATTGAAATTGAAATTGAAATTGAAATTGAAATTGAAATTGAAATTGAAATTGAAATTGAAATTGAAATTGAAATTGAAATTGAAATTGAAATTGAAATTGAAATTGAAATTGAAATTGAAATTGAAATTGAAATTGAAATTGAAATTGAAATTGAAATTGAAATTGAAATTGAAATTGAAATTGAAATTGAAATTGAAATTGAAATTGAAATTGAAATTGAAATTGAAATTGAAATTGAAATTGAAATTGAAATTGAAATTGAAATTGAAATTGAAATTGAAATTGAAATTGAAATTGAAATTGAAATTGAAATTGAAATTGAAATTGAAATTGAAATTGAAATTGAAATTGAAATTGAAATTGAAATTGAAATTGAAATTGAAATTGAAATTGAAATTGAAATTGAAATTGAAATTGAAATTGAAATTGAAATTGAAATTGAAATTGAAATTGAAATTGAAATTGAAATTGAAATTGAAATTGAAATTGAAATTGAAATTGAAATTGAAATTGAAATTGAAATTGAAATTGAAATTGAAATTGAAATTGAAATTGAAATTGAAATTGAAATTGAAATTGAAATTGAAATTGAAATTGAAATTGAAATTGAAATTGAAATTGAAATTGAAATTGAAATTGAAATTGAAATTGAAATTGAAATTGAAATTGAAATTGAAATTGAAATTGAAATTGAAATTGAAATTGAAATTGAAATTGAAATTGAAATTGAAATTGAAATTGAAATTGAAATTGAAATTGAAATTGAAATTGAAATTGAAATTGAAATTGAAATTGAAATTGAAATTGAAATTGAAATTGAAATTGAAATTGAAATTGAAATTGAAATTGAAATTGAAATTGAAATTGAAATTGAAATTGAAATTGAAATTGAAATTGAAATTGAAATTGAAATTGAAATTGAAATTGAAATTGAAATTGAAATTGAAATTGAAATTGAAATTGAAATTGAAATTGAAATTGAAATTGAAATTGAAATTGAAATTGAAATTGAAATTGAAATTGAAATTGAAATTGAAATTGAAATTGAAATTGAAATTGAAATTGAAATTGAAATTGAAATTGAAATTGAAATTGAAATTGAAATTGAAATTGAAATTGAAATTGAATTTGAAATTGAAATTGAAATTGAAATTGAAATTGAAATTGAAATTGAAATTGAAATTGAAATTGAAATTGAAATTGAAATTGAAATTGAAATTGAAATTGAAATTGAAATTGAAATTGAAATTGAAATTGAAATTGAAATTGAAATTGAAATTGAAATTGAAATTGAAATTGAAATTGAAATTGAAATTGAAATTGAAATTGAAATTGAAATTGAAATTGAAATTGAAATTGAAATTGAAATTGAAATTGAAATTGAAATTGAAATTGAAATTGAAATTGAAATTGAAATTGAAATTGAAATTGAAATTGAAATTGAAATTGAAATTGAAATTGAAATTGAAATTGAAATTGAAATTGAAATTGAAATTGAAATTGAAATTGAAATTGAAATTGAAATTGAAATTGAAATTGAAATTGAAATTGAAATTGAAATTGAAATTGAAATTGAAATTGAAATTGAAATTGAAATTGAAATTGAAATTGAAATTGAAATTGAAATTGAAATTGAAATTGAAATTGAAATTGAAATTGAAATTGAAATTGAAATTGAAATTGAAATTGAAATTGAAATTGAAATTGAAATTGAAATTGAAATTGAAATTGAAATTGAAATTGAAATTGAAATTTAAATTGAAATTGAAATTGAAATTGAAATTGAAATTGAAATTGAAATTGAAATTGAAATTGAAATTGAAATTGAAATTGAAATTGAAATTGAAATTGAAATTGAAATTGAAATTGAAATTGAAATTGAAATTGAAATTGAAATTGAAATTGAAATTGAAATTGAAATTGAAATTGAAATTGAAATTGAAATTGAAATTGAAATTGAAATTGAAATTGAAATTGAAATTGAAATTGAAATTGAAATTGAAATTGAAATTGAAATTGAAATTGAAATTGAAATTGAAATTGAAATTGAAATTGAAATTGAAATTGAAATTGAAATTGAAATTGAAATTGAAATTGAAATTGAAATTGAAATTGAAATTGAAATTGAAATTGAAATTGAAATTGAAATTGAAATTGAAATTGAAATTGAAATTGAAATTGAAATTGAAATTGAAATTGAAATTGAAATTGAAATTGAAATTGAAATTGAAATTGAAATTGAAATTGAAATTGAAATTGAAATTGAAATTGAAATTGAAATTGAAATTGAAATTGAAATTGAAATTGAAATTGAAATTGAAATTGAAATTGAAATTGAAATTGAAATTGAAATTGAAATTGAAATTGAAATTGAAATTGAAATTGAAATTGAAATTGAAATTGAAATTGAAATTGAAATTGAAATTGAAATTGAAATTGAAATTGAAATTGAAATTGAAATTGAAATTGAAATTGAAATTGAAATTGAAATTGAAATTGAAATTGAAATTGAAATTGAAATTGAAATTGAAATTGAAATTGAAATTGAAATTGAAATTGAAATTGAAATTGAAATTGAAATTGAAATTGAAATTGAAATTGAAATTGAAATTGAAATTGAAATTGAAATTGAAATTGAAATTGAAATTGAAATTGAAATTGAAATTGAAATTGAAATTGAAATTGAAATTGAAATTGAAATTGAAATTGAAATTGAAATTGAAATTGAAATTGAAATTGAAATTGAAATTGAAATTGAAATTGAAATTGAAATTGAAATTGAAATTGAAATTGAAATTGAAATTGAAATTGAAATTGAAATTGAAATTGAAATTGAAATTGAAATTGAAATTGAAATTGAAATTGAAATTGAAATTGAAATTGAAATTGAAATTGAAATTGAAATTGAAATTGAAATTGAAATTGAAATTGAAATTGAAATTGAAATTGAAATTGAAATTGAAATTGAAATTGAAATTGAAATTGAAATTGAAATTGAAATTGAAATTGAAATTGAAATTGAAATTGAAATTGAAATTGAAATTGAAATTGAAATTGAAATTGAAATTGAAATTGAAATTGAAATTGAAATTGAAATTGAAATTGAAATTGAAATTGAAATTGAAATTGAAATTGAAATTGAAATTGAAATTGAAATTGAAATTGAAATTGAAATTGAAATTGAAATTGAAATTGAAATTGAAATTGAAATTGAAATTGAAATTGAAATTGAAATTGAAATTGAAATTGAAATTGAAATTGAAATTGAAATTGAAATTGAAATTGAAATTGAAATTGAAATTGAAATTGAAATTGAAATTGAAATTGAAATTGAAATTGAAATTGAAATTGAAATTGAAATTGAAATTGAAATTGAAATTGAAATTGAAATTGAAATTGAAATTGAAATTGAAATTGAAATTGAAATTGAAATTGAAATTGAAATTGAAATTGAAATTGAAATTGAAATTGAAATTGAAATTGAAATTGAAATTGAAATTGAAATTGAAATTGAAATTGAAATTGAAATTGAAATTGAAATTGAAATTGAAATTGAAATTGAAATTGAAATTGAAATTGAAATTGAAATTGAAATTGAAATTGAAATTGAAATTGAAATTGAAATTGAAATTGAAATTGAAATTGAAATTGAAATTGAAATTGAAATTGAAATTGAAATTGAAATTGAAATTGAAATTGAAATTGAAATTGAAATTGAAATTGAAATTGAAATTGAAATTGAAATTGAAATTGAAATTGAAATTGAAATTGAAATTGAAATTGAAATTGAAATTGAAATTGAAATTGAAATTGAAATTGAAATTGAAATTGAAATTGAAATTGAAATTGAAATTGAAATTGAAATTGAAATTGAAATTGAAATTGAAATTGAAATTGAAATTGAAATTGAAATTGAAATTGAAATTGAAATTGAAATTGAAATTGAAATTGAAATTGAAATTGAAATTGAAATTGAAATTGAAATTGAAATTGAAATTGAAATTGAAATTGAAATTGAAATTGAAATTGAAATTGAAATTGAAATTGAAATTGAAATTGAAATTGAAATTGAAATTGAAATTGAAATTGAAATTGAAATTGAAATTGAAATTGAAATTGAAATTGAAATTGAAATTGAAATTGAAATTGAAATTGAAATTGAAATTGAAATTGAAATTGAAATTGAAATTGAAATTGAAATTGAAATTGAAATTGAAATTGAAATTGAAATTGAAATTGAAATTGAAATTGAAATTGAAATTGAAATTGAAATTGAAATTGAAATTGAAATTGAAATTGAAATTGAAATTGAAATTGAAATTGAAATTGAAATTGAAATTGAAATTGAAATTGAAATTGAAATTGAAATTGAAATTGAAATTGAAATTGAAATTGAAATTGAAATTGAAATTGAAATTGAAATTGAAATTGAAATTGAAATTGAAATTGAAATTGAAATTGAAATTGAAATTGAAATTGAAATTGAAATTGAAATTGAAATTGAAATTGAAATTGAAATTGAAATTGAAATTGAAATTGAAATTGAAATTGAAATTGAAATTGAAATTGAAATTGAAATTGAAATTGAAATTGAAATTGAAATTGAAATTGAAATTTATTACTTTTAATAATAAGTTGATAGAGACATCTGAAACCATGAAATACCTGGGGATAATAATTGACCAGTATTTACAGTGGAAGAAACATATAGATTTCACCTGTGCTAAAGTAAATAAATCATATTATTTAATATCACGACTCAAAAATGAACTAAACCTTGATTCTATTTTAACTATATATTATGCTGTAGTATACTCACATCTAAGTAAATTGAAATTGAAATTGAAATTGAAATTGAAATTGAAATTGAAATTGAAATTGAAATTGAAATTGAAATTGAAATTGAAATTGAAATTGAAATTGAAATTGAAATTGAAATTGAAATTGAAATTGAAATTGAAATTGAAATTGAAATTGAAATTGAAATTGAAATTGAAATTGAAATTGAAATTGAAATTGAAATTGAAATTGAAATTGAAATTGAAATTGAAATTGAAATTGAAATTGAAATTGAAATTGAAATTGAAATTGAAATTGAAATTGAAATTGAAATTGAAATTGAAATTGAAATTGAAATTGAAATTGAAATTGAAATTGAAATTGAAATTGAAATTGAAATTGAAATTGAAATTGAAATTGAAATTGAAATTGAAATTGAAATTGAAATTGAAATTGAAATTGAAATTGAAATTGAAATTGAAATTGAAATTGAAATTGAAATTGAAATTGAAATTGAAATTGAAATTGAAATTGAAATTGAAATTGAAATTGAAATTGAAATTGAAATTGAAATTGAAATTGAAATTGAAATTGAAATTGAAATTGAAATTGAAATTGAAATTGAAATTGAAATTGAAATTGAAATTGAAATTGAAATTGAAATTGAAATTGAAATTGAAATTGAAATTGAAATTGAAATTGAAATTGAAATTGAAATTGAAATTGAAATTGAAATTGAAATTGAAATTGAAATTGAAATTGAAATTGAAATTGAAATTGAAATTGAAATTGAAATTGAAATTGAAATTGAAATTGAAATTGAAATTGAAATTGAAATTGAAATTGAAATTGAAATTGAAATTGAAATTGAAATTGAAATTGAAATTGAAATTGAAATTGAAATTGAAATTGAAATTGAAATTGAAATTGAAATTGAAATTGAAATTGAAATTGAAATTGAAATTGAAATTGAAATTGAAATTGAAATTGAAATTGAAATTGAAATTGAAATTGAAATTGAAATTGAAATTGAAATTGAAATTGAAATTGAAATTGAAATTGAAATTGAAATTGAAATTGAAATTGAAATTGAAATTGAAATTGAAATTGAAATTGAAATTGAAATTGAAATTGAAATTGAAATTGAAATTGAAATTGAAATTGAAATTGAAATTGAAATTGAAATTGAAATTGAAATTGAAATTGAAATTGAAATTGAAATTGAAATTGAAATTGAAATTGAAATTGAAATTGAAATTGAAATTGAAATTGAAATTGAAATTGAAATTGAAATTGAAATTGAAATTGAAATTGAAATTGAAATTGAAATTGAAATTGAAATTGAAATTGAAATTGAAATTGAAATTGAAATTGAAATTGAAATTGAAATTGAAATTGAAATTGAAATTGAAATTGAAATTGAAATTGAAATTGAAATTGAAATTGAAATTGAAATTGAAATTGAAATTGAAATTGAAATTGAAATTGAAATTGAAATTGAAATTGAAATTGAAATTGAAATTGAAATTGAAATTGAAATTGAAATTGAAATTGAAATTGAAATTGAAATTGAAATTGAAATTGAAATTGAAATTGAAATTGAAATTGAAATTGAAATTGAAATTGAAATTGAAATTGAAATTGAAATTGAAATTGAAATTGAAATTGAAATTGAAATTGAAATTGAAATTGAAATTGAAATTGAAATTGAAATTGAAATTGAAATTGAAATTGAAATTGAAATTGAAATTGAAATTGAAATTGAAATTGAAATTGAAATTGAAATTGAAATTGAAATTGAAATTGAAATTGAAATTGAAATTGAAATTGAAATTGAAATTGAAATTGAAATTGAAATTGAAATTGAAATTGAAATTGAAATTGAAATTGAAATTGAAATTGAAATTGAAATTGAAATTGAAATTGAAATTGAAATTGAAATTGAAATTGAAATTGAAATTGAAATTGAAATTGAAATTGAAATTGAAATTGAAATTGAAATTGAAATTGAAATTGAAATTGAAATTGAAATTGAAATTGAAATTGAAATTGAAATTGAAATTGAAATTGAAATTGAAATTGAAATTGAAATTGAAATTGAAATTGAAATTGAAATTGAAATTGAAATTGAAATTGAAATTGAAATTGAAATTGAAATTGAAATTGAAATTGAAATTGAAATTGAAATTGAAATTGAAATTGAAATTGAAATTGAAATTGAAATTGAAATTGAAATTGAAATTGAAATTGAAATTGAAATTGAAATTGAAATTGAAATTGAAATTGAAATTGAAATTGAAATTGAAATTGAAATTGAAATTGAAATTGAAATTGAAATTGAAATTGAAATTGAAATTGAAATTGAAATTGAAATTGAAATTGAAATTGAAATTGAAATTGAAATTGAAATTGAAATTGAAATTGAAATTGAAATTGAAATTGAAATTGAAATTGAAATTGAAATTGAAATTGAAATTGAAATTGAAATTGAAATTGAAATTGAAATTGAAATTGAAATTGAAATTGAAATTGAAATTGAAATTGAAATTGAAATTGAAATTGAAATTGAAATTGAAATTGAAATTGAAATTGAAATTGAAATTGAAATTGAAATTGAAATTGAAATTGAAATTGAAATTGAAATTGAAATTGAAATTGAAATTGAAATTGAAATTGAAATTGAAATTGAAATTGAAATTGAAATTGAAATTGAAATTGAAATTGAAATTGAAATTGAAATTGAAATTGAAATTGAAATTGAAATTGAAATTGAAATTGAAATTGAAATTGAAATTGAAATTGAAATTGAAATTGAAATTGAAATTGAAATTGAAATTGAAATTGAAATTGAAATTGAAATTGAAATTGAAATTGAAATTGAAATTGAAATTGAAATTGAAATTGAAATTGAAATTGAAATTGAAATTGAAATTGAAATTGAAATTGAAATTGAAATTGAAATTGAAATTGAAATTGAAATTGAAATTGAAATTGAAATTGAAATTGAAATTGAAATTGAAATTGAAATTGAAATTGAAATTGAAATTGAAATTGAAATTGAAATTGAAATTGAAATTGAAATTGAAATTGAAATTGAAATTGAAATTGAAATTGAAATTGAAATTGAAATTGAAATTGAAATTGAAATTGAAATTGAAATTGAAATTGAAATTGAAATTGAAATTGAAATTGAAATTGAAATTGAAATTGAAATTGAAATTGAAATTGAAATTGAAATTGAAATTGAAATTGAAATTGAAATTGAAATTGAAATTGAAATTGAAATTGAAATTGAAATTGAAATTGAAATTGAAATTGAAATTGAAATTGAAATTGAAATTGAAATTGAAATTGAAATTGAAATTGAAATTGAAATTGAAATTGAAATTGAAATTGAAATTGAAATTGAAATTGAAATTGAAATTGAAATTGAAATTGAAATTGAAATTGAAATTGAAATTGAAATTGAAATTGAAATTGAAATTGAAATTGAAATTGAAATTGAAATTGAAATTGAAATTGAAATTGAAATTGAAATTGAAATTGAAATTGAAATTGAAATTGAAATTGAAATTGAAATTGAAATTGAAATTGAAATTGAAATTGAAATTGAAATTGAAATTGAAATTGAAATTGAAATTGAAATTGAAATTGAAATTGAAATTGAAATTGAAATTGAAATTGAAATTGAAATTGAAATTGAAATTGAAATTGAAATTGAAATTGAAATTGAAATTGAAATTGAAATTGAAATTGAAATTGAAATTGAAATTGAAATTGAAATTGAAATTGAAATTGAAATTGAAATTGAAATTGAAATTGAAATTGAAATTGAAATTGAAATTGAAATTGAAATTGAAATTGAAATTGAAATTGAAATTGAAATTGAAATTGAAATTGAAATTGAAATTGAAATTGAAATTGAAATTGAAATTGAAATTGAAATTGAAATTGAAATTGAAATTGAAATTGAAATTGAAATTGAAATTGAAATTGAAATTGAAATTGAAATTGAAATTGAAATTGAAATTGAAATTGAAATTGAAATTGAAATTGAAATTGAAATTGAAATTGAAATTGAAATTGAAATTGAAATTGAAATTGAAATTGAAATTGAAATTGAAATTGAAATTGAAATTGAAATTGAAATTGAAATTGAAATTGAAATTGAAATTGAAATTGAAATTGAAATTGAAATTGAAATTGAAATTGAAATTGAAATTGAAATTGAAATTGAAATTGAAATTGAAATTGAAATTGAAATTGAAATTGAAATTGAAATTGAAATTGAAATTGAAATTGAAATTGAAATTGAAATTGAAATTGAAATTGAAATTGAAATTGAAATTGAAATTGAAATTGAAATTGAAATTGAAATTGAAATTGAAATTGAAATTGAAATTGAAATTGAAATTGAAATTGAAATTGAAATTGAAATTGAAATTGAAATTGAAATTGAAATTGAAATTGAAATTGAAATTGAAATTGAAATTGAAATTGAAATTGAAATTGAAATTGAAATTGAAATTGAAATTGAAATTGAAATTGAAATTGAAATTGAAATTGAAATTGAAATTGAAATTGAAATTGAAATTGAAATTGAAATTGAAATTGAAATTGAAATTGAAATTGAAATTGAAATTGAAATTGAAATTGAAATTGAAATTGAAATTGAAATTGAAATTGAAATTGAAATTGAAATTGAAATTGAAATTGAAATTGAAATTGAAATTGAAATTGAAATTGAAATTGAAATTGAAATTGAAATTGAAATTGAAATTGAAATTGAAATTGAAATTGAAATTGAAATTGAAATTGAAATTGAAATTGAAATTGAAATTGAAATTGAAATTGAAATTGAAATTGAAATTGAAATTGAAATTGAAATTGAAATTGAAATTGAAATTGAAATTGAAATTGAAATTGAAATTGAAATTGAAATTGAAATTGAAATTGAAATTGAAATTGAAATTGAAATTGAAATTGAAATTGAAATTGAAATTGAAATTGAAATTGAAATTGAAATTGAAATTGAAATTGAAATTGAAATTGAAATTGAAATTGAAATTGAAATTGAAATTGAAATTGAAATTGAAATTGAAATTGAAATTGAAATTGAAATTGAAATTGAAATTGAAATTGAAATTGAAATTGAAATTGAAATTGAAATTGAAATTGAAATTGAAATTGAAATTGAAATTGAAATTGAAATTGAAATTGAAATTGAAATTGAAATTGAAATTGAAATTGAAATTGAAATTGAAATTGAAATTGAAATTGAAATTTAAATTGAAATTTAAATTGAAATTGAAATTGAAATTGAAATTGAAATTGAAATTGAAATTGAAATTGAAATTGAAATTGAAATTGAAATTGAAATTGAAATTGAAATTGAAATTGAAATTGAAATTGAAATTGAAATTGAAATTGAAATTGAAATTGAAATTGAAATTGAAATTGAAATTGAAATTGAAATTGAAATTGAAATTGAAATTGAAATTGAAATTGAAATTGAAATTGAAATTGAAATTGAAATTGAAATTGAAATTGAAATTGAAATTGAAATTGAAATTGAAATTGAAATTGAAATTGAAATTGAAATTGAAATTGAAATTGAAATTGAAATTGAAATTGAAATTGAAATTGAAATTGAAATTGAAATTGAAATTGAAATTGAAATTGAAATTGAAATTGAAATTGAAATTGAAATTGAAATTGAAATTGAAATTGAAATTGAAATTGAAATTGAAATTGAAATTGAAATTGAAATTGAAATTGAAATTGAAATTGAAATTGAAATTGAAATTGAAATTGAAATTGAAATTGAAATTGAAATTGAAATTGAAATTGAAATTGAAATTGAAATTGAAATTGAAATTGAAATTGAAATTGAAATTGAAATTGAAATTGAAATTGAAATTGAAATTGAAATTGAAATTGAAATTGAAATTGAAATTGAAATTGAAATTGAAATTGAAATTGAAATTGAAATTGAAATTGAAATTGAAATTGAAATTGAAATTGAAATTGAAATTGAAATTGAAATTGAAATTGAAATTGAAATTGAAATTGAAATTGAAATTGAAATTGAAATTGAAATTGAAATTGAAATTGAAATTGAAATTGAAATTGAAATTGAAATTGAAATTGAAATTGAAATTGAAATTGAAATTGAAATTGAAATTGAAATTGAAATTGAAATTGAAATTGAAATTGAAATTGAAATTGAAATTGAAATTGAAATTGAAATTGAAATTGAAATTGAAATTGAAATTGAAATTGAAATTGAAATTGAAATTGAAATTGAAATTGAAATTGAAATTGAAATTGAAATTGAAATTGAAATTGAAATTGAAATTGAAATTGAAATTGAAATTGAAATTGAAATTGAAATTGAAATTGAAATTGAAATTGAAATTGAAATTGAAATTGAAATTGAAATTGAAATTGAAATTGAAATTGAAATTGAAATTGAAATTGAAATTGAAATTGAAATTGAAATTGAAATTGAAATTGAAATTGAAATTGAAATTGAAATTGAAATTGAAATTGAAATTGAAATTGAAATTGAAATTGAAATTGAAATTGAAATTGAAATTGAAATTGAAATTGAAATTGAAATTGAAATTGAAATTGAAATTGAAATTGAAATTGAAATTGAAATTGAAATTGAAATTGAAATTGAAATTGAAATTGAAATTGAAATTGAAATTGAAATTGAAATTGAAATTGAAATTGAAATTGAAATTGAAATTGAAATTGAAATTGAAATTGAAATTGAAATTGAAATTGAAATTGAAATTGAAATTGAAATTGAAATTGAAATTGAAATTGAAATTGAAATTGAAATTGAAATTGAAATTGAAATTGAAATTGAAATTGAAATTGAAATTGAAATTGAAATTGAAATTGAAATTGAAATTGAAATTGAAATTGAAATTGAAATTGAAATTGAAATTGAAATTGAAATTGAAATTGAAATTGAAATTGAAATTGAAATTGAAATTGAAATTGAAATTGAAATTGAAATTGAAATTGAAATTGAAATTGAAATTGAAATTGAAATTGAAATTGAAATTGAAATTGAAATTGAAATTGAAATTGAAATTGAAATTGAAATTGAAATTGAAATTGAAATTGAAATTGAAATTGAAATTGAAATTGAAATTGAAATTGAAATTGAAATTGAAATTGAAATTGAAATTGAAATTGAAATTGAAATTGAAATTGAAATTGAAATTGAAATTGAAATTGAAATTGAAATTGAAATTGAAATTGAAATTGAAATTGAAATTGAAATTGAAATTGAAATTGAAATTGAAATTGAAATTGAAATTGAAATTGAAATTGAAATTGAAATTGAAATTGAAATTGAAATTGAAATTGAAATTGAAATTGAAATTGAAATTGAAATTGAAATTGAAATTGAAATTGAAATTGAAATTGAAATTGAAATTGAAATTGAAATTGAAATTGAAATTGAAATTGAAATTGAAATTGAAATTGAAATTGAAATTGAAATTGAAATTGAAATTGAAATTGAAATTGAAATTGAAATTGAAATTGAAATTGAAATTGAAATTGAAATTGAAATTGAAATTGAAATTGAAATTGAAATTGAAATTGAAATTGAAATTGAAATTGAAATTGAAATTGAAATTGAAATTGAAATTGAAATTGAAATTGAAATTGAAATTGAAATTGAAATTGAAATTGAAATTGAAATTGAAATTGAAATTGAAATTGAAATTGAAATTGAGATTGAAATTGAAATTGAAATTGAAATTGAAATTGAAATTGAAATTGAAATTGAAATTGAAATTGAAATTGAAATTGAAATTGAAATTGAAATTGAAATTGAAATTGAAATTGAAATTGAAATTGAAATTGAAATTGAAATTGAAATTGAAATTGAAATTGAAATTGAAATTGAAATTGAAATTGAAATTGAAATTGAAATTGAAATTGAAATTGAAATTGAAATTGAAATTGAAATTGAAATTGAAATTGAAATTGAAATTGAAATTGAAATTGAAATTGAAATTGAAATTGAAATTGAAATTGAAATTGAAATTGAAATTGAAATTGAAATTGAAATTGAAATTGAAATTGAAATTGAAATTGAAATTGAAATTGAAATTGAAATTGAAATTGAAATTGAAATTGAAATTGAAATTGAAATTGAAATTGAAATTGAAATTGAAATTGAAATTGAAATTGAAATTGAAATTGAAATTGAAATTGAAATTGAAATTGAAATTGAAATTGAAATTGAAATTGAAATTGAAATTGAAATTGAAATTGAAATTGAAATTGAAATTGAAATTGAAATTGAAATTGAAATTGAAATTGAAATTGAAATTGAAATTGAAATTGAAATTGAAATTGAAATTGAAATTGAAATTGAAATTGAAATTGAAATTGAAATTGAAATTGAAATTGAAATTGAAATTGAAATTGAAATTGAAATTGAAATTGAAATTGAAATTGAAATTGAAATTGAAATTGAAATTGAAATTGAAATTGAAATTGAAATTGAAATTGAAATTGAAATTGAAATTGAAATTGAAATTGAAATTGAAATTGAAATTGAAATTGAAATTGAAATTGAAATTGAAATTGAAATTGAAATTGAAATTGAAATTGAAATTGAAATTGAAGTTGAAATTGAAATTGAAATTGAAATTGAAATTGAAATTGAAATTGAAATTGAAATTGAAATTGAAATTGAAATTGAAATTGAAATTGAAATTGAAATTGAAATTGAAATTGAAATTGAAATTGAAATTGAAATTGAAATTGAAATTGAAATTGAAATTGAAATTGAAATTGAAATTGAAATTGAAATTGAAATTGAAATTGAAATTGAAATTGAAATTGAAATTGAAATTGAAATTGAAATTGAAATTGAAATTGAAATTGAAATTGAAATTGAAATTGAAATTGAAATTGAAATTGAAATTGAAATTGAAATTGAAATTGAAATTGAAATTGAAATTGAAATTGAAATTGAAATTGAAATTGAAATTGAAATTGAAATTGAAATTGAAATTGAAATTGAAATTGAAATTGAAATTGAAATTGAAATTGAAATTGAAATTGAAATTGAAATTGAAATTGAAATTGAAATTGAAATTGAAATTGAAATTGAAATTGAAATTGAAATTGAAATTGAAATTGAAATTGAAATTGAAATTGAAATTGAAATTGAAATTGAAATTGAAATTGAAATTGAAATTGAAATTGAAATTGAAATTGAAATTGAAATTGAAATTGAAATTGAAATTGAAATTGAAATTGAAATTGAAATTGAAATTGAAATTGAAATTGAAATTGAAATTGAAATTGAAATTGAAATTGAAATTGAAATTGAAATTGAAATTGAAATTGAAATTGAAATTGAAATTGAAATTGAAATTGAAATTGAAATTGAAATTGAAATTGAAATTGAAATTGAAATTGAAATTGAAATTGAAATTGAAATTGAAATTGAAATTGAAATTGAAATTGAAATTGAAATTGAAATTGAAATTGAAATTGAAATTGAAATTGAAATTGAAATTGAAATTGAAATTGAAATTGAAATTGAAATTGAAATTGAAATTGAAATTGAAATTGAAATTGAAATTGAAATTGAAATTGAAATTGAAATTGAAATTGAAATTGAAATTGAAATTGAAATTGAAATTGAAATTGAAATTGAAATTGAAATTGAAATTGAAATTGAAATTGAAATTGAAATTGAAATTGAAATTGAAATTGAAATTGAAATTGAAATTGAAATTGAAATTGAAATTGAAATTGAAATTGAAATTGAAATTGAAATTGAAATTGAAATTGAAATTGAAATTGAAATTGAAATTGAAATTGAAATTGAAATTGAAATTGAAATTGAAATTGAAATTGAAATTGAAATTGAAATTGAAATTGAAATTGAAATTGAAATTGAAATTGAAATTGAAATTGAAATTGAAATTGAAATTGAAATTGAAATTGAAATTGAAATTGAAATTGAAATTGAAATTGAAATTGAAATTGAAATTGAAATTGAAATTGAAATTGAAATTGAAATTGAAATTGAAATTGAAATTGAAATTGAAATTGAAATTGAAATTGAAATTGAAATTGAAATTGAAATTGAAATTGAAATTGAAATTGAAATTGAAATTGAAATTGAAATTGATATTGAAATTGAAATTGAAATTGAAATTGAAATTGAAATTGAAATTGAAATTGAAATTGAAATTGAAATTGAAATTGAAATTGAAATTGAAATTGAAATTGAAATTGAAATTGAAATTGAAATTGAAATTGAAATTGAAATTGAAATTGAAATTGAAATTGAAATTGAAATTGAAATTGAAATTGAAATTGAAATTGAAATTGAAATTGAAATTGAAATTGAAATTGAAATTGAAATTGAAATTGAAATTGAAATTGAAATTGAAATTGAAATTGAAATTGAAATTGAAATTGAAATTGAAATTGAAATTGAAATTGAAATTGAAATTGAAATTGAAATTGAAATTGAAATTGAAATTGAAATTGAAATTGAAATTGAAATTGAAATTGAAATTGAAATTGAAATTGAAATTGAAATTGAAATTGAAATTGAAATTGAAATTGAAATTGAAATTGAAATTGAAATTGAAATTGAAATTGAAATTGAAATTGAAATTGAAATTGAAATTGAAATTGAAATTGAAATTGAAATTGAAATTGAAATTGAAATTGAAATTGAAATTGAAATTGAAATTGAAATTGAAATTGAAATTGAAATTGAAATTGAAATTGAAATTGAAATTGAAATTGAAATTGAAATTGAAATTGAAATTGAAATTGAAATTGAAATTGAAATTGAAATTGAAATTGAAATTGAAATTGAAATTGAAATTGAAATTGAAATTGAAATTGAAATTGAAATTGAAATTGAAATTGAAATTGAAATTGAAATTGAAATTGAAATTGAAATTGAAATTGAAATTGAAATTGAAATTGAAATTGAAATTGAAATTGAAATTGAAATTGAAATTGAAATTGAAATTGAAATTGAAATTGAAATTGAAATTGAAATTGAAATTGAAATTGAAATTGAAATTGAAATTGAAATTGAAATTGAAATTGAAATTGAAATTGAAATTGAAATTGAACTTGAAATTGAATTTGAAATTGAAATTGAAATTGAAATTGAAATTGAAATTGAAATTGAAATTGAAATTGAAATTGAAATTGAAATTGAAATTGAAATTGAAATTGAAATTGAAATTGAAATTGAAATTGAAATTGAAATTGAAATTGAAATTGAAATTGAAATTGAAATTGAAATTGAAATTGAAATTGAAATTGAAATTGAAATTGAAATTGAAATTGAAATTGAAATTGAAATTGAAATTGAAATTGAAATTGAAATTGAAATTGAAATTGAAATTGAAATTGAAATTGAAATTGAAATTGAACTTGAAATTGAAATTGAAATTGAAATTGAAATTGAAATTGAAATTGAAATTGAAATTGAAATTGAAATTGAAATTGAAATTGAAATTGAAATTGAAATTGAAATTGAAATTGAAATTGAAATTGAAATTGAAATTGAAATTGAAATTGAAATTGAAATTGAAATTGAAATTGAAATTGAAATTGAAATTGAAATTGAAATTGAAATTGAAATTGAAATTGAAATTGAAATTGAAATTGAAATTGAAATTGAAATTGAAATTGAAATTGAAATTGAAATTGAAATTGAAATTGAAATTGAAATTGAAATTGAAATTTGAAATTGAAATTGAAATTGAAATTGAAATTGAAATTGAAATTGAAATTGAAATTGAAATTGAAATTGAAATTGAAATTGAAATTGAAATTGAAATTGAAATTGAAATTGAAATTGAAATTGAAATTGAAATTGAAATTGAAATTGAAATTGAAATTGAAATTGAAATTGAAATTGAAATTGAAATTGAAATTGAAAATTGAAATTGAAATTGAAATTGAAATTGAAATTGAAATTGAAATTGAAATTGAAATTGAAATTGAAATTGAAATTGAAATTGAAATTGAAATTGAAATTGAAATTGAAATTGAAATTGAAATTGAAATTGAAATTGAAATTGAAATTGAAATTGAAATTGAAATTGAAATTGAAATTGAAATTGAAATTGAAATTGAAATTGAAATTGAAATTGAAATTGAAATGAAATTGAAATTGAAATTGAAATTGAAATTGAAATTGAAATTGAAATTGAAATTGAAATTGAAATTGAAATTGAAATTGAAATTGAAATTGAAATTGAAATTGAAATTGAAATTTGAAATTGAAATTGAAATTGAAATTGAAATTGAAATTGAAATTGAAATTGAAATTGAAATTGAAATTGAAATTGAAATTGAAATTGAAATTGAAATTGAAATTGAAATTGAAATTGAAATTGAAATTGAAATTTGAATTTCAAAAAAATCAAAAAGCTCAAACCCCAAAAGTTTTAAAGCACAAAAGTAAAAATCCAACACTTCAAAAGTGCAAAAAGTAAAAGCCCAAAAGTGCAGCATCCAACAGACAATAATCCAAAATTGCAAAAGCTCAAAATCCAAAGTTCAAAATATAAATGTACAAAATCCAAAAGTCGAAAAGGAAAAAATCCAAAAGTGCAAAAGTTTAATATATAAAAGCCCATAATCCAAAAATCCGAAAGTCCAGAATTGATAAGTACAATGCCCCAAATCCAAAAGTTCGGATACATGTCGAAATAATGATTGCAAATAATGTGCGTATATGATTTGGAGGTGCAGAAAGATCTGATTTAGCTATTGTAATATCCCAATGAGTTTAGTTTTCAAGCTTATGGAGCTGTTGACATGCAGCACGAAATGTTTGGCACACTGAAAAAAAATGGATCGATTTGGCAAATAGAAAAGAAACTTGTCATTGTTGTCTATGGTGGTGTTGTAGCAGGTTGAGCAACATTTGATGCGCTGAAATAGATACGTTGGCCATTTTCTAGGTGCACCGCCAAATGTAGAACATGTGGATGACTATAACTATAATGGCAGGTGTGGAGACAAATGGAATGCAACAAATCAAAAAGAAGGTCAAAAGAAATTGAAGGTCAAAATTCGAACCCGACTGTGTTTTATATATTAAGACATAGTGCATATATATATATATATATATATATATATATATATATATATATATATATATATATATATATATATGTTGTATTTGAGGTTTTCGCGGATAGATACCTGTGTTGTATTGTTTTCTCGGGGATTCCGCGTTGATGCTGAGGGTTGGCTCTGAAAAGAACCGGATTCTCGACGTTTCGGCGAACTAACATTCGCCATTCTCAAGAGATATATGCGACCGTACGGGTCAACCGTTCGATGCATACTGAGAGCTCGTTCGTGCGATGCGACTACTTATAGCTGTATGGCTTCGGGTCATGCGCGTTGTGTGCGATGCTTCGGTTCGGTTGTTTGTTTTGTTGGTCGTACATGAGTCTGGGGTGTCTGGGATTGCATTTTAAGGGTGGATATGATCGGTCGCTATGCTGGGGGCAGTCTCAAGGAATCGTCTCTCGTGTTCATGCAGTAGTCTCGTTTTTCTATCTCTATGGCTTCTCTGTATACTCGTGACATTTCGTGGCTAATCTGTGCAACAGTCCTTGAATTTCTAAAGTCCATCCAGTGACCAGTGTTTGTGTGTTGGACAAGTGCCGATGAAACTTTGTCTCTGTGTCTGATTGAAACTACATGTTCTTGAATCCTAGCAGATATTTTTCTATTGGTACGTCCAATGTAGGTCCGTTCACATGTTCCGCAAGGTATTTCGTAAATTCCATGGGATTCTAACGGGATGGTGTCTTTAACGCTGCGTAACATGGAGGATATTTTCTGGTTAGGTTTGAAAATGGTGTCGATGTTGTGTCTTTTAAGTATTCTGGCGATTTTGTCAGCTGATCCATGAACATATGGTAGGTATGCTGTGCTAACGGGTTTCTGGCGTTCTTCAGTTCTTTGGCTACTGTTCTCTGTACGACGGAAAGCTCTGGATATTAAGCTGTTTGGATATCCATTTGAAGAAAGAGCTTCTCGTAAGTTCCTCAATTCTTTCGGTAAGTTAAGCTGGTCGGCTAGTCTTTTGGATCGGGTGGTAAGAGTGTTGACTACAGATGCTAGTTGTTTGGGATGATGGTGCGAAGAAGCGTTCAGATATCTGTCTGTGTGTGTTGGTTTCCGGTACACAGTGTGGCTCAAAGTGCCGTCAGGTTTCTTCTGTACCAAGACATCCAAGAAAGGAAGTTGTTGATGCTTTTCTATCTCCATTGTGAATTTAATTTGGTCGTGTTGGGAGTTAAGATGGTTAAGGAATTTGTCCAGCTCTGGTCTGCCGTGGGGCCAGATTACAAATGTGTCGTCAACATATCTTAACCAGAGTGAAGGTTTAAGTGTGGCTGATGAGATTGCCTTTTCCTCAAAATCTGTAAGAAATATGTTGGCTATTACTGGGGATAGAGGTGAACCCATTGGTGCTCCTAGGACTTGTTTGTATATTTGACCATCGTACCTAAAGTATGTATTCTTTAAACAATGTTCTGCCAGATCTGATACATACTTTTCTGGTTTTAATTTTGATCTTATGATGTTTAAGGCCTCCGGGACCGGTACTTTTGTGAATAAAGATACAATGTCAAAGCTCACAAGGAGGTGGCCGGGCTGGAGTTGGTGATTTTTCAGTATGTCTATGAAGTGTTCAGCATTGCGGACATAGGAATCACAATCTTCTGCGTATGGTTGTAAACATTTTGCTAAATGTTTCGCAAGAAGTTGGACCGGTGAACCAATGGAGCTTACTATTGGTCGTAGTGGGGCTCCATCTTTGTAGATCTTTGGTAAACCATATATCTTGGGACACCGTGAAGATTTCTCCCTTGGTATAAGATAATTCATTGATTCCTTGTCAATGCTAGAGCTTAGGATCTTTTGTCTGGTAGTTTTCTCAAGATAGGTTGTGGGGTCCGTTGTACTGGGTAGATAAGCTGGATCATCTAAGATTGTGGTCATTTTTTGTTTATAGTCAGCACTGTTCATGACTACAGAGCAATTTCCCTTGTCAGCTGGTAGGACCACAATGCTGTTGTTTTCTCTTAGTGCCTTGAGGGCTTTGAATTCCTCATATGAGATGTTTCTTGTCGGTGGTTTTGAAGATCTTAAAATGTGGCATGTTTTCTGTCTTATTGTCTCGGCTAATGTGGCAGGGAGTTGTGAGATAGCAGTCTCGACACCAGTGATTATGTCTTCTTTGGGAAGGCGAGTTGATGCTATTGCAAAGTTAAAACCCTTGGCCAGTACTGTTTTGGTAGGTTCGTCTAGGGGCTGGTCTGAAAGATTGTAAACCACTTTCTCGATGTTGAGTGGTTTTGGTGCAGGTTTTTGTCTCCGTCTGAGAAGGTTGTATTTTTCTTTATGTCTATTGGTAATTAATAATCTATTCTGTTCGGCTCTGTTGTTAGATATTAAGTCTATCTGTTGCCAGAGGAGAGGGTGTAGCGTAGTGGTTAGAGCTATGTGTGTTGTCAGGATATTTTGGCTGATGCTGTCAAGTTTCTGTCGTTTGATTTGGATTTCGTCCCGAAGCAAAGCTTGGCTTGCGTTGTGTAGTATTTTGTTTGACCTGGCTGTCGGATTTTAGTGTGACAGCCTCATACAGACGGGTGTTATGTCTGTATCTCTACAGCGACGTAAAAATGCTAAATCGCATAATAATTGAGAGCGTTTTGTCCGTAGTTTCTCGAAACTACGGGTGAGGTGGTAAATTTCCTCCCCGTGGAGGTTTATAATGTTGTATTTGAGGTTTTCGCGGATAGATACCTGTGTTGTATTGTTTTCTCGGGGATTCCGCGTTGATGCTGAGGGTTGGCTCTGAAAAGAACCGGATTCTCGACGTTTCGGAGAACTAACATTCGCCATTCTCAAGAGATATATGCGTCCGTGCGAGTCAACCGTTCGACGCATACTGAGAGCTCGTTCGTGCGATGCGACTACTTATAGCTGTCTGGCTTCGGGTCATGCGCGTTGTGTGCGATGCTTCGGTTCGGTTGTTTGTTTGTTTTGTTGGTCGTACATGAGTCTGGGGTGTCTGGGATTGCATTTTGAGGGTGGATATGATCGGTCGCCATGCTGGGGGCAGTCTCAAGGAATCGTCTCTCGTGTTCATGCAGTAGTCGCGTTTTGCAGTAGTCCGGGCTGGAGTTGGTGATTTTTCAGTATGTCTATGAAGTGTTCAGCATTGCGGACATAGGAATCACAATCTTCTGCGTATGGTTGTAAACATTTTGCTAAATGTTTCGCAAGAAGTTGGACCGGTGAACCAATGGAGCTTACTATTGGTCGCTGACTATAAACAAAAAATGACCACAATCTTAGATGATCCAGCTTATCTACCCAGTACAACGGACCCCACAACCTATCTTGAGAAAACTACCAGACAAAAGATCCTAAGCTCTAGCATTGACAAGGAATCAATGAATTATCTTATACCAAGGGAGAAATCTTCACGGTGTCCCAAGATATATGGTTTACCAAAGATCCACAAAGATGGAGCCCCACTACGACCAATAGTAAGCTCCATTGGTTCACCGGTCCAACTTCTTGCGAAACATTTAGCAAAATGTTTACAACCATACGCAGAAGATTGTGATTCCTATGTCCGCAATGCTGAACACTTCATAGACATACTGAAAAATCACCAACTCCAGCCCGGCCACCTCCTTGTGAGCTTTGACATTGTATCTTTATTCACAAAAGTACCGGTCCCGGAGGCCTTAAACATCATAAGATCAAAATTAAAACCAGAAAAGTATGTATCAGATCTGGCAGAACATTGTTTAAAGAATACATACTTTAGGTACGATGTACCTCTATCCCCAGTAATATCCAACATATTTCTTACAGATTTTGAGGAAAAGGCAATCTCATCAGCAACACTTAAACCTACACTCTGGTTAAGATATGTTGACGACACATTTGTAATCTGGCCCCACGGCAGACCAGAGCTGGACAAATTCCTTAACCATCTTAACTCCCAACACGACCAAATTAAATTCACAATGGAGATAGAAAAGCATCAACAACTTCCTTTCTTGGATGTCTTGGTACAGAAGAAACCTGACGGCACTTTCAGCCACACTGTGTACCGGAAACCAACACACACAGACAGATATCTGAACGCTTCTTCGCACCATCATCCCAAACAACTAGCATCTGTAGTCAACACTCTTACCACCCGATCCAAAAGACTAGCCGACCAGCTAAACTTACCGAAAGAATTGAGGAACTTACGAGAAGCTCTTTCTTCAAATGGATATCCAAACAGCTTAATATCCAGAGCTTTCCGTCGTACAGAGAACAGTAGCCAAAGAACTGAAGAACGCCAGAAACCCGTTAGCACAGCATACCTACCATATGTTCATGGATCAACTGACAAAAACCGCCAGAATACTTAAAAGACACAACATCGACACCATTTTCAAACCTAACCAGAAAATATCCTTTATGCTACGCAGCGTTAAAGACACCATCCCGTTAGAATCCCATGGAATTTACGAAATACCTTGCGGAACATGTGAACGGACCTACATTGGACGTACCAATAGAAAAATATCTGCTAGGATTCAAGAACATGTAGTTTCTATCAGACACAGAGACAAAGTTTCATCGGCACTTGTCTAACACACAAACACTGGTCACTGGATGGACTTTAGAAATTCAAGGACTGTTGCACAGATTAGCCACGAAATGTCACGAGTATACAGAGAAGCCATAGAGATAGAAAAACGAGACTACTGCATGAACACGAGAGACGATTCCTTGAGACTGCCCCCAGCATGGCGACCGATCATATCCACCCTCAAAATGCAATCCCAGACACCCCAGACTCATGTACGACCAACAAAACAAACAACCAACCGAACCGAAGCATCGCACACAACGCGCATGACCCGAAGCCAGACAGCTATAAGTAGTCGCATCGCACGAACGAGCTCTCAGTATGCGTCGAACGGTTGACCCGTACGGACGCATATAAGTAGGGATAGATGGTTCGTTCTGGACCCACCGCCCGCACCTTATGGGAAATTACATGTAAATCTTGGTGCAAGCACCTTATGGGAGAATCCTATACAAAATAGTACAGTACGCGGCCGAGTGTGGATGTGTAGATGTCGCCCTCGATGTGACCTTGACTTGAGTTCAGTTTTTCACCAACAGGTGGCTCGTGAAATTAGAGATTTACTTTTTTTAAATTTTTAAAAAATTACAGATTCCTTTTAATTAGCGCTTTAATTCAATTTTTCCACCATCAGATGGCGCGTGAATTTTCAGATTCCTGTAAAATTAAAATATCTTGGCAATTTGGTTGCCTAACACTATTCAGTGGAATAGAGAATTAAATACTGGTCTACTAGGTCGGACTAGTATATCTTACTAGAGTGAACTAGATTAGTTAATGCCAGACTAGACTAGAATAGATATTATCAGACTAGAGCCAGACTGGATTAGTTAATACCATCAGACTAGACAAGGTTAGACTAGATTAGCAAATCCACATTATTAAAACTGAATAGTGTTTATTGTCGCAATTATAATGCAAATCACTTTCACATTTCTGAATAGTATTTATTGTCGCAATTAAAATGTATAATAACATATAAAATTAATTATTCTCATTACAAGTGTATACACAAAACCTTGACATTTTAATTCATTATTAGTCGCACAAAAACAATTGCTTTTGAAAATAAACAATTTTGTGATATAAGAACCTAAGTAACTAAAATTAGAGACTTGTTTGTTGACCTTGACTTAATTAGCATTTTTGATTGGCTTATTGAACGCTCGTTTTTGGGTATAAATATGGGAACTACACATAAATTGAATTAGTAATATCAACGCAATGTCTTTAACAACTCCAACGATAACCGCACCAGATTCGGGTATAAGTTCACCTACATTCTTAGATGACTTACTACAAGAGTTCGATGAAGAGATTAAAAGTGAATATCGTCTCATAAATGAAGTTAGTTGCTCTATCTCCAGGTCATTATCAGTTTCAACTGGATTCAGCGCAGTTCGAGGATTTTATCAGTGTGTTCGAATATTCAATTCGAAAAACAGTCTAACATTAATACCAATTGAATGGGGCACATTAAAAAATCAATGGCAGAAGGTTAATACATTCTTTACGACAAGACGACAGAGAGGTGTTAAGAGAAAGTGTTCCAACTGCAGGTGTTTACCAGAAGCTCAAAAGGAAGAAATACCATATACCGAAATAGTCCCCGTTTACCATAATTGTACCATTACTCTTTATTCATTTCCCAAGAGGAAAAGAAACAGATATATTACGCTACAAAGCATAGGAGTTCAGATCGATTTGGATCGAGAGGCGGCATGCAAGTTAGATGGGTTATTTAGATTAATCGATTACCGCTTGAAACGTTTGCAAACATTAAACTTTAATAATTATTATTACAATGAGTGTCTAAAACATTTTATAAATTTACCTAAAGACAGTGAAGTCATATCAACGTTGGAAAGCATGCTACAATTTTCTTCGTCCAGTCATCACTTTGAATGTATAGAATGTATTTATGAAATATTAGCATATAATAAGTTGAAATTAATTAAAGACATAGAAACAACGCGACAGTGTTATGGTTAAGATCATCGACGACGATACAGCAGTACAAAGAAAAGCACGACTGGAGCGACACATTGAAAAAATACAACGATTGAAATTAATAATAAAAAGTTATCAAGATGCTAAAAAGTGTTATCAACTTTTTTCTAAGCTTTGTATCAAGTGATAAGCATTGTGCTTGTTACTGTTGTAGCCAGTATAAATTACATTTAATGAACCATACAACACCTCGAGAACTATATTCGATGTGGAATTCACTACCACCACATTTTCATGAAGATGAAGAAATAGCCACCTATCTCCCATGCTTCAAACATTACAATTTACCAACTGATGTGGATCATATTGATGGACCCCCACCACCTCGCTATAAATGTTATAAATGTATTGTTGAAAAGCAGAAAACATTTCGTTGTTAGTCGCACAAAATCATTATGTTGATCAACATTGCAAATTACATTTTGATGGTGGGGTTATTCGATAAGACATTCTTTTCCACGACCCCGGGTGAGATTGTAGAATGTTATATTTGTATGAATGTTGAAAAAAATGATACATGGCCGCTAAGATGGAGACGAATGATTCTACTGCTAGATACCATACCACCTACATGCACAACACAAGCAAATACCGAGGATAGTGATGAAAATGGCGAGATAAACTACAAACTAATGTACGTGTTTCCAAATCGATCATTTTGCAAAAGTGATCAATGGGAAAGTTTACAAACAAAATTACCCACTCCTTGGGAAAATATCATCGAGTTGAGATTAGATGAAAACTCTAAGTCTTCAGAGTCTTCAGCTGAATCCAATTATACGAGAGATAGCTCATCATCACAACCAACATCATTATCTGACGGAAATGAATACAATATAACAACAACTATAATACCACCAATACCGTTAGGAATTCCTAATTATTTTATATATTCCCTAATTTTCGTTGTTATAATAATATTGTTATCAGTAATTGTAAATATGTTGATAGTTAGGAGAAATATGTATATTAATCAAAATGATGTTTACTAATTATAATAAAAATAATAATTTAACAATATGTATCGTTTTACTTATCCATTTTATTCAGTTTCAGGATTATAGGTGGAAATAAATAAAACTAAGTAATTAGTAGAATAAAAAAATATTTTATTAACAAGTTTATAAATAAAATTACAGGTAGTATAATAGTCGTCACTATTTTCAATGAGTGTATACATATTTTAAAGTACATTAGTTTTATCAATCCAACTATTTTGTGAATTATCGAGGCCGAGCCATTTCACATACACTTTCGATCCTTTACGACGTAATACTTTTTCAACCAAGTACACATCATGATGTTTAGCCTTTTGTAGTTCATATTCGTAGAATGCTCCTTGGATTGGTCTACCCTGAATATCCTCCAATAAATATGTAACAGGATTAGAAATTTTAACTTTTTGAATTTTAAACAGTTCTGTTGACCAATTAGGAGTATATCCTTTAGCAAACATCGCCTTCTGTTTGCTAATACGTACAAAATCACCTACTTTAAATTGTCCTTTATCAGCAATTTTTATATGTGAATAAACTGTCTTGAGTAATTGTTTCTCTTTATTTAAATTCACATCTTTAGGTTTCATACCAATTGTAGAGTGTTTTGTTGCATTGTAATTTCTAGTTATCTCATCCAATATAGAATACCAATTATATTTTCCATTTAGACTGAATGCTCGATATAACTTTTCTTTTAAAGTTCGAATAACCCGTTCAGCCATACATGCTTTCATGGTGGTGTACGTTGAGTAATGATCAACATGATTCTTTTTCATTAATACATTAAATTGTTGATTATAAAACTCTTTACCTTGATCAGTTTGCAGATTGTGTGGTGTACGGGTACTCTCTTGGAAAATTTTCTTGAATGCATCCGTTAAACTCACAGCAGATTTATCCTTTAACGGAACAGTCCACAGAAATTTTGAGAAACAATCAATCACTACCAAAATAAATTTATAACCTTTATTTTCACGAGCATAAGCACCAAATTCGGCTAAATCTGCTTGCCATAAATCATCCATGCCTTTTAATATAACTCTACGTCTGATAAATTTTTTCTAGCTGGTTTATGCTACTCATTCACCACATCCTGTTTAATGGTGCTTGTTGCTAAGGGTCGACGTATTCCCATGATGAGGAATATCTTCTAAATTAATACTTGCTCTGCGCGTAGTTGCTGGTGGTACATTTAAACGTTTCTTTAGTAATTCAATTTCATCACGGGAATGAATAAATTGTTGATCAATATCCTCCTGCACTTTTAAAAGTTTCGAGTCAATATTGCTTGGTATAATATTATTGGTTGTTTGTAATTTATTATCTAAATTGAGTAAATCTGATTTAATTTTATTTTCAAATGTTTTTAAATCCGACACTTTCTTTGTGAGTGTTTCATCAACATCACGAAAGCCTTTAATAGCAATATCAATCTTTTCATTTACAGTTTTCAAATATTGTTTAACGTTACTAATAGAAGTATCAACAAAATCTTTAGTAGCAGCGTCAGACTTATCTAGCGGTTAGTAGGGAAAGATGTCACGTTCTGGAACCACCACAACCACCGACCTTGAAAATACAGATCCCTGTAAAAATTAAAAAAATTACAGATTCCTGTAATTCAATTTCCCCTACTATATCAAGGATGGCGCTTTACAGATCCCTGTAAAAATTAAAAAAATTACAGATTCCTGTAATTCAATTTCCCCTACTATATCACAGATGGCGCTTTACAGATCCCTGTAAAAATTTAAAAAATTACAGATTCCTGTAATTCAATTTTCCCTACTATATCACAGATGGCGCTTTACAGATTCCTATAAAAATTCAAAAAATTACAGATCCCTGTAATTCAATTTTCCCTACTATATCACAGATGGCGCTTTACAGATTCCTGCAATTAAATTACAGATTCCTGTAAACAACCTGTCAATCTTTAACTTACCGCATTACAGATACCAATCTTTCTCAACTACATCACAGATGGCGCCACGTAAAAAATTAATAAAATCAAAGATTATAGCTTTCAAGATCATTTGGTTGCCTAAACTATTAGTTTAATATTAGCAAATCTAGTCTAACCTCGTCTAGCAATTAAATTACAAGTTTTCTTGTGCATTTGGTTGCCTAAGACTATTTAGTGGATTATAGGATTAAATACTGAACTATTAGGTTGAGTTCTATTCACAGATGACGCTTTACAGATTCCTGCAATTAAATCACAAGTTTTCTTGTGCATTTGATTGCCTAAGACTATTTAGTGGATTATAGGATTAAATACTGAACTATTAGGTTGAGTTCTATTCACAGATGACGCTTTACAGATTCCTACAATTAAATTACAAGTTTTCTTGTGCATTTGATTGCCTAAGACGATTTAGTGGATTATAGGACTAAATACTGAACTACTAGGTTGAGTTCTGTATCCCCCTTTTATATAGATTAGTTAATACCACCACCAGTCACACTAAATTTTCCTTCCTAGAAAAAGCAATTCCGCATTCCTGAACAGTATTTATTGTCGCAATTAATTGCAAAATAACATATAAAATTAATTATTCTCATTAAAAGTGAATGTACACTTCAATGCAATGTGCTTTATATAATACCACCAGACTAGATAAGGTCAGACTAAATTTTCCATCCTGGAACGGTACTGGATCAGATAACACCAGACTGGATTAGTTATTACCACCAGACTAGACAGGGTTAGACTAGATTAGCAAATACACATTATTTAAACTGAATAATGTTTACTACTATCACAATTAAAATGATGTAATTAAAATTTAAAATCATATGTCAAATTAATTATTCACTTTCAATAAATTCACTTTCACATTAGAATCCGCATTCCTAGAACTGGTTTATTGTCGCAATTAAATGCAATGCTGCAAATAGTGTTTATTAAGTAAATGTTTTTCAACCGTGACGTTCTAATTTCCACATATTTTTAATGCATAAAACGTCATTATAAGAACCGTGCTGAGAGCTCTAAAACATCATTCGATAACGAATCGTCATCGTAGATACAAGTTTTTAAAAAATGTTTTCTTGCGCCCAATGCGGAAAAGTGTTCAGAAGGAAGGATACCCTGTCAAGACATCAGAAAACCTGTGGTAAGGCTAAATTGAATTGTAAATATCCAATTCACAAGTTAATTTAATTTATAGGGGTTAAAATGTATTATAAATGTGACGTTTGTAATGCACAATTCACAAGAGAGGATAGTTACAAACGTCACAAGAAACAACAACAACATAACACCGATGAGCCCACTACCTCGAAGGAAGAGGCCCCTATATGTTGACGATTCACCCTCCACCTCGAAGAAGGTTAAATTAGATCATACGACCCCTTCGACCCATCACTGCGAGATATGTGATCAGCAATTCGCAACCAGAGGCAAGTACGCTGGACATCTGCGGTCGCAAAAACATCTTCAGGTGGCGGTGAAACCGTTCAAACACGAAGTTATAGAAGTTTGTTCCAGCTTCAAGAACAGAGTGGCAAGTTATAGGATTAATGGATCGGGTATAGATATAGATAGTTTTATTAGTAAATTAAGGGACACTGTACGTTGCATGATTGAAAACGTTATCAAGTCCTATAATTCCGGGTTGAAATTTAATATAGAGCTATTTAGTATTTACATAAATGAAAAAAACCCCGCGGGTGAATTGAAATCATTTAATACAAAATATTGCGAAATTACACCTAGCATGAGTAACTTTATAGAAATTTATGATAATATGTGTGCTACAATTAAAACAAAATGTGGTGAGTTTCAGGAGAAAGATTCGGGTTGGTCACTTAGGGAGATTTCCCATTTAGAAATTAATCTAAATAAATATAAACCAATACGTGGGTCATCATTTATTGAACTGCCAAAAGAGATTAGGGACCGGAAAGCGTGTATCAATGTTCAAAACGAAGACGAGTTTTGTTTATTATGGAGCATTGTATCCGCATTACACCCCGCGAATACAAATCCTCATCGCCCGGCATCATACCCTCACTTCTCTCAAATTTTAAATTATGACGGACTAGAATTTCCAATTAAAATTAAAGACATTTTCAAATTTGAACAGATGAACAACATTAGCATTAACGTTTATGGTTTAGAATTTAATTTTAAATCTAAACAACATGACGTTGTAGGACCAATTTTTCACACTAATGACACTAGGGTAAGACATGTAAATTTATTATATTTAGAAGACGGTGTTAAAGGCCTTTATGTATGGATAAAAGATATTTTGCGACTTGTAAGAAGCCAAATCTCACCAGATTGTAGAAAAAAATATCTTTGTGATGGATGTCTGACTTTTTTTTCAAGCGAGACGACTTTTAATCAACATAAATTGAATGACTGCAACAAAATTTACACTATTATGCCGACAAAAGACATTGTAAAAGATAAGCGAGGTGATATGATCCCGGGGGATATATTAAAATTCCAAAATTATGATAGAAAAATGCGTATACCCTTTGTTGTATATGCAGATTTTGAATCAATTTTAAAACCGATGGATACATGTCCACCAAACCCCGACAATAGCTATACCAACCAAACACATATACATGTACCGTACAGTTTTGCCTATAATATAAAATGTTCATTTGATGATTCATTGAGTAAATTTGTCACTTATACCGGAGAAGATTGCCCGAAATTATTTTACGAGAACCTCTGTGCAGATGTTAAGGAAATATATAGGAATCATTTAAGCGTCACACTTCTGATGATTAAATTTACTGAAGATGAACAAAATTCTTACGATACGGCCACTTCGAAAAAAAAATCGATATCATTGCTCAAAATAAGGAGAAATATATTTCAATCACCAAAAATCTACCGGTCGGTGAATATGTAGATAAAAACGGGGTGGAAAATAAAATTTACATAAAACTGAGATTTGTAGATTCATTCAGATTTATGGCTAGCTCTTTGGAGAAACTAGCGAAAAATTTGAGCGATGATCAATGCATAGAGGTTAGAAAATTTTACCCTAACAATGAGCATTTTATGTTATTACGACAAAAAGGTGTTTTTCCATATAAACACATGGACTCATTTGAAAGATTGACCGAGACATCTATCCCGCAAAAGGACTGTTTTAACGACTACCTAAATAATCATATCATCACCGACAAAGAATACAATTTTGCACAGACTGTTTGGACGACTTTTAATTGTCGAAATTTAAAAGATTACTCCGACCTATATTTAAAGACTGACGTATTACTATTGACGGACATTTTTGAACAATTTCGCAACGTGTGCACCACAACATATCAGCTTGATCCGGCCCATTATTATACGGCCCCGGACTAAGCTGGGATGCAATGTTGAAAATAACAGACATAAATTTAGAACTTTTCACCGACATAGATATGCACCATTTCATCTCGAAAGGCATTAGAGGAGGTATTTGTCAAGCCTCGCTGAGATACGCTAAGGCGAATAACAAATATTTATCCGAGTATAATCCCAATCAACCTAGCACGTATTTAGCGTACTGGGATGCGAATAATTTGTATGGCTGGGCACTTTCCCAACTAATGCCTTACGGTGGATTTAAATGGTTGACGGAGACTGAAATTTTAGACTTTGATGTGATGAAAATGAGCGATGATTCACCTATTGGCTATTTCATCGAAGCAGACATCGAGTATCCTGAATCACTACAGGTCCTACATAATGATTTACCATTCCTCGTTGAAAGCATAGTTCCACCAAAATCAAAATTTAATAACACAAAACTTATTCCAAATTTAAACAATAAAGAAAAGTATATTGTTCACTACAGAAAATTAAAGCAGGCAATAAATCATGGACTCAAAATTACAAAAATCCATAGAATAATTGAATTCCGGCAATCTGATTGGCTAAAACAATATATTGATTTAAACACTACTTTACGGCAGGCGGCTAAAAATGATTTTGAAAAAGACTTTTTTAAATTAATGAACAATAGCGTATTTGGCAAAACGATGGAAACGAGTGGATGTTAAACTTCAATCAATCATTGGGAAAATATTGGCCGTAAACCGGGCGCGGAAACACTTCTCGCTAAACCGAATATGAAAAGTGTTTCAACATTCACCGAAAATTTGATCGCGATTCAATTTGAAAAATTAAAAGTTCTGTATAACAAGCCGATTTATGTGGGGTTTTCCGTTTTAGAACTATCAAAATTGTTAATGTATGAATTTTATTACGATTTTTTGAAACCAAAGTATGGCGATAAAGTTACTCTATGCTACTGTGACACCGACAGTTTCATTTTATTGATTGAAACCGACGATCTTTATACAGATATCAAAGAGAACATTTATAAATTTGATACTAGCAATTACGGGTCTGATAACGTTTTCGATATGCCTCTAAAAAATAAAGGTGTGTTAGGCTTAATGAAGGACGAGTTGGCGGGTGAGATTATGTTTGAACATGTTGGGATAAGAGCGAAAATGTATGCTCATTGCACAGAGAGCGATAAAGCGAATTGGAAGAAGAAGGCTAAAGGTGTGAAAAAATGTGTTGTGAATAAAGACATTAGTGGCGAGGATTATAAACAGTGTTTGCTCACCGGGGAGCAAATATATCGTAAACAAAGGACATTTAGGAGCTACAAACATGACATATTTACCATCGAGCAAAATAAAATTGCGCTAAGCAGCAATGACGATAAACGTTACATCTGTCCCGATGGCGTACATACTCTTGCCTGGGGCCATTCCAAAATACCCAAAAAATAATACAACCCCAATGTGATAAATTCATATATATATTTAATTGTAAATAATGTTTATTCTTGTAATTATAATGTTTTTTCTTGTAATTATGAAGTGTTTTTTTATTGTGAATATTGTTTTTTAATTATAAGGATTATACTAATAAAATGTATTATTAAAATGTTTATATATCTTCTTTTATTATGCTACCCAATTTAAATGTTTTCAGCGTGAGCATCTATGTAATATTGATAAGGAAATTTATCCTACACAACAAGTGATAAGAGAATCGTAGAAAAAGTAAATTAATCTTTTTAATTATTTTATTTATTTAAATATTGAAACATTTTCAACACCACAAACAGAATATTAAAATGATGATTTAAAAACGGTTTTTTTTTTTGTAATAATGAATATTGTTTTTCTTATTTTTTTTATTTAATGATAAGGATTAGACTAATATAAAGCATTATTATACTGACCACTTTAAATGTTTTTCAGCCTGAGCGTTGATGTAATATTGATAAGTAAATTTATCTGGTCTGGCACATTTAGTCTAACCATAATATTTTTAAAAAAGGAAGATTTGGAGGGTATTAAAAAGATAAAATTTAATCAATAAAATGTATTCCCTATTAATACAATTCTAATATTATTCATTATCACAATTAATTATACTAGAATGTCCCCACGCTAATGAATCCACATTGTTTATCCAGTAGCGTGTGTTATCCCAGTAGAAGGGTGATTTTAGAATCTCATCAACAGACCTACATCCACACCACAATTCACAATTTTTAATGTTCAATTTTAGACGCTGCATTATATCATCCTCGGAGATTTTAGCGCAGAATATTTCCCGCACGTGTTTGTTATACCATTCCTTCAAGTTTTCATGTTGTGATAATTGGATAAAATTACGCAAATAGTAGTAATTCTCATCATTCGGTCGCCGGGTAAACAATTCTATAGATATCGATAGAGGTGATTGAACTAGTTGTAGCATTCGATTCATTTCAACTTCAAACGGAGTAAAGCACTTATTAAAAAACGAATCGTTATTTTCAGACATAGGTATGATAAAGGCGGATATCATAGAGGCGTTAGGCCAGGTAATAATGTCCCAATATATGTATTCAACATTATCACAACTGGTGTTCTCCTCAATACAAGCATCCTCGATGAAACACATCGTAGTACTTAGCACTAATCTTCAGCTACATTTGATATAGTAGATTTTTGTGCGAGTAGTTTTTTTCTATAACATAAAGTGTAATATTTAGTTTAGCATCTATTGTTTGAGATATAGTTACACCAATCATATTTATCATGTTTGCAGGAACAATTTTTCACGATGATCATGTTTTGCACATCTTATGCACACGGAAGAAGCAGCTTAAACAATAATGACTTGCACACATATTACAGCGAAACTTTACACAACTAGTTTTACTTGAGGCCTTTAGCCTGCCAAATATCATTTGGTTTTCTTTATAACAGCCAACACACCGTCTTTTAATATCAGTTTTCTCTAGGGAATGATCACCATCTTTAGCGTTGTATGAACAAGCAACTGATTGGTTTATTGAATCAGAAATATGAACATATTTTTCACTGTAATTATCAGTTTTCTCGATAGGGTGTTCACTATCTTTAGCGCCTAACGAACAAATAGTTGTTTGGTTTATTGAATCAGGAGCATATTTTTTACTGCTATTATCACGACCATCAACACAATTCTCAACTTTATTCTTTTGACACCAAGGAAGTGTATCGTATGATGGTGATAAACTCGTAGATTTTGGAAGAAGAGTCGAATCAGTGGTATAATTATGAACACCTTTCTCATTAAATACAATCCCCATCTTGATAATAAGACACCGGCGTTAATATTAAATTATAAATGCTATACACCTCTATTTATATCATGTAGAGTTTTTTTTGCATCGATGAGCGTGTGAGGTCTATGAAACCCCACGCTAAAGAGGGTGTGAGGTCTATGTAACCCCACGATAAACCGGGTGTGAGGTCTATGTAACCCCATTGGTTTAGTCAGGTTAGGCTTAGGTTAGGTTACGGGGGGTTAGTAATGAATGAAGTGATAAACTAGTAGATTTTGGAAGAAGAGTGGAATCAGTGGTATAATTATGAACACCTTTCTCATTAAATACAATCCCCATCTTGATAATAAGACACCGGCGTTAATATTAAATTATAAATGCTATACACCTCTATTTATATCATGTAGAGTTCTTTGCATCGATGAGCCTGTGAGGTCTATGAAACCCCACGCTAAAGAGGGTGTGAGGTCCATATAACCCCACATTAAACCCCGGTGTGAGGTCTATGTAACCCCATTGGTTTAGTTGTGTTAGGCTTAGGTTAGGTTAGCATTAAGTTAGGTTACGGAGGTTAGGAATGAAGTCTTGAAATGTCAAGGTCACTGATAGTCAAGGTCATAGATCTCACTCTAGTCTTGAAATGTCAAGGTCACTGATAGTCAAGGTCGTAGATCTTAGGTTAAGTTAGGTACTGCTGTAGGTTAGGTTAGGTTAGGCTATGTTACGAGAGGTTAGGTAATGAAACGGGCGCGCCCGTTTCATTACCTAACCTCTCTTGTGTTGATGGATGAACAACTATTTGTTCGTTAGGCGCTAAAGATAGTGAACACCCTATCGAGAAAACTGATAATTACAGTGAAAAATATGTTCATATTTCTGATTCAATAAACCAATCAGTTGCTTGTTCATACAACGCTAAAGATGGTGATCATTCCCTAGAGAAAACTGATATTAAAAGACGGTGTGTTGCCTGTTATAAAGAAAACCAAATGATATTTGGCAGGCTAAAGGCCTCAAGTAAAACTAGTTGTGTAAAGTTTCGCTGTAATATGTGTGCAAGTCATTATTGTTTAAGCTGCTTCTTCCGTGTGCATAACATGTGCAAAACATGATCATCGTGAAAAATTGTTCCTGCAAACATGATAAATATGATTGGTGTAACTATATCTCAAACAATAGATGCTAAACTAAATATTACACTTTATGTTATAGAAAAAAACTACTCGCACAAAAATCTACTATATCAAATGTAGCTGAAGATTAGTGCTAAGTACTACGATGTGTTTCATCGAGGATGCTTGTATTGAGGAGAACACCAGTTGTGATAATGTTGAATACATATGGGATATTATTACCTGGCCTAACGCCTCTATGATATCCGCTTTTATCATACCTATGTCTGAAAATAACGATTCGTTTTTTAATAAGTGCTTTACTCCGTTTGAAGTTGAAATGAATCGAATGCTACAACTAGTTCAATCACCTCTATCGATATCTATAGAGAATTACTACAATTTGCGTAATTTTATCCAATTATCACAACATGAAAACTTAAAGGAATGGTATAACAAACACGTGCGGGAAATATTCTGCGCTAAAATCTCCGAGGATGATATAATGCAGCGTCTAAAATTGAACATTAAAAATTGTGAAATGTGGTGTGGATGTAGGTCTGTTGATGAGATTCTAAAATCACCCTTCTACTGGGATAACACACGCTACTGGATAAACAATGTGGATTCATTAGCGTGGGGACATTCTAGTATAATTAATTGTGATAATGAATAATATTAGAATTGTATTAATAGGGAATACATTTTATTGATTAAATTTTATCTTTTTAATACCCTCCAAATCTTCCTTTGTTAAAAATATTATGGTTAGACTAAATGTGCCAGACCAGATAAATTTACTTATCAATATTACATCAACGCTCAGGCTGAAAAACATTTAAAGTGGTCAGTATAATAATGCTTTATATTAGTCTAATCCTTATCATTAAATAAAAAAAATAAGAAAAACAATATTCATTATTACAAGAAAAAAAAACCGTTTTTAAATCATCATTTTAATATTCTGTTTGTGGTGTTGAAAATGTTTCAATATTTAAATAAATAAAATAATTAAAAAGATTAATTTACTTTTTCTACGATTCTCTTATCACTTGTTGTGAAGGATAAATTTCCTTATCAATATTACATAGATGCTCAGGCTGAAAACATTTAAATTGGGTAGCATAATAAAAGAAGATATATAAACATTTTAATAATACATTTTATTAGTATAATCCTTATAATTAAAAAACAATATTCACAATAAAAAAACACTTCATAATTACAAGAAAAAACATTATAATTACAAGAATAAACATTATTTACAATTAAATATATATATGAATTTATCACATTGGGGTTGTATTATTTTTTGGGTATTTTGGAATGGCCCCAGGTAAGTTTATCGTCATTGCTGCTTAGCGCAATTTTATTTTGCTCGATGGTAAATATGTCATGTTTGTAGCTCCTAAATGTCCTTTGTTTACGATATATTTGCTCCCCGGTGAGCAAACACTGTTTATAATCCTCGCCACTAATGTCTTTATTCACAACACATTTTTTCACACCTTTAGCCTTCTTCTTCCAATTCGCTTTATCGCTCTCTGTGCAATGAGCATACATTTTCGCTCTTATCCCAACATGTTCAAACATAATCTCACCCGCCAACTCGTCCTTCATTAAGCCTAACACACCTTTATTTTTTAGAGGCATATCGAAAACGTTATCAGACCCGTAATTGCTAGTATCAAATTTATCAATGTTCTCTTTGATATCTGTATAAAGATCGTCGGTTTCAATCAATAAAATGAAACTGTCGGTGTCACAGTAGCATAGAGTAACTTTATCGCCATACTTTGGTTTCAAAAAATCGTAATAAAATTCATACATTAACAATTTTGATAGTTCTAAAACGGAAAACCCTACATAAATCGGCTTGTTATACAGAACTTTTAATTTTTCAAATTGAATCGCGATCAAATTTTCGGTGAATGTTGAAACACTTTTCATATTCGGTTTAGCGAGAAGTGTTTCCGCGCCCGGTTTACGGCCAATATTTTCCCAATGATTGATAAGTTTAACATCCACTCGTTTGTCTACATTTTCCATCGTTTTGCCAAATACGCTTTTGTTCATTAATTTAAAAAAGTCTTTTTCAAAATCATTTTTAGCCGCCTGCCGTAAAGTAGTGTTTAAATTAATATATTGTTTTAGCCAATCAGATTGCCGGAATTCAATTATTCTATGGATTTTTGTAATTTTGAGTCCATGATTTATTGCCTGCTTTAATTTTCTGTAGTGAACAATATACTTTTCTTTATTGTTTAAATTTGGAATAAGTTTTGTGTTATTAAATTTTGATTTTGGTGGAACCATGCTTTCAACGAGGAATGGTAAATCATTATGTAGGACCTGTAGTGATTCAGGATACTCGATGTCTGCTTCGATGAAATAGCCAATAGGTGAATCATCGCTCATTTTCATCACATCAAAGTCTAAAATTTCAGTCTCCGTCAACCATTTAAATCCACCGTAAGGCATTAGTTGGGAAACTGCCCAGCCATACAAATTATTCGCATCCCAGTACGCTAAATACGTGCTAGGTTGATTGGGATTATACTCGGATAAATATTTGTTATTCGCCTTAGCGTATCTCAGCGAGGCTTGACAAATACCTCCTCTAATGCCTTTCGAGATGAAATGGTGCATATCTATGTCGGTGAAAAGTTCTAAATTTATGTCTGTTATTTTCAACATTGCATCCCAGCTTAGTCCGGGGGCCGTATAATAATGGGCCGGATCAAGCTGATATGTTGTGGTGCACACGTTGCGAAATTGTTCAAAAATGTCCGTCAATAGTAATACGTCAGTCTTTAAATATAGGTCGGAGTAATCTTTTAAATTTCGACAATTAAAAGTCGTCCAAACAGTCTGTGCAAGATTGTATTCTTTGTCGGTGATGATATGATTATTTAGGTAGTCGTTAAAACAGTCCTTTTGCGGGATAGATGTCTCGGTCAATCTTTCAAATGAGTCCATGTGTTTATATGGAAAAACACCTTTTTGGTCGTAATAACATAAAATGCTCATTGTTAGGGTAAAATTTTCTAACATCTATGCATTGATCATCGCTCAAATTTTTCGCTAGTTTCTCCAAAGAGCTAGCCATAAATCTGAATGAATCTACAAATCTCAGTTTTATGTAAATTTTATTTTCCACCCCGTTTTTATCTACATATTCACCGACCGGTAGATTTTTGGTGATTGAAATATATTTCTCCTTATTTTGAGCAATGATATCGATTTTTTCCTCATCACAGCCAAACTCTTTAACAAATAAATGCGCGTCATAATTTGACATGTTGTGGAAGAAGATAGGAATCATTTTCGGAATTTTATAATTTAAATTACAATTTGAGTGGGCGGCTCCCCGAAATTTACCCGTTAAATGATCATGATCGGCGACTTTGTCTGGTACTTGTAATGATTTATTACAAATATGACAAGAAGTGGCCGTATCGTAAGAATTTTGTTCATCTTCAGTAAATTTAATCATCGGAAGTGTGACGCTTAAATGATTCCTATATATTTCCTTAACATCTGCACAGAGGTTCTCGTAAAATAATTTCGGGCAATCTTCTCCGGTATAAGTGACAAATTTACTCAATGAATCATCAAATGAACATTTTATATTATAGGCAAAACTGTACGGTACATGTATATGTGTTTGGTTGGTATAGCTATTGTCGGGGTTTGGTGGACATGTATCCATCGGTTTTAAAATTGATTCAAAATCTGCATATACAACAAAGGGTATACGCATTTTTCTATCATAATTTTGGAATTTTAATATATCCCCCGGGATCATATCACCTCGCTTATCTTTTACAATGTCTTTTGTCGGCATAATAGTGTAAATTTTGTTGCAGTCATTCAATTTATGTTGATTAAAAGTCGTCTCGCTTGAAAAAAAAGTCAGACATCCATCACAAAGATATTTTTTTCTACAATCTGGTGAGATTTGGCTTCTTACAAGTCGCGAAATATCTTTTATCCATACATAATGGCCTTTAACACCGTCTTCTAAATATAATAAATTTACATGTCTTACCCTAGTGTCATTAGTGTGAAAAATTGGTCCTACAACGTCATGTTGTTTAGATTTAAAATTCAATTCTAAACCATAAACGTTAATGCTAATGTTGTTCATCTGTTCAAATTTGGAAATGTCTTTAATTTTAATTGGAAATTCTAGTCCGTCATAATTTAAAATTTGAGAGAAGCGAGGGTATGATGCCGGGCGATGAGGATTTGTATTCGCGGGGTGTAATGCGGATACAATGCTCCATAATAAACAAAACTCGTCTTCGTTTTGAACATTGATACACGCTTTCCGGTCCCTAATCTCTTTTGGCAGTTCAATAAATGATGACCCACGTATTGGTTTATATTTATTTAGATTAATTTCTAAATGGGAAATCTCCCTAAGTGACCAACCCGAATCTTTCTCCTGAAACTCACCACATTTTGTTTTAATTGTAGCACACATATTATCATAAATTTCTATAAAGTTACTCATGCTAGGTGTAATTTCGCAATATTTTGTATTAAATAATTTCAATTCACCCGCGGGGTTTTTTTCATTTATGTAAATACTAAATAGCTCTATATTAAATTTCAACCCGGAATTATAGGACTTGATAACGTTTTCAATCATGCAACGTACAGTGTCCCTTAATTTACTAATAAAACTATCTATATCTATACCCGATCCATTAATCCTATAACTTGCCACTCTGTTCTTGAAGCTGGAACAAACTTCTATAACTTCGTGTTTGAACGGTTTCACCGCCACCTGAAGATGTTTTTGCGACCGCAGATGTCCAGCGTACTTGCCTCTGGTTGCGAATTGCTGATCACATATCTCGCAGTGATGGGTCGAAGGGGTCGTATGATCTAATTTAACCTTCTTCGAGGTGGAGGGTGAATCGTCAACATATAGGGGCCTCTTCGAGGTAGTGGGCTCATCGGTGTTATGTTGTTGTTGTTTATTGTGACGTTTGTAACTATCCTCTCTTGTGAATTGTGCATTACAAACGTCACATTTATAATACATTTTAACCCCTATAAATTAAATTAACTTGTGAATTGGATATTTACAATTCAATTTAGCCTTACCACAGGTTTTCTGATGTCTTGACAGGGTATCCTTCCTTCTGAACACTTTTCCGCATTGGGCGCAAGAAAACATTTTTTAAAAACTTGTATCTACGATGACGATTCGTTATCGAATGATGTTTTAGAGCTCTCAGCACGGTTCTTATAATGACGTTTTATGCATTAAAAATATGTGGAAATTAGAACGTCACGGTTGAAAAACATTTACTTAATAAACACTATTTGCAGCATTGCATTTAATTGCGACAATAAACCAGTTCTAGGAATGCGGATTCTAATGTGAAAGTGAATTTATTGAAAGTGAATAATTAATTTGACATATGATTTTAAATTTTAATTATATCATTTTAATTGTGATAGTAGTAAACATTATTCAGTTTAAATAATGTGTATTTGCTAATCTAGTCTAACCCTGTCTAGTCTGGTGGTAATAACTAATCCAGTCTGGTGTTATCTGATCCAGTACCGTTCCAGGATGGAAAATTTAGTCTGACCTTATCTAGTCTGGTGGTATTATATAAAGCACATTGCATTGAAGTGTACATTCACTTTTAATGAGAATAATTAATTTTATATGTTATTTTGCAATTAATTGCGACAATAAATACTATTCAGGAATGCGGAATTGCTTTTTCTAGGAAGGAAAATTTAGTGTGACTGGTGGTGGTATTAACTAATCTATATAAAAGGGGGATACAGAACTTAACCTAGTAGTTCAGTATTTAGTCCTATAATCCACTAAATCGTCTTAGGCAATCAAATGCACAAGAAAACTTGTAATTTAATTGTAGGAATCTGTAAAGCGTCATCTGTGAATAGAACTCAACCTAATAGTTCAGTATTTAATCCTATAATCCACTAAATAGTCTTAGGCAATCAAATGCACAAGAAAACTTGTGATTTAATTGCAGGAATCTGTAAAGCGTCATCTGTGAATAGAACTCAACCTAATAGTTCAGTATTTAATCCTATAATCCACTAAATAGTCTTAGGCAACCAAATGCACAAGAAAACTTGTAATTTAATTGCTAGACGAGGTTAGACTAGATTTGCTAATATTAAACTAATAGTTTAGGCAACCAAATGATCTGCAAAGCTATAATCTTTGATTTTATTAATTTTTTACGTGGCGCCATCTGTGATGTAGTTGAGAAAGATTGGTATCTGTAATGCGGTAAGTTAAAGATTGACAGGTTGTTTACAGGAATCTGTAATTTAATTGCAGGAATCTGTAAAGCGCCATCTGTGATATAGTAGGGAAAATTGAATTACAGGGATCTGTAATTTTTTGAATTTTTATAGGAATCTGTAAAGCGCCATCTGTGATATAGTAGGGAAAATTGAATTACAGGAATCTGTAATTTTTTAAATTTTTACAGGGATCTGTAAAGCGCCATCTGTGATATAGTAGGGGAAATTGAATTACAGGAATCTGTAATTTTTTTAATTTTTACAGGGATCTGTAAAGCGCCATCTGTGATATAGTAGGGGAAATTGAATTACAGGAATCTGTAATTTTTTTAATTTTTACAGGGATCTGTATTTTTAAGGTCGGTGGTTGTGGTGGTTCCAGAACGTGACATCTTTCCCTACTGCGGTTCACTTATGTTACAAATTCTTCTGTTCTCAACATTAAAATCACCGGTATGAGTAAAAAGAAATCCGGGTCCAGGAGGACCTCGTGTTTGAACCGTTTTGCGATTTGAATGACGTCCAAACTTGTCGACACTCATCATTGATTTGAACTATGAATACGCGGTTCACTCTATTATATTAGCCTCTCGTAATTCCTCTTCAATGGCTACAATTTCATTCTGATGGGATGTATTTCCAGCACTCTTAGATGCGTGTAAAAGACATAAACGGTCTACTAACTCTTCAAGGCTATCCCAGTACCGATATTGTACTCTAGGTATATTATTCTTTGGAATATTCAAAGATGAATCAAACAGCCCCCTTCCAGATGGGGAGGAACCTGACCAGGAATGTATTCGAGGAGTGGCTTTTTCAAAAAGTGGTTTAATTATGTTTCTAAATTTATATGTTTTAGTTCCTTGAATCTGTGAATTTGGATCGTAATTTCTCCGCAGCACATTGGTTCTTTTCAAAATATCTTTATAATTGCGTTTATCATTATCATTATAACCAATAGGCTTCTTCTTGAAAAGTAATTCATAAAGACCTGGGGTACCGATGTATTTAATCCCTTCTATTCGTAAATCTTTTCCGATAACCTCGACATTTGATTTTCCAATGGTCCATTTATCAGTATTTAGGTTGATATTAATACCCGTTTGTATATCCAATTCATCCTTCCTATCTGTTAATAACATTTCTACATATTGTCTCGGTAGAGGAGCATAAGCTTCTAAATAAGACTCTATAGCTTGGGGGTTTATATCTTCGATGAACGTTTGATACATGTGTCGATCACTTTCAAATACATTTTCATCTGCATCATCATCTTGAGGTATATCTTCATAAGAAATTTCCTGTTCACGTGGTAAAAAATCTACTCGCTTAGGTTTAGGTTTTTGTATGAAATTAGTTGCTTTACGTTTAGCTCCAGCTTTATTTACTTCATCATCATTTTCCAGTTGTGGCTGCTCGTTTTTGGATGGGGATAATTTAGGAATCTCTTGTTTAATATTTGAAATATTTTGTAATTGCAGTTTTTGTGATGTGGCTATTAAATTTTTCAAAGGTTCGATTAGAGGTTTATAAGTTTTATTTAGCAGTTCATCTTCTTCGGTTCTATTCAATTTAATAGCCAGTAACTTTTTACGAATAGCTTTTTGAGCATCAATAAGTTTCCGTTTAACATTTCTACTCATCATATAGTATTTTTTATAACAGGTTGAAACAGGTAGTAATCAGGTTTAATCAGCTAATAAACAGATTTGATCAGCTAATAATCAGGTTTGATCAGCTAATAATCAGGTTTGATCAGCTAATAATCAGGTTTAATCAGCAAATAATCAGGTTTAATCAGCTAATATACAGGTTTAATCAGGTTTTATCAGATAATTATCAGGTTTGTTCAGGTATCAATTAGATTTAATCAGGTAATAGTAATCAGGTTCAATCCGATAATAAAACTTTCTCCTTCAACACTTTATTGTATACTGACTATCTGAATCTATTTACCTATTATTATATACTGATCTAAATATTTACGATATCTCCCCTTATCAATATCACAATCTTTATCCACTGTTACAAAACTGTAGGGCTCTGTCCAACATGCTGAGCACATTTCCTTGAATTTATCGAAAGTCATATCACCGCTTATGTGATCGTTGTAAACATGTTTAAGATTTAAATCATCTTGTTTGAAGAGTATTATAAAATTAGCATTATCACGTATGAGGTGTTTGGGGATACGAGTATACGTTTGACATAAATAGAAAGAATCAATTTTATTATGTCGCCCCATGCTGAAATATTCTCGTATCACATCCTGTTTATCGCAAGCCACATCGTCGAAAATGAAAATCGAATCAGGTTTTGCATCACTGGGTTTCATAATGTCCACATTCTCTTTGAATGGGAAATATCCAACTCCCTTGAGTGGTTTTAAAACTTTTTCAAGAAACTGATATTTCGATTGGTACAGTGATTTTGAATAGACATACACATTTTTAAACTTTACACCATTCTCATCAAACAGCAAACTCAACATTACATTAGATTTACCACAGTTTGATGGACCGCAAATTAAGCATCTCAACGTATTCGGTCAAAATACCATGACGCATCTCTTTCGTGAGCGATATACCTTCACCAATACACGTATCAAGATTTATGATAGGTAGAGATAGTTTCTGTTTAACGAATCGCATGATACTAAAAATATATAATGCTCTACAACTGTATATAAACTTATTATAACGTGCACACATTCATAACAACATGTACGCTGGAAGAGGTATCATCACTCATCAACAAGCTGCCGTTCGAGATACATATACCTGGAGGTTATCAGTATTGCGGACCTGGTACTAAGTTGGAGAAGCGTATAGCAAGAGGTGATTCTGGTATTAATCCTCTAGACAGTGCATGTAAAGAACACGACATTGCATATTCACAAAGTAACCTTCAATCAGATCGACATAGAGCTGATCAAATTCTTCAAGAAGCCGCCTGGAGAAGAGTAAAAGCAGAAGACGCAAAGTTCGGTGAAAAAGCAGCTGCATTATCTGTTGCTACCGCTATGAAAATTAAACGAAAACTCGGAATGGGTATTAAGAGAAAAAAGCAGAAGAAAATTGCACTAAATAGTGGAATTGTATCAAAAGTACGCAAAGCAATGAAAAAATTCAAATCATTGGATGAGCGAGAGGGTGGTAAAATTGCTCTTACGACTGCTAGGGCGGCAGTTAAGGAGGCAGGTGGTCGTAGAAAAGTTCGTACTCCTCGTGTAATCCCCATACCGAAACAAGGTGGAATTCTACCGCTGATACCACTGTTTGCGGGGTTAAGCGCTCTTGGTTCGCTAGCAGGTGGTGCTGCTGGAATTGCAAAAGCAGTGAACGCCTCCAAAGATGCTAGAAATAAATTGGCTGAATCAGAGCGACATAACAAGACAATGGAAGCAATTGCAATAGGTAAAAGTGGAAGTGGACTATATCTCAAACCATATCGAAAAGGTTTGGGTTTGTATTTAAAGCAGTCCCCAAAAAACTACTAAGTAAGCTACCTCGACGTCCACTCACTGATATAGATATTCAAAATTATGCTACACGAGAACCCATTAAGCATTTTCGTGGTGTATTTATGCGTGACACTCTTCCATCAACAAAACCTCTCCGTAACGAGTGTGCAGTAATAAATTTAGATTCTGTTAAAGGAGTGGGCACTCATTGGGTAGCGTATAGAAAGAGTGGAAATTTAGTTACATACTTTGACAGTTTCGGTGATCTACAACCGCCCGTGGAGTTGTTAAAATATTTTCGTGGGAGTGAAATAGTATATAATCATGATAGATATCAGAAATTTAATAGTTACAATTGTGGACATTTATGTTTGCAATTTTTAGCGGAATAAAGTCAGTTACAGCAATATAAATCAGTCATCAGTCATGTCTCAGACATTCACACTGCAAAGTAATACAAATGTGCTCTCTGTGAATTATTACCCGCCGATAGAACTGAACCCTGATACGTTTTATTGCCTAGGACTTGTTGGATTTTACACATACAACACTATTCCGAATATTGAAGAAAATAGTAATAATCTGTTTAAGTACGACAGTGGAAAGCAGATTAAAATACCGGCTGGTTCGTATGAGATAACTGACATTGAACTCTATTTACAAAATCAGCTGATTGACGCTACCCTTAACGATAAGGTTGAGCGTGATAAGGTGCTATCAATTAAACCAAACAATAATACGCTAAAGTGTGAAATAAAGAGTAATTACGATATTGATTTCTCTGATAGTTACACAATAGGGGGATTGTTAGGCTTTTCTAAAAGAAAGTTGGTGGCTAATCAATTACACGAATCAGATTTACCGGTAGAAATTATAAAAGTTGATAGTATTCGAGTTGAGTGTAACATTATACACGGTGCTTATTACGGTAATACATTATCACATACTATATTTGAATTCTCACCTAGTGTTGATCCAGGTTTTGCAATAAATATTGAACCACGAAATATTATTTATCTACCAATAAACGCTCGAGCAATAGATAACATCACATTGACAATCCTCGATCAAGCTGGTCGACCTGTGAATTTTAGAGGTGAAAAAATACTAGTGCGTTTAGAGTTGAAGAGCATTAAGTGAGAGAGAGAAATGGGGATTAATTTCCATAGTAACCATATAAAAGTAGACGTTACAAGACATAATTCAATCAGTCAACATTTAGCTCGTAAAGTGTTAACAACCGCTCTAAAAAATAAACTATTATCTCTAGGGTATAAGTTAAAGCGACAGTAACAATATGGATAAAATAAATATATTTTCCAAAATTAGCTATGAAGAGACTATTGCAAAGAGTGAATTCCACACATATCATCCTCTAGCTCAAAATTATAGAAACAATGATGAGATTCGTATAATGATACAACACCAAGACATTTACACTTGTCCGAGTGAAAGTTATATTTATGTGAGCGGAACCGTTAATTTTCCGGCGCTGATTCCGCCTGCAACTGTACACAACTTTAAGTTTGTGAAAAATGCGTATGCGTTTTTGTTTGATGAAATCCGTTATGAATTGAATGGAGTTGAAGTGGACAAGAATCGTGATGTAGGAATCACAAGCACGATAAAGGGGCTACTCTCCAACACTAAGCGAGATCAGCATATACTTGATCTTTGCGGTTGGGCAGAGAATCCTTCAACTGTTACATACTTTGATGATAACAAAAAGTTCTATGCTCTAATTCCATTGAAATATTTATTGGGTTTTGCTGAGGATTATACGAAAATATTAATTAATGTGAAGCAGGAATTAATACTACTACGAGCTAGAAATGACGTGAACTGTTACAAAGGGGACGCAAATATAACGTTCGATATTGATAAAATTTACTGGCGAATTCCTCATCTCCAACTCAACGATGAAGTTCGATTAAGTGTCTTGGATAGACTCAAAGAAGATAAACCTATATTAATGCCGTTTCGTAGGTGGGAATTGCATGAACTACCCTCTTTAAAAAGTACTGATAGAGATATCTAATCTGTAAAAACATCTACGACTCTAGAGAAACCACGATATGTTATAATTGCACTGCCAGAGGAGCGAAAGAATACTCATGTAAAAAGCGCCTCCAAATTTGATAATGCATCACTGCGAAATATGAAAATTTATCTAAACTCAGATTCATATCCATATGATAACTTAAATCTTGATATAAATAATGGTGATTATGCACAACTCTATTATATGTATGCCACTTTCCAAAACAGTTACTATGGTGGTGGTACAAATGAACCGATATTAGACATGATTCAATTCAAGCAACATGTTCTTTTTGTGTTTGATGTATCTAAACAAAATGAAAGCATTAAATCATCTACGGTTGATTTAAAAATTGAATTGGAAGCTACTCAAGCATTTAAGCCAAACACTCAAGCCTATTGCCTTATTTTGTGTGATGCAGTCGTTGAGTACACCCCATTGTCGGGAATAGTTCGAAAATTAATTTAAACTCATTAAAACGATATTTTTAAATTTCTTTTGTATCATTCAATCCCAGTGTGAATCTAGAAACGCTGACAAATGGTTGCGGTGTGCTGCAGATCCTGCATGCTTTCATAGAAGAATCATTTGGAAAGTTACGGACATCAATATGAATCGGCGATTTATTATTGATGTTCAAGGATTTAAAGTAAATGGAAAATTTATACCAAAGGAATTATCCATCAAAGCATTCGATAGGGGTGATGACCATTCAACACCATTCCAATCTCTAAACACCTCAGATAAGAATCAAGCGCGATGGTTGGAGGATCATCACCACGGACTTAAATATAGCGCTGGAAATCTATCACTAAAACTGATTCAAAATATTTTAATGTTTCACATTCAACAATCAGATAGTTTTAATATTATTTTTGTAAAAGGACATTTGAAGAAGTTGTTATTAGATTCAATTTTTAATTCTTACTTACATTGTAATGAATATATTGTTATTAATTTAGAAGATGATGAGGATGAATTTTACGATTGCCCCAATTTAATTAAAACTATACACACATGTTTAAATCATATTAACAAATACGCTATATGTAGCGCGAGAAATGTTGAATTTATACATAAGTATTTGAATGTATTGAATTAATTGTATTATTACAATAAACCCACCATAAATTGGATATATGTAGAGTTCTCATTATTTTTCAACCTTATCCAACAATATATCCCTTTCACGCTCAAATCATAGAAGGTAGGTAACAAAATTAAGGTACAAAATATATGCTAAATATAGACATTTATTAACAGGAAAAAATATGTTAACAATTACATAAATGCCAGGCTGAAAACATTAAAATTGGGTAGCATAATAAAAGAAAATATAAAAACATTTTAATAATACATTTTATTAGTATAATCCTTATAATTGAAAAAAACACTTTTCATAATTACAAGAATAAACATTATTTACAATTATATATATATATATATATATATATATATATATATATATATGAATTTATCACATTGGGGTTGTATTATTTTTTGGTATTTTGGAATGGCCCCACGCAAGAGTATGTACGCCATCGGGGCAGATGTAACGTTTATCATCATTGCTGCTTAGCGCAATTTTATTTTGCTCGATGGTAAATATGTCGTGTTTGTAGCTCCTAAATGTCTTTTGTTTACGATATATTTGCTCCCCGGTGAGCAAACACTGTTTATAATCCTCGCCACTAATGTCTTTATTCACAACACATTTTTTCACACCTTTAGCCTTCTTCTTCCAATTCGCTTTATCGCTCTCTGTGCAATGAGCATACATTTTCGCTCTTATCCCAACATGTTCAAACATAATCTCACCCGCCAACTCGTCCTTCATTAAGCCTAACACACCTTTATTTTTTAGAGGCATGTCGAAAACGTTATCAGACCCGTAATTGCTAGTATCAAATTTTTCAATATTCTCCTTAATATCTACATAAATATCGTCGGTTTCAATTAATAAAATTAAACTATCGGTATCACAGTAGCAGAGAGTAACTTTCTCGCCATACTTTGGTTTCAAAAAATTGTAATAAAATTCATACATTAACAATTTTGATAGTTCTAAAACGGAAAACCCCACATAAATCAGCTTGTTATATAGAACTTTTAATTTTTCAAATTGAATCGCGATCAAATTTTCGGTGAATGTTGAAACACTTTTCATATTCGGTTTAGCGAGAAGTGTTTCCGCGCCCGGTTTACGGCCAATATTTTCCCAATGATTGATAAGTTTAACATCCGCTCGTTTGTCTACATTTTCCATCGTTTTGCCAAATACGCTATTGTTCATTAATTTAAAAAAGTCTTTTTCAAAATCATTTTTAGCCGCCTGCCGTAAAGTAGTGTTTAAATCAATATATTGTTTTAGCCAATCAGATTGCCGGAATTCAATTATTCTATGGATTTTTGTAATTTTGAGTCCGTGATTTATTGCCTGCTTTAAATTTTTATAATGAACAATATACTTTTCTTTATTGTTTAAATTTGGAATAAGTTTTGTGTTATTAAATTTTGATTTTGGTGGAACCATGCTTTCAACGAGGAATGGTAAATCATTATGTAGGACCTGTAGTGATTCAGGATACTCGATGTCTGCTTCGATGAAATAGCCAATAGGTGAATCATCGCTCATTTTCATCACTTCAAAGTCTAAAATTTCAGTCTCTGTCAACCATTTAAAACCGCCATAGGGAATTAGTTGGGAAAGTGCCCAGCCATATAAATTATTAGCATCCCAGTACGCTAAATACGTGCTAGGTTGATTGGGATTATACTCGGATAAGTATTTATTATTCGCCTTAGCATATCTCAGCGTGGCCTGACAAATACCCCCTCTAATACCCTTGGATACGAAATGGTGCATGTCTATGTCGGTGAAAAGTTCTAAATTTATATCCGTCATTTTCAGCATTGCATCCCAGCTTAGTCCTGGTGCCGTATAATAATGGGCCGGAACAAGCTGATATGTTATGGTGCACACGTTGCGAAATTGTTCAAAAATGTCCGTCAATAGTAATACGTCAGTCTTTAAATATAGGTCGGAGTAATCTTTTAAATTTCGACAATTAAAAGTATTCCAAACGGTCTGTGCAAAATTGTATTCTTTGTCGTTGATGATATGATTATTTAGGTAGTCGTTAAAACAGTCCTTTTGCGGGATAGATGTCTCGATCAATCTTTCAAACGAGTCCATGTGTTTATATGGAAAAACACCTTTTTGTCGTAATAACATAAAATGCTCATTGTCGGGGTAAAATTGTCTAACCTCTACGCATTGATCATCGCTCAAATTTTTCGCTAGTTTCTCCAAAGAGCTAGCCATAAATCTGAATGAATCTACAAATCTCAGTTTTATGTAAATTTTATTTTTCACCCCGTTTTTATCTACATATTCACCGACCGGTAGATTTTTGGTGATTGAAATGTATTTCTCCTTATTTTGAGCAATGATATCGATTTTTTCCTCATCGCAGCCAAACTCTTTAACAAATAAATGTGCGTCATAATTTGACATGTTATGGAAGAAAACAGGAATCATTATCGGAATTTTATAATTTAAATTACAATTTGAGTGCGCGGCTCCCCGAAATTTACCCGTTAAATGATCATGATCGGCGACTTTGTCTGGTACTTGTAATAATTTATTACATATATGACAAGAAGTGGCCGTATCGTAGGAATTTTTTTCATCTTCAGTTAATTTAATCATCGGAAGTGTGATGCTTAAATGATTCCTATATATTTCTTTAACATCTGCACAGAGGTTCTCGTAAAATAATTTCGGGCAATCTTCTCCGGTATAAGTGACAAATTTACTCAATGAATCATCAAATGAACATTTTATATTATAGGCAAAACTGTACGGTACATGTATATGTGTTTGGTTGGTATAGCTATTGTCGGGGTTTGGTGGACATGTATCCATCGGTTTTAAAATTGATTCAAAATCTGCGTATACAACAAAGGGTATACGCATTTTTCTATCGTAATTTTGGAATTTTAATATATCCCCGGGGATCATATCACCTCACTTGTCTTTTACAATGTCTTTTGTCGGCATAATAGTGTAAATTTTGTTGCATTCATTCAATTTATGTTATTTAAAAGTCGTCATGCTTGAAAAAAAGGTAAGACAACCATCACAAAGATATTTTTTATCGTGATGCGATGATATTTGGCTTCTTACAAGTCGCGAAATATCTTTTATCCATACATAATGGCCTTTAATACCGTCTTCTAAATATAATAAATTTACATGTCTTACCCTAGTGTCATTAGTGTGAAAAATTGGTCCTACAACGTCATGTTGTTTAGATTTAAAATTAAATTCTAAACCATAAACGTTAATGCTAATGTTGTTCATCTGTTCAAATTTGGAAATGTCTTTAATTTTAATTGGAAATTCTAGTCCGTCATAATTTAAAATTTGAGAGAAGTGCGGGTATGATGCCGGGCAATCTGAATGCGTATTCGCGGGGTGTAATGCGGATACAATGCTCCATAAAAAGCAAAACTCGTCTTCGTTTTGAACATTGATACACGCTTTCCGGTCCCTAATCTCTTTTGGCAGTTCAATAAATGATGACCCACGTATTGGTTTATATTTATTTAGATTAATTTCTAAATGGGAAATCTCCCTAAGTGACCAACCCGAATCTTTCTCCTGAAACTCTTCACATTTTGTTTTAATTGTTGCACACATCAACAATTTCGATAAAGTTACTCATGCTAGGTGTTATCTCGCGATACTTTGTATTGAATGATTTCAATTCACCCCCGGGGGTTTTTTCATTTACGTAAATACTAAATAGCTCTATATTAAATTTCAACCCGGAATTATACGACTTGATAACGTTTTCAATCATGCAACGTACAGTGTCCCTTAATTTACTAATAAAACTATCTATATCTATACCCGATCCATTAATCCTATAACTTGCCACTCTGTTTTTGAAGCTAGAGCAAACTTCTATAACTTCGTTTTTGAACGGCTTCACCGCCACCTGAAGATGTTTTTGCGACCGCAGATGTCCAGCGTACTTGCCTCTGGTTGCGAATTGCTGATCACATATCTCGCAGTGATGGGTCGAAGGGAACGCATGATCCAATTTAGCCTTCTTCGAGGTGGAGGGTGAATCGTCAACATCTAGGGATCTCTTCGAAGTGGAGGGTGAAGCATCGCCATTCTTCTCAACGATTTTATGCTGTTGCTTCATATGACGTTTTAAGCTGCCGTTTCTTGTGAATGTTACAGCACACAATTCACATTTGAGGTTGATTTTCTGCATACCACCACAGGTTTTCAAATGGAGTCTAAGATTATGCTTGCTTGCAAAAACTTTTTGGCATTTACTACAGGAGAACATTTTTTAAGCTTGATATCGACTTGTCGTGACGGGGTCTAGTTAAGAACTAACTAATAATTAACAAAGCATTCGAACATCGGAATGTATAGCGATAAATTAAACAGGAAACTGAATACGCGGCGTTTCCAAGTATTTCACTTATCTTGCACGCGCTCGCAATGAGCTCAAGGTCAATACTGCACAAATAAATTTTCCATCGCCACCTCGTTTATAAATTATCGTTTAATATTCTCGCACACAAACCCATGGTGCTATCCCAAACGCCCCCCGATCCAGTTTCACAAACGCCCCCCGATACAGTTTCACAAACGCCCCCCGATCCGGTTTCACAAAATTCTTAATAAAACTAATCAGTTATGATATTTATACTATATTTTAGTTATTTATAAATACTTTAATTTTAAAAATAATTTAATTTATTGATACGTAAGCGCGGGAAAAAACAATTTTTTGAATATATTTAATGCCTGGATGATCTCAATACATTTATAACTTTAATCCACTAAATAGTCTTAGGTAACCAAATGCATAAGATATATAAATAATATAATAATACATTTTTTAATATATTGAATTATAGGATGATCCCAATACATTTATAACTCTAATCCACTAAATAACTCCTGTAATTTTACAATTTATATTTTAATTACATCATTTTAATTGCGATGGTAAACACTATTCAGTTTTAATAATGCGGATTTGCTAATATAGTCTAACCTTGTCTAGTCTGATGGTATTAACTAATCCAGTCTGGCTCTAGTCTGATAATATCTATTCTAGTCTAGTTTGGCATTAACTAATCTAGTTCACTTTAGTAAGATATACTAGTCCGACCTAGTAGACCAGTATTTAATTCTCTATTCCACTGAATAGTGTTAGGCAACCAAATTGCCAAGATATTTTAATTTTACAGGAATCTGAAAATTCACGCGCCATCTGAATTAAAGCGCTAATTAAAAGGAATCTTTAATTTTTTTTAAATTAAAAAAAAGTAAATCTCTAATTTCACGCGCCACCTGTTGGTGAAAAACTGAACTCAAGTCAAGGTCACATCGAGGGCGACATCTACACATCCACACTCGGCCGCGTACTGTACTATTTTGTATAGGATTCTCCCATAAGGTGCTTGCACCAAGATTTACATGTAATTTCCCATAAGGTGCGGGCGGTGGGTCCAGAACGAACCATCTATCCCTACTCATATATCTCTTGAGAATGGCGAATGTTAGTTCGCCGAAATGTCGAGAATCCGGTTCTTTTCAGAGCCAACCCTCAGCATCAACGCGGAATCCCCGAGAAAACAATACAATACATATATATATATATATATATATATATATATATATATATATCAGTATATATATATATATATATATATATATATATATATATATATATATATATATAATAACAGGTTTAAGACCTCATACTTAAATAGTTAACTTGATTAAAAAACGAAATGCCATTTGAAAAATTAATTAGTTTAAACAAAATGCAAAATTGAAAAACATGTGCAACAACATGGTGCCACGATAATGGAAAAGGAAGTGAACTACTATTTAATTATATTATATTAATTTAATATAATTATATTACTTATATATTTTTTAAATTATATTAGAATTTTAAGTGGATTGTACCGCAATCCCGGTGACTAACTTATAGTGCGGCGCATCTACCTGAACTCGGGAGTTTAAGAAAATCAGATACAAAATTAATCCTTTACACAAGTTTTATTCAAATAAAATTAATTTCAATGTTTTGAGAATATTAACAAAAAAGTTTACAAAACGGGGGTTAATGTTATAACCATAAAAAAACAGTCTTATGAGAAAGAAATAGTATATGATGTTCTAGTTTTAACACGTATTCATAGATAATACTGAGATTATTAACATCTGTTTTCCTGTTCATACGGTTTTCCTCGTCTTTGATGTAAAACATTTCCTTAATTTTTTTTTGTGGTAATTGTTTTCGGTGTACAACACTCTTACTTTGCCAAAATCCGTGGAATGCTTGTTCGTAATGACACGTTGCGAAAGGGCACATGATATTTTCTTTAATCCTCAGTCACATCTATGAGACGTAATGCCTCCCGACAGGCACCAAGATGTGTGTCCTATATACGTTTGATTACAATTCATACAAGGGATATTATAAACTACATTCGATTTTTATAATTTGGTTTTTGTTTCTGTGAAAATCGGTGGGTAATAATTCACCGAGAGCACTTTTATTTTACTTTGCAGTGTAAATGTCTGAGACATGACTAATGGATTTATTTATTTGCTATCGTTTTTATTCCGCTAAAAATTGTTTATATAATTGTATACAGGGCCTCTTATCTACATGCAAAAGGGTACACAAGGGATTCAAAGGCTTAAAAGCTGATTAAAACTGACTCAACCTGATTAAATCTGATTAAAAGCTGAATAAACCTGTTTATAACCTGAATAAAGTTGATTAAACCTGATTAAATCTGATTAAAAGCTAATTATACCTGCTTATAACCTAATTAAACCTAATTATAACCTAATTAAACCTGATTAGAAGCTAAATAAACCTGATTAAATCTGATTAAAAGCTAATTAAACACGTTTAAACACACAAGTTGCTACATCCTCTTGCATTTCTTATGTACGCCATACACACAACTGTCCACCTGAGAGGTCTACCTGTGCAGGTTTGCCTGCGCAGGTATACCGGAGCGTGTGTGAGAATATACCTGTGCAGTTTCTTGCGTACGGTTGACTTGTGCAGGCGAAATTGCACATGTAATCTCTCCGGTAGACTGTAGCGTGTATGGCAGGCATTTTTTCACGAAATTGATTACGCGGCGTTTCGTCTCGTTGCCCTTGTCTCATATATTTGGCTCCGCCCGGGCATGCTTCATCGGGCTTGTTTCTATTCTCGTAGGGCGTGCTTCTTGCCTCGCCGGGTATGTTTCTAGCCTCGTGCTTCTAACCCCATCCGTCTAGTCTCATATATCTAGCCCCGCCGGGCATGCTTCTAGTTTCATCGGGCACGCCTCTCATTTCGCCTGGCCGGAGGCGGTTTTTAAAAGTCTTACTATTAATATATCTTACACTAGTCCAGCCTTGTCTGGTATTATCTAATCTAGTCCGGTCCGGCCTTTTGTGATCTAATCTAGTCCTTTTTTTCCACTTGGCTTTAGTATACGCCACCACGGTATCGCTCGCGCATTCCTTCAGGGTGGGCAGCCCTTAAGATTATGAGACTTACGCGCTGCCTACTGCGCTACCGAGGCTATGGGGTGGGCAGCCCGGACGGTTTACTGCCGCCCTAGTTTTTGCATATCATCATAGATGTATTATTCGTGCTTTAATCAATTGTCTCTGCTTTGCATTTCTCTTTCTTCTCTCGCTTTTTGGGACATTATATTCCTCAGCATGTTGGTGGCTATGGTACAGCCCTCTTCGCTCGTGAGTAGAATTTCCGCGCTGTTTCTGCTTGTAAAGACAATGCCGCTAGTGTCTTTTACGCGTTGTCTTTCTGCGTCCCATATGGTGCAGTGGAGCAAAGTGTGTTCGGGCCCATCCATATCTTGGAGGCGTAACTGCACATGTAATCTCTCCGGTAGACCGTAGCGTGTATGGCAGGCATTATCTCACGAAATTGATTACGCGGCGTTTCGTCTTGTTGCCCTTGTCTCATATATCTAGACCCTCCGGACATGCTTCTAGTTTCATCGGGCACGCCTCTCATTTCGCCTGGCCGGCGGCGGTTTTTAAAAGTCTTACTATTGAAATATCTTACAACAGTCCAGCCTTGTCTGGTATTATCTAATAATCTAGTCCGGTCCGGCCTTTTGTAATCTAATCTAGTCCTAGCCTGGTATTATCCGGCCTCTTTTTTTTCCGGAAAACCGCACAGGTAACTACCATCTGGCATTTCTTCAGTGAGTGTTCCTCCATCAGTCCTCTCCTCTAGGTTGTTCTCTGCTCTTTTTGTTTTAGAATATTCTCCATGGTTCTTGCTATTTGATCCCAGTTTTCGGCATTTTCCAGCATGCAATTAACTATGTACTCTGGTGTAAGCTCGTACTTTATTTTTGTTATCATCACCATTCTCTCCTTTACCCACCTTGGGCATACAAAAAAGGTGTGCTCAGCATCCTCTTTTAGATTGCACAACTCGCAGTTTTTCTCACTTATGATTTTAAAATGCTTCAGGTAAGCTCTGAAGTCCCCGTGGTTGGTAAGTATCTGTGTAATGTAATAATTTATTTTTCCATGTTTCCTATTTACCCATTTTTTCAGATCTGGTATTAGTCTTTTGGTTCATACTGCCGATCCGGTCTCCTTGGCCCATCTGTCCTGCCATTGTCCTTACGTGTTGGCTTTCAGCTCGAGCTTCGTTTTATTCTTGTCTGCAAATGCAGTGGTTCTCTCTTCTGCCATTAGTTCAATTGGGGGTATCCCCGCAATCGCTTGCAGCGCCTCTGTGGACGCTGTCCAGTAGGCACAGCAGATCCTGATTAGAAGTTTTCTTTGTGCTTTGGTAAGGATGTCTTTATACTTTATCATTGCCATTGTTTTGTTCCAGATTGGCGCTCCGTACAGCAGTAATGAGTGTACCACTGAGGCTAGGATTTTTATTCTACCCGTTTTGCCCCCCCCCCCCCCAATATTAGGCATTAATCTCTCTAGGGCCGTAGCAGTTTTTCCGGATTTCCTCGCCGTCTGCTTAATGTGCTCCCTCATTTTCATATCTTTATTTATTATTACTCCCAGATATTTTATATATTTTTCCGTGTGGATGTTTATCCCTTCTACTTTAATAACCATATTGGGGATTTTTCTTCTTCCTGCCAGCATTACGGCTTCTGTTTTCTCAGGAGCCATTTTGAGTTTTTTGTCTCTTATCCATATGCTTATCTTATTTATGGTCTTATTTGTGATGTGTGTGATCTCTTCCATGTTTCTACCTTTGACAATGACTGCCAGGTCGTCTGCGTATGCGACTAGAGTCACATTTCTTCCTACAGGGATCCTTAGGATACCGTCATATAGGATATTCCATAATAGAGGTCCTAATACCGAGCCCTGGGGCACCCCACGTGTGAGCTCTATTTCACTATTCTCCCCTATTTCAAGTGTCCGGTTTTGAAGGTAACTTTTAGGTACGTTGATAAGGTATGTTGATAGTTTTCGTTCCTCCATTTCTTTTATGATTTCTTCCCATGCTGCAGTGTTAAACGCATTTGCCACGTCTATTGTTACCATAATGCAGTATGGCCTATCTCTATGGTTTATTGTATTACTGTCTTTTACGATCTTCTGTATTTTGTTCACGGCGTGTATTGTACTTCTACCTTTACGAAAGCCAAATTGTAAGTTTGCGAGATCTCCCTTCCTTTCCAGCTCTTTTACTATTCTCTCTCCAATTATGCCTTCCATGAGTTTGGCCATACTGTTCAATAGACATATTGGCCTGTATTTTGTCTCCGCCATTGGATCTTTCTTTGGTTTTTCTATTAGTAATAATCTTCCCTTTTTCCACTCTTCTGGAAATTTGTTTGACCGTAGGGTTTCGTTTGCAACCTCTAGGAGGTAACTTTGTTGGCTTATAATTGCTTGTTTTACTATTTCTGCCGGAATGCCATCTACTCCTGTCGCTTTTTTACTTTTCAGTTTCCTTGATGCTGCAGTTAGCTCTTTTGTTGTGATTGCTGGTATTTCTTCTTTATTTATTTCTTTGTAGGTCCAGTTCTGTACCTCCCCTCTTGAAGAGTTTCTTTGTTTGTGTTATCAGTTCGTCATCTGTAAGTTGTATCTTTGGCATTATTTTCATTGTTTTACATACTATCTTATATCCATCCCCCCATATATTATTGTCTATTTCGTTGCAAATGTTCCTCCACGACTGTTCCTTGGCTTTTCTGATTTCTTCTTTTAATTTTCTTCTGCCCTCGATATATCTACCATAGATCTCTTCTTAAAGTTCGCGTCTTTCCCAAGTTTTTTTATTTATGCGTGTCATTTTTCGCTTTCTATTTTTTATTCCACCAGTATATGGGTTTCTTATTACTTGGTTTGTTTCCTTTCTTCGCGAAAGATTCATTGCATGCCTGGGTTAGGACAGCTTGGCAGCTTGTTGCATCTATTTTGTGATCGTTGCTCATTTTCCTGAGTTCTATGATTTTTCCTAGGTTTTCTGTGAACCTTTCTATTCCTTCCTTTTTTATTTTCCATCCTGGTTGTATTTTCCTTTTTTTATTTATTTGTTCACGGTCTTCTATAGCGATTTCAAAAGTAATATTTTGGTGGTCGCTAAGGTTTTCTGCGTCATGTACCATCCAGTTTTTTATCCTATTGTTCATATTTTCGCTATGTATGGTGATATCTATGTATGCTTCGCTGTTTCCCCTTCTAAACGTTGGTTCCGTTCCCGTATTTGCCACGATCATATTCATTTTGCAGATCCATTCGTATAATATGTCCCCTCTTTCATCATCTTTTGGAGATCCCCATACACATGATTTAGCATTTAGGTCACCAGCTATGATTACATATTTTGGTTTAATGAATCTAACCCTACTTTTTATGGTATGAAGTAATCTTTTAAGATGTATTTTGTCCCCATTTGGTGAGCTATAGCATCCGAAAATCAGTAGCTCCTCTGTATTTATCCATACACACCCTGTTTCCTTTCCTGATTTATTTCTGTCCATCATTCTGTCCATAACTCTTATTGCCACATCCTTATTAACATCGGTTAACCACCTGTCATCATCAGTCATTTTTTTATTTGGCTCACTTACAATTAATACGCTGGTTTGTGTCTGAGCAGCTCTGGCTATTAGTAGATCTTGTGCTGCCCTGCACCTGTTTAGGTTTGTTTGTATTACCCTGAAAGTGCCAGCGCCTGTCTGTATTTAGGGCACTTGGCGCTGTCCGCTCTATGACCTTTCTTTTCGCACAGCGGGCAGTAGCTTTCCTTTACGCAGTTCTTCGCTAGATGTCCTCCCTCTGCGCAGTTTAAGCACCTTTTGGTCCTGTCTTCCCCTTTACAATCTTTTGCAACATGGTCAAGCCTCCAGCATCGGAAGCACCTCTTGACATTTATCCTCTGCTCTATGCTACAAAAGTTGACCGCTATTAGAACTTCTTTCATTTTACATAGTTCCTCAGCGAATTTTCCGGTCGTCATAACTGTGGCTACCTGGCATTCCCCGTAGGAGGGTCTCATGTTACTAACCTCAACTTATATTCTTTGTCCTTGTATTCTTGTTTCTGCAGCCGTTTCTAGGGCCTGCTTTACCTTCTCAGGAGTGGTAATCGCATCTAGTCTTCTGATGTGTAGAACCGTTTTTTTGTCCGAGTTGTTCATCCGTATATTTTTATACCACAGCCTTACTTTGAGGATGTCTCCTAATTTTTCAGCGTCTCCTTTTTGTTTATCGACAGCCAGCAGCAGGTTTCCGTTTTTTGTCTTTCTTATTTGTGTGATGCCGGTTGCTTCGCTATGGGTTTGTATTTCACCTTTGACTTTCTTTAATAGGTCAGCATAGCCGAGTTCATCACTCTTTACTATTATAGCTTCCGTACTTTTTTTTCCCCTTCACCCTTGGGGGCCCTTTTTTCGTCTTTTTTAGTTTGTGTCCATTCTCTGGGGATGTACACATGTACCATCACAGGAGTGCCATACATAGCTATTTCTAGAAGTTATCGCATTTTATTAATTTCCAGGCCTGTAATATGTGGCATGGCTCTCTGAGTTATGTGGTTTCCTTCTAGGCTGTCCCGTAGGTCCTTAAATATCTCAAGTATGTATATTTCTCTAAAGCTCTTTGGTTCCAGTTTGTAGACAAATCTCTCCGTAGTCTTGATTTCCCCATCTTTTTTCTCTTTATAGAGTGTACCAAGTAGTCGACCTTTGTTTCTCCCTCCATTTCCCGCAGTTAGGGATATCTATCGGCCGCTTGTCTGAGTATTCCCTTTTCCATTTTTCTTTCTGCGTGCAGTACACATAGACCTAGATGTAGCCCTACTCCGGCCTTAACTGGGTTGCCTTCTACTACCACCGAGTTATATTTTGCGGCCAGTTCCTCTCGACGAGTTCCAGTATTTCGTTTGTACTTTTTTCCTCTTTGGCACTTGACTTTATTTCCTCTCGCAAAGTTGCCGCTTCCTCCTGTTCAGTGTCTGCTTCCTCTTTGCATCTTTTGCAGTAGGAGTTCTCTTGATCCTCTCTACGAGATATTTTTTCGGCTTCTTCGAGTTCGCCAATTCTAGCCCGGAGGCACCCGTTTGCCGTTCTAATCTCTTCTAGATCGTTTCTCAGAGTTCTATTTTCGCTTGCCACATCTTCTATTTGTATATGGAGTTCAGCCATTTCCCTTTCATATTTTGCTTCTCTGGGCTCTTCTACTTCGTGCTCTTTTAGCCCTCTCTCCAATTGTTCTATTTTGCGCTCGCGTTCCGAGACTTTGTGAGTGTATTCTTTGCTAACCATTTTTGCAAGGGAATTTATATCGGCGGCCAGTTTTTTCACAGCTTTATGGCAATTTGGGTTTTCTTTGCCAAATTGGATTCCTCAGTCTTTTTGGTAAGCTTATTTTAAGTCTCCCTCTGCGCGATCTGTGTAGGCTGCGCTAACAGGGAAAACAGGACTTCGCACTTCCGTTTTTTTGGGTTATTTTGGTCCAACTCTATCTGGGCAACCGTGCTTCTTACACTCTGGCCCAACGTAGCGGCTCTTTCTCGCGTTGGAGATCTCGCTATTCAAGGCCTTACCTTAAAGGGATTTTGTTCCGCGGGTCTTCCCGAGACTCCATCTATGGTCTGTCTGTCCCCTCTTTTGGATCGCTCCGATTCCTTCGCGTGTTCCTTTTCCTTTGCCGTGTCGTCACAAGTTCCGATCTTTTCATCTGAACCATCCTTATCCTTATTCCTGCCCGTTTTCATTGCCAAGTTGTCATTTTTTATCCCCGTCGTACCACCACAGGACCCTCCCGGAGATTCTTTTTCTTCTCGAAATCCATAGTTTTGTTTTTTGTTTGCCAGGTGGTGGGGCTGCCACCTACGGCCCCCTGGCTTGTCTCCGTTTCCATAGCCAAAGTCGTCAACTTCCAGAGTGTCTACCCGCCAGCCATAACCATTTGGATCGTCATTGCCGTCGCCAGGTAATTATATAATCAGACCGTAGACCTGCGAGTGTCGCCCTCGTTTGGGCTGCCACCTTGTCGAGGGAGCTTTTAAACAGAGCAGTCCACACTTACCCTCTATGATCATCTCGTATTCAGCGTCGGGCAGGGTTTGTCATAATGTTATTTTATTCATGGAGGTTGTCTCCTCCGTTGCACTATTTGGTCCGCGGTGGCTTATTTTATTTGACCACTACCCGCCGGCAAGCCGGTGAGGGCTTCCCCTATCCGCCACCAGGGGGACGCGCCCAGTCGGAGTTTGGCTTCTCCCCTGAGAGTATTATCCGGCCTAGTCTGGTATTATGTGATCTAGTCCGGGTTAGTCTGATATTATCTAATCTAGTCCGTCCTAGTCTGGTATTATCTGATCTATCCGGTCTGGTGTTATCTAGTCCGGTCTAGTCTGGTATAATATATGATCTTATTACTTCTGCTCTAGTCTGGTTTTAGTTGATCTAGTCTGGTAATATCTGATCTAGTCTGGCATGAACTAATCTAGTCCTCTAGTCTGATCTAGTAGTTTGACCTAGTAGTCCATTATTTAATTATCAAATCCATTAAATAGTCTTATACAACCAGGTTAGCTTACAAACTAGGTGGAGGTCGTAGGTGGAGGTGGGTCCAGAAAGAACTATTTTTCCCTACTAATAATCTCAGTATTATTTATGATTACGTGTTAAAACTAGAACATCATCTTCTTTCTCTTTCTCATAAGACGTAATTGTTTGTTTTATTTTTTTATGGTTAAACTGTTAACTTCTGTTTAGTAAACATTTTTGTAAATGTTCTCAAAACACTGATTCACGGTCATTTTAATTGAATTAATCTTGTGTAAAGGATTAATTTTGTATATGCATTTCTTAAACTCTCGAGTTCAGGTAGATGCGCACTATAAGTTAGTATAGCCGCCGGGATTGTACACAATCCACTGATCCTGTGTTGAACAGATCCTCAATCTTAAAACTGTACATGCATACTCCAAGATGAAAAACAGCAAGGTGGTCGTCACCTTTGTTGATTTTAGGATGGCCTACGATTCCATTGATAGAGAAACGCTTAACAAAGCACTCCAGGAACTAGGGCTAGACTACAAAAACCGCAGACTCATCCTAGAAACTTTGACCAACACCCATTCCAAGGTTAAATTTAAAGTCGAGATTTCAGAAAGCTTCGAAATAAAAACTGGACTGAGACAAGGAGATGGACTTTCCCTACTTCTCTTCAACTTTATCCTTGAAAAGGTTATGAGAGAATGGCGCAAGGAACTGAACAATTTGGGTGCTCAGAGTGGTATCTACCTGGGACGCAAGAACGATGGACTGGTTGTAGATTGCCTTGCCTTTGCAGATGACATGGCACTGTTTGCTGATTCTCTTGAGATGGCTACAGAACTAGCCCATGGACTGACGAACAACACTAACAATAAGAAATGCCTGTCACGCAACCTAAAACTTAAGCACTACACATCAGTCTTACGATCAGAAGCCCTGTATGCCATGGAGTGTCTTTCCTTGAACCGAAGAGGTCTAGTAGAGAAATTGGAAATCAGAGAGAAGAGAATCCTCAGGAAGATCATACGCCCAGTAAAGGAAGATGGGGAATTCCGATTGTGGCATAACTCATAACTCTACGAACATATTGAGATGCTCTCTGACTGTGAAAGGAAAAGAAGGGTAGCTTTCTATGATCACGTTGCAAGATTGCCTCCAAACCGACTAATCAACGGTCTGTTCACCTTCTGGAAAAACAAGAAGGTTCGTACAACTTGGTTGACAGAAACCGAGAAAGATATTAAAGAACTGGGAATAACAGATCTCAAAAACAAATAGTCTGTGAGACGTACCCTGAAAGAAGTCTGTGGATTTCAGGAAAAACCCCGTTGAAAAGGTACCCCCTGGAATGAAGAGAGAAAGGAGTTACACCGGCAGAAGATGCGACAATATTGAGCAAAGGTAAAAGCTCAACAGTTGAGCAAACGTGGTCCAAAGTAGGCCTATTCGAAAGAAGAAGAAGAAGAAAGTAATTTGAAAAAAAAATTTCTAGTACAATAGCAGCAGTTACTAATATTCAAATTTGTTAATTGTACAATTCGGTTATCAACATCTAAAAGACGTAAAGGACATCATATGGTTTTAATTCATTTGAGGAAATTATTTAAGAATCAAATTCAATATTTTTGAAGTCTGTCTATTAGTAAGATCAGTATATCATTGATGCCCAATAATTTTAATAGCAACAATTGGGTATTTACTTCATCTAATATGTAAAGAATACGTAAGGAGGGGAGTGCGATAAGCGATAAAGATTAAACTAGCGGCAGGAAGATCTGTTCAAATAAATTCAATTGTTTGTCTTTCAAGTAAATATTGATAGTTGAATTTATTTTAAAAAGTATTCTTAATAGGAATACTTACAATTCTACTAATAATCGTAGATAGTAGAATATATTCTACTAATACAGTAATTATAAGGAGAATTATTAAGTCGTGGTTATGTAAAAAGTTTAATTGTTCCATTAAAAGTGAAGCTCTGTCCTGGGTAGCTAAAGTTTTTCATTTCTTTTCTGTTGCCATTTCTTATGAAATCTACCGCAAATCTACAGCATTAATCTGCCACATTAGAAATTAGATAATAAAAGAAAGAATAAAGAAAAATTAGAATAGCTGTGTTCTGTTGGCGATATAGACTGTAATCATTGAATTGGTGATGTTAAGTTTACCGGGGAAATTCTTTTTCGTATGGAAATTGATGCTATGACAATATATTTCATGTGGTATATGCATCTGGATAGTCATAATATTGTCGAGGTATCCCTGTTAATCCAAGAAAATGATGTGTTCAATATGTTATATTAACTCCAATCATTTAATGTTAACCCAGTAAATAGGGAACATCTGTGAGACAATACATAATTGCAAATACTGCTCCTATTGAAAGTACATAGTGAATATGAGCTACTACATAGTAAGAATCGTGAACAATAATGGCAATTGAAGAGTTGTCTACTCCTGTTAATCGTTCTTCTGTAAATAAAAATACAAATCCTATATTATGGCAGGAGAGTAATCAATTTGTGTCCCATGAAGAGTAGCTAACCACCTAAAAATTTTGATTCCTGTTGGGATAGCAATAATTATAGTTGCTGAAGTAAAATAGGCCCGAGTATCAACATTTATTCCTACCGTAAATACGATGAGCCCATACTACAAATCCTAGTAGTCCAATTACTATTATTGCATAAATTATACCTAAACATTCAAACATTTCCCTTTTTCCTCTTTCTTGTCTAATAATTTGGGATATTATACCGAATTCTGGAAGAATAAAAGTATATATTTCTGGGTGTCCAAAAATTAAAATAAATGTTGGTACAGAATAGGGTCTCCACCATCTGCTGGGTCAAAAAATGAGGTATTTAATTCTCGATCAGTTAATACTATAGTAATAGCTCCGGTTAAAAATGGAAGGGATAATAGTAAAAGTAAAGCAGTAATGCCTACAGATCAAACAAATAATGGTATTTTATTAAATGTTATTCCAGATGATCGTATATTTATGATTGTCGTAGTAAAATTTACAGCTCAAAGAATAGAAGAAATACCTGCTAAATATAATCTAAAAATAGCTAAATCTACAGAAGAGCCTCCATGGGCGATATTAGAGGACAATGGGGGATAAACGAGTTTAGTCTGTTCAGCGACTCTTTCAACTCTTCTTCTTACTAATAATAGATCAAATTATTCTTGCTAATAATAGAGGTAATGATAGAGGGAGCAATCCACATCTCATATAATTTATTCGAGGAAAGGCTTTATCTGTGGCTTCCAAAATTAGAGGGACTAATCAATTTCCAAATCCTCCAATAACGATTGATATAACTATGAAAAAAAAATTATAACGAATGAGTGGGCTGTTAACATTTCATCGTATATTTGGTCATCCTCTAAAAATGTTCCCGGGGTTCTTAATTCCATTTTCTTTATTTGATTTTTTTGAATTGATCTGATCAATTACTCATATTGCATGAATACTAACTTTCATATTTTCAATAGAAAGAATATGACTATTATACTCTTGAATATATACAATTAATTATTTCTATCAATATTACATTACCTTCAAAATCCTAAATACGTTCTATATTAGACAAATATTCGTAATATTAAAACAAGAAACCCTTGCAAAAATATTTTTTACTATAAATTTTGTTAGATTAGGTGGGTTATTAGTGGGGATTCTTCCCCAACTGACTCACCATCCAAGGATTAATTGAAAGTAAATTTTTCTTTCTTGCATTTTTTACTTTTCTACTAGATACGAAATTTTCAACTGTTACAATAAATCTCTTAGAATTAAATTTTACCTTAAAAATTAAAATCAGTCATTAAATTTACATAATTAGTTTCATTTGCCTTATCGGACCAATCTTTCCTGCAATAATATTTTACTTCTGTTAAGGATTTAGGCTGTGAGAGGAGGCCAAGGCCCGTCCTAGGCTGTTGCGCCATGGGTTTGTTTGTTTGTTTGTTTGTTAAGGATTTAAGTTAAATTTTAAAGTCGTATGAAGAAACCTTCCAAACAACTGTAACTATCGATGGATAAATTAAGACGCCAGCTTCAACAGTTACAATAGTAAACGACTTCGAATTGAGAGCTTTACCGAGACAAATAACATTCACGGACATTTATTTGTAAAGACCGTTCATTCGAGACTGCTCATCCTTGTTCCAACACGGAAACCTAATGAACAACAAGCCTAGGGGAGGGGGTACTTTAATGAACCTGAATCCTTAATTCAAACTAGGCAAAGCAAAACCTCCATCCCTCACTAATCCCCTTCATCAATAAAAAGAAAATCCACATATTCCTCGTTTATATCCATCCTAAATCCGTGATTAAGCGGAATATCTTAAACATGGCATCCCAGTTTGAATATTCGCTCATCATCGCTGATTTTAGCCTCAATAAATCCAAACCTCGACAGGTAAATTTTTAATTTCTCAACTTTAATTTCTCAATTTTTGAATCAATCAATTTTTGAAAGTCAATTTCTCTGAAAATTTGTAGTTTCTATATATAAATTTCTCAACTTTAATTTCTCCTTATTACATTTTTAAAACAATTTCTTAATTTAAATTTCATTAAATAAATTTCTCAATTTCAATTTCTAAAAACAAATTTTTTAAAATCAATTTTTCCAATTAAATTTTTTCATTTAAATTTCTCAATTTCAACTTTTCAAAATGAATTTTTCAATTTCTTAGTTTCCATTTCTGAATTTAATTTTCTCAAAATAATTTACAATCAAAAATTGGAATTGAGAAATTTAAAATTTAAGGATTGAAATTGAAAAATTGAAATGGGGTAATTAAAATTTATAGATTGAAATTGAAAGATTCAATGTAAAAAATTTATTGATTAAAATTCAATAATTAAAATGGAAATGTTGAAATTGAAAGATTGAAATTAAGGGATTAAAATTAAAAGATTGAAATTGAAAATTGATAAGAGAAAACTTAATTTGAAATCGAAGTTTATAAATTTAAAGGGAAACATGGAAACTGAAATGGGAAAATTGAAGTAGAGAAACTGAAATTGAAAACTTGAAATTCGACTTGAAAAATTGCAATTGAAAATGAAAAAATTATATTGTAAAATTGAAATGGAATAATAGATGTTGAAATATTGAAATTCAAATTAGAAAATTGAAAAATTTAAATAGAAAATTTGAAAAAATTAAATTGTACAATTGAAACTGAAAATTTGAAAATACAAAATTTATTAATTTTATATTTTAATTCAGAAATTGACAAATTACATTGAAATTTAAATTTAAGGATTTGGAAATTGAAAACTTGAAATTGAAAAATTGAAATTGAGAGAAACTGAAGAATTAGGCTGTTGAATAAAAAAAAAAAGATTTTTTTAATGTATTTTAAAACCTTATTATAAATATTTCGGATCTTCAATGCGAAAAAGTTAAATAACAATATTTTTCAATTAATTATAAACAATTTAAAAGTGATAAAATTTAGAAAAGAATCACGTGACTTCAAACGCGCCATAATTAGTTGTGACGTCGTAAGTGTGAAACTGAATTATAAAATCATTATAAAATCGTCGTTTTAGAATTTTTTCGGCGCACGGTTTGAAACCATTGGTTTCGTTTAACAATGTGGTACATTTAAAAACATTTTTTGAGTAGTTCTATATGTAGTACTCTTACACGATGATATGAAAGAAGCACAATAACTTTTAGTATTTGACATATTTGACATGTATCAACAAAGGCATGCACGGATAAAAATTAAACTTATTACGTCACAACGCGACCAAGTTTTCGTTGTTTTCAGTGCCAAGTTCAAAAATATATTTTCAATTTGTTATAACTTTTTAATTACAACGAGAAAAAGAAAACAAAATATAATTTTGTTATAAAACTTATATATGAGCTTTCGATTTATAACGAAAAAAATGTATTCAAAAACTCAATTGAAATTGAATAATAGAAACTGAGAAATTGTAATTGAAGAATAAGTAATATGCATACACTTTTTACTTTGTTTTAACATAGTAAAAAATATAAACACTGTTTAAAATGTTTCAATTATTTTTGAAATAATATATAAAATACCGATTAAATTTCACATGTTTCAACGGTCCCATTTTTCGCGCGCATTGTATGACGTCGGAGAGCACATTGACATTCAGTATTCTTCACTATTTGCATAGACAGTTAAGAATTTTCAGTTTAAATTTGCTATTTCGATAATGGGCTTTTCCATTATCGAAATAGCAAATTCAAACTGATAATTTGAATATAAACCATTTTTTAATTTTGCGTCTATAATGGAGTCATTAAAGCACTCATATGGGTTCGTTAATGGCTCGCCGAGCGCTTTAATAATTTAGTTTTTTGGCACTGGCACTGTTGAAATTCAGAGCAATTAAAGATTTGAGGTTATGTGATGTGTGGAAATCGCTTGAAAGTTCTTGATAATATATAATCTAGCCAGATTCCACAATCGCACTAGGTAATGGAAAACACAACAAAAATATTTCACAGCAACACAGAACAGTGAATATCGACGCCGATAAATGTAATAACGTGCCCGTCATAGAGCATATTTTGATTCGACCAATGGTGATGCGTTTCGCAAATTTGAATTTCGCTAGCGTATTTTGAATTTTTTATTTAAGTTTTATGGATTATATATAGGGTGAAACTAAACTAATTACAGATTCCAACTTATTACAGCGGAACACAGCTTGAATATATATATTTTTTTCTTTCTTCTTTTTTGGACTATAAAACAAATCTCATGTTGAAAGATAACAGATATTTGTTTCATTCACTAGGACTCAGTTCACTTCCGTGGCACTGAAACAAGACACTAGATAGGTAATATTGTTTTTTAAGATCAGATATTTTTCTTTAACCCAAAAACTCATAGTCTCTCTATCATTAACTATCTCTCATATGAATGAAAATAGAACCTCAATATCATGATCTTCCTCTCATCATAGTTTTAGTGTCTTAAACAGACTTAAGAATATTATAGAGATTCGGAAAGGGTGAATTCAAACTCTGTTCCGCTGTAATAAGTTGGTAAGTATTATGATATTAAAAACAAACTAAATGAGAAAATAATTGTATAGGTGTAATGTCAAGATCATAAAGTATCTGGGATAAAAAATATCAAGTAAATTTTAATCACTTGCATATGACAATGAATAATTGAAATTGAAATTTTTAAATTGGCTTATATATTTCCTAGCATCAATAATAGCGGAAAAGCGAGAAAAATTACTTCATTCTAAAGTTATTAATACAGGGATAAGGAGAAATGGTTTGTCGGCAAAATCGGTTAAAAACGCTTTAGGAATTAATCAGAATTCTATAAAATTCAAAAAACTGTGAAGTCTATCAGTGTCAGTGTCTATCAGCTATCTCCACAGTCTACCAGATATGGAGCGTGTACTGGAAAGAAAGAAATAAAATAAAAAGTGAAAGAGGAAGAAGGAAAAGGGAAAAAGCGAAATAAAAGAAAGGGAAAAACGGCGCACTACCATCGAAGTTAAGAAGCTACCTACGTCGAGGATAATTTCCGACAATCCATATACGAATGTCTAACGGCTTCTTTACTGCGCATTATGGCAGTCATCATCAAAAGAAATTCTAATTTCATCCTAAGAACCAATGAAAATCCTGAAAAGTTATTTACTGTCACTACTTATCCCAAATCATCAATCCCAAATCATTAAATTTTACGGCGCAAAATACAGATTCCCACTTTACAGAAATTGAAAGAGTATAATACGAAATAACTGATGACATGATTGCGAAACATTTGTCCTCACTAAATTACCAGTTCCGCTACTGCAAAAGGACCATATCAAGGGCCGCAAACAATCGAACACGACACATCCGAATCATCACTGCGGACATTAAAACTTTTGAGGACCTACTCTCCTCTGGAGGTTTAGTTTGTATGAACAGACGTTGTCCTATCTCTGCATGCTCCAATTCCTAGCACCTGCATGGAGTGCTAATCGTTCCTTCACGTCTCAGAGAACTGCATCGCCCCAATCAAATGGGCACAGAGCGTGGCGTGGTACCTTGTTACTATTAGCATAGGGCGGAAACAAACTCCCTCCATTGCCGTTGATCCTGTGCCAGTCGCTTCATCTCTCGCCACGTTCCGCCACGATCTCTACTCGTTCATGATGGATCTCATACATGTAATTCCATTTCCATTCCCATTCTAGGACCATTTTTGTAATGTCATGGTCCGGCTTCCTCAGCGTGTGCCCCACCCATTGCCATTCCCTCCGTCGGATCTTAGTAGGTATCGGCTGGCTGAATCTCAGCAGATCCACATTAGAAATCAAGTTGCGCCAGAAGATGCAATACACTCTCCTCAGACACTTGTTTACAAAAACCTGAAGTCTTATATACAATAGACAAATCTCCCTAACGAGCAAACTGACTAAATCTTTTCGCAGCTGTTTAATCTTGCACAATCGTCTCCAGAGAATTCCCTAATTTCAGAAAGGCACCCCTCCAGAAAACCCTTTGAAAATTACCTTCACCCGTCGAAACTCGAGTCGTGTTAAGTATTTTACCCTTTGCACTCGTATGTCGCACCACATGCGACAGTATATATTTTTCCGTTGAGCTCGTATGTCGCACCATATACAACAATATACATTTTACCGTTGCACTCATATGTCGCACCGTACGCGACTTTATAACTGTGTATGTGCATCTTTTGTATAATTTAGACAATTTAGACAGTAGTGGTGCTCAGTTTGTGTCTTTTTTACCGGTAGCGGTGTTATATATGAAAATTTTGCTGTATTGAAAATGCCTAAAAGACATTTCAAATGCATTATAGATGATTTGGAAAGCAGTGATGACGAATTTTATATGGATTCAAATGACGACGAAGAATTAGGTGGTGCTGTAAATAGTGACAGTGACCATGAAGAAGAACACGAAGGAGAAAATGATTCAAGCAGTGGTAGTGATATTATAGTGAATAATAGAAGAAAAACGATTCCTTTGTAAAGCTCAAGCAGCACTAAAAGCGAAGGGGTAATTAAAAGGAGGAACAATTATGAACCCTAGGAATATGTTACTTTTAATGATAATATCCCAAACAGAATTGATTTCACTTCCGGAGACAACTGAAAGTCCACAAATCCCAGATAATTGTAAAAAACCTATAGATTTTTTTTAATCTGTTCTTCACCAATGGACTTTTTGAAAAAATAGTGGAAGAAACTAATTTATACGCAAGCAAATAAAATTTCTCAAAAGAGACTATCAAAAAGATCAACATGTCTTAGCTAAGTCGATGTGACTGTAAATGAATTTAGGGCATTTCTTGGAGTTGTCCTAAATATGGGAGCTATAACAGTTAGCATCCTTTAAGAATACTGGTCGCAAAATTTTAATGCAAAAATTTGATACTTTGGAGCGCTCTTTAGAAAGGAACGCTTCATGCAAATATTTTGGATGCTCCATTAACACGAAACTGATCCCAATGATCAAAGTCTTAGAGCAAGAACACAGAAAGTAAGTCACTATTTAGAATATTTACATAAACAATTCAAAGAACATTTTGTTCCATTGATGGAAATTCGGGAAAAAAAGCAAAGTTTGTTTTCTGACCTATAACGCAAATAAACCCACGAACTGGGAAATTAGAGTATATGTACTGGCGAATGCTAATACAGGCTATGTATATTCAATCGTACCTTATTATGGAAGCTTAAGCGTCAGAAGATTTGACACGGCCTGATCTTCCCGTAAGTTCCAGGATTGTATTGCAACTATTCCAAAATTTATTAGATAACAATCCAGGTAGCGAAGGGTACCATATTTACACCGATAGATACTACACAAGTCTACAACTTGCAGATGAACTTTTGAAGATGAATATTCATATAACGGGAACTATACAAAATAATAGAAAATTTTTACCGGACACAATAAAAAAACTTATAAATTTTTTATGAAAATAATACTTTTGCCTTCAGCTTTTGCCTGGTGGTCACAACACTCAGAAGCTGGGACGTTTCTGGAAATGTCACTACTGCATGCAAGTGATAAATAAACCCAGTGTTAAAAATAAATAAACCTGTTGTTAATTACAATAAATATATGGGAGGTGCGTATGCAGACTCCTATTCTGCATCATATTGCTTCCTCAGAAAGTCATTGAAATGGTGGCGAAAATTATTTCCTTATGGACTTGAGTTGTGTAGTTCAAATTCATATTTGCTCTACAAAAGCACACAACGTCACCAAAATGAAAAGGCAATGAAACTCCTAAAATTTGTTTTGTGAGCTAGTGGATAAATTATCAGCAGACCACCGCCATGGATCCAAAAGTGCAGGTAGACCATCGATTCTAGACAAAGAAGAGGGTCTAAATTAGAGCTTTTATGGAAAATTTCAAGACACGAAACGAGATATATCTATATACAGTTTCGAACGATAACATACACTGCAAAACTATAAAATATTTTCGATAGTATTAGTGTAAGTTAGATTGAGTAATGTTGTTTTTGCTAGTATTTTTATGTTGTTATATATTAAGGTAAAACCCTGGGATATGACGCGGTCGGGGATATGAAGCGTTTTCGAGATCTCGTAAACTCGGCTTTCTGGCGTGTGAAAAACATTGGGGAACGATAGTACCCGCCATCGCCATCAGGTGAAACGTGTCTACCCCAGTTACAAGCGAACCGTCGTAGAAGGAAGATTTGTTTTGATCGCCATTTTGAAGATCAACACAGGTAAAATTTCATTATATTTATTTCAAAGGTTCGTAATTTATTTTATTTTGCAATTTTTGTTGGTTTAGTGTATTCTACGTTATTGAACATTCTTTAAAATCAATATTGAGACTTTAAAATTTCAATAATTCACATAGCCCTCATTGTTTACTATATGCAATTTTTTACCTAAAATTGCGACGAATGGATGATATGACGCATTGTACCGGCGGGGGATATGAAGCGCGTCATATCCCCCGCATAATTCATATTGTAATAGTAACTTGTTACTTCCTTTTTTTAGACAAGTCTAAAAACCTAAGGGGCTGCTGGACTGAAAATAACCTTCATGCCGCTTTTAAAGATGAAGCAGGCGGCTCTTCAGTGAGGGGGCAGCTAAAAAGCACGTAATACCGAGAACAAAAATTAGTGGTTCATATCAAGAGACTGCAGGCTGCCGGATACGCGCCAGCAAGAGATTCACTTTGCCGAATGGCTTTCAACCTTGCTGAGCAAATGGGCCGGGTTTCCAGCGCACGTTTCAATGTAGAGAAGCACAAGGCATGAAGCTCATGGCTCGACGCATTTCCCAAACGAAAACCTTCATTGGCAATTCGAAAAGCCCAAGGAGTGTCTATGGCCCGCGCGGATGGTATGATAACGGAAGAAGTGAATGATTATTTTACTTTGTTGAGAAAGACGTAAGACTCATTGTACCTCTTAAACAAACCCGCAAATATTTACAATGTAGATGAGTTAGGTCTGCAGCTAAACAACCCTCCGCAAGAAGTCTTAGTGGCCAAAGGCAGCAAGGCAGTTCAAGTTCGTCAGTCAAAGGAACAAGGAGAAACCGTGACAGTTGTTGCCTGTTGTAATGCAAAGGGAAGTTTTTTACCGCCCTACGTAGTTTTCAAAGTGGTAGCTCAGGCTTGGATCCTCAACCCAGCACATCCGGTTTCAGCACACTCAAGAAAAAACCCATGAGCCCCAAACCAATTAAATGAGAGAAGCAAGTCCCACAAAACTCCTAGAAATCATGTCACCAGTGCCAAAAAGTGATGCTCCTCCCGTGGCGAAAAACAAACAGCATGCTCAACTTTTGACAACTCCTGCAAATATAGCAGCTAAAAAGGCCAAACGAGCAATGAAAATTGCAAAGGAGGAGAAGACATTCAAGCCTCGAAGACAAGCAGAGAAGAAGATCCTGAGTGGGATGAAAAATCCTCCCAGAATGAAAAATTAGAAGAACAGGTGCCTATTCAAAAAATCATAGGAGAATATGTCGCAGTAAAGTATGACGGCAATGATTTTCCCGGCTTAACAGTGAAAGTGTTAGATGATGGCCTGGAGGTGAAGGCAATGAAACAAAACGGGAAGTTGTGGAAGTGGCCCGTGCGTGAAGATATACTTTTTTATGAGTGGTCCGCGGTTTTGGGGAAACTTGAACCCCCGAAACAATTTAGTAAGACGAGGGAAATATTCATGGTCCAACCAAAATCCAACCAACCAAACTTGTGTAAATATGTTATTTAAGTTAGGTACTCTTTTAATTTTCAAATTCAAATAATTAAATATTCAAACATTGGGTCATTGGTCATATTCTTTTTAGGTACGCCCACCTCTCATGGTTTACCTACAAGTTTCATAAGTTTCAACTTTATAAGTTTTTATTTGTGGTATACATGTAATTTCCCATAAGCCATATCCCCCACACCGACTGCGTCATATTACCCCCCCCCCCCCCCCCCTGTATTGGATATGATTCAAAAGTTGACTTTTTATAATTTTATAAATTTAAGTAGTTCTTATTTTAAGATTAATGCTGCAAATTATGCTATGAGTACCTAATAGTCCTAGGTACCATTAACACCTATCACACGTCATAATATGTATTAGCGTTAGAGATTCGGCAAAACCCCGAATTGTACGTCATATCCCCCGCGTTTACCTAATATTGTTTGTGTAGTTTTAAATATTTCTTATATTATGTTGGTGTTTCATAGTTATGTTGTATAATATTCTATGTTTATATTGTCCTACATCATCTTTTTGAAGAGATACATGACAATATGATCTGTATGACAACCGTGATCTGTATGACAATAAGCAATAAGTATGTCTAATGGTCATGTGACGGTACTATATTTTCGCCCCCAAAATCTATATTTTTTATTTAGTAAATTATTATTTTGTTGATTGTTGTTCCTTCAATCATTACTTTCACTAGTATCATTATTATTATTTACATTGGGACAAGAAAATGAACTTACACCTATATATATATATATATATATACCTATATAACAAATTTAAATTTTTCAAGGGAATGAATCTAAAGAAAAAAATGTGTATTTTTAATTTTACTTACTAAATGATCAACTGAGATAATTATATTTTTGTACAAGGGTGTTTCATTTTGATCAAATAGCAAAAAAAAATCCGAGTTGACAGAAATATCTTTGTAAATATAAATACGAGTGCAAAGGGAAATTTATATACCTGCGAAGAACAAGTTAATTAGTATATATTAATAGTAAGCAATAAAACTTCAGTTACTAAATCAATGAATAAATTTAATATATCTAGTACACAGAGGTTTCTTAAAAACCGTTTCGTAATAGCTGCTCCTATTTCTTTTAGTTAATGCCCCTCAATTACATTTTGTTTCTACGACCACAATTGTAAATGCCCATTATTGTACAGTTCGTGGACTATGTAAATACATCATACCACACACATCTGTAACAATCCGAGATTAATGTTATGTAATAATTCAACATCACCCTTGCTTGTTAAGTTTACGATTCGTTGATTGGCTGAGAGCTGCACGTTGATAGAGCTGTACTATTTTTAAATATAGTACTCCGTGATTTTCAAACAATCATTAAACGTCACATCATTCACATAGAAGCTGTCATTCGTTTCGTTTTTTCACTTTTAAATCTAACGAAAACTACAAATAAGTACTAAATAAAAAGGTATGTAACCATTATTTATGTATTTCTTTTCATTTCTATTAAGTTATATTAGGTCGAAGGTGTTATATCAAACATATTTTTCTTATTAAACAGAAACAAATTATTGTGGTCGTAGATAAAGTATAGTACATAATTCGAGTTGTAAGGAGTTGTAAAAAAGTTATAATTAATTATGTACTCCCAGCTACGCGGTTCGTGCGTTACTGTTCGGACCGTACGTAATATTCTTCTTTCAACTCTCATTACGTAATATACTATATGTATTCCATTTTTTTAGCCGTACTCTCCAGTGACAGTTATAATTATTTAAGAGATTTTCAACGTTAAATTTTTTTAAACATGAAAATCGTTTTCCTCCGTGTGTCCGATAAACGAAGTGCAGAGTGCGCGAACTCGTGAGAGTCGACTCCTTTCTCCGTTATTATTCACCTGTAGTCAGTTTGCACTCTACCGATCTGCCGGTCGCGTCTATTTATTTGTGTTGCATGTTAGAATTATCTAAATATTTGTTTGCCAAAATGGATGCAACTGAAGCGGTAAGCCTGATATATCTATTAATGTGGTTTTATTAATGAATTTCTGATTAGACATCAGCAAAGAATTATATTTGCAAATATTGTTATCCATTAAATGCATAATTTTGCATATCTTAACAATGTGTTAACTCAATATAAAATTATGTTTAATTTTGATTCTGTTAATTAAATTTAACAATATTTACAACTAAAACAACAAAAGAAAATTATTTTCTGGTTGTGCATTTAAGTATAAAAGTTTTAAAGAATTTTAAAACACTAAATTACAACAACAACCAACCATATATATATATATATATATATATATATATATATATATATGTATATATATATATATATATATATATATATATATATATATATATATATATATGTGTATATATATATATAATATGTAGTTATAAACATATGTTTTGAAGTCAATAAGTTAATGTTTAAAAAGGTTCTTAGGAATATAGGTAACAGGAATGTGAATAACAATAAATAAAATTGTAAGAAAAAAACATGAAAACATGTCAGTGGTAACTATCTCCAACATCCCTAGATCTTGGCAACGCCAGAAAGACGAAGGTTTCTAGAAAAAGTGGAGGTCCTATTTTCTGTATCCCCCTGTTGATGTTGAGGTTGATGTTTGTTCCTAATCCATTTTATGTCGAAATATCCAAACGCGATGGAGCCAACAATATATAGAGTGACGGACATTTGGAATGTAGATATTTGGGACTTGGTCGAAGATTGACATTTGTTATTACCTATATAATTTCCTCTTCACATTTACTCCTTGATAGCAAAAGGTCATAAGCAAAAAGCTTTAACATTGATAGTATTTAATACCTTTGGTACACTTGATTTAGAGGCCACATATTATATTTAATTATCGATTTTAATAGATATTTTACACTAGGTATGATTGTAAAGAAATTAGATTCTTATTCTGTAAGAATAATGTTTAAGTAATAAAGTTCAAAATCATGTTCGTAATTTATACGGATAGATAGGGATAGAATAATTTATTCTGGTTGGTTCAATTTTGCAATTACTTTTACGACTAACTCAAAATGTAGAATATTCTCTAAAGTTTTAGTAAATTCTTTAATAATTTGTATGTTTAAGCTGTATCTAATTTTCATCTGATTTTTAATATAATCTTTGTTAGATTTTAAACGAGTTACAATATCGTAAGTTATCTAAATATCTTTCGCTAAAATCTAAATAACTTTGTTATCTACAGTTATACTAATAGTTTTAATGACAGTTCCAAGACCGTCGATCAATCCTCGTTTATTTCATATTTTAGTTAATTGTTATTTTAAATTAATAATTTTATTGCGAACACTGTTTTGAGTGAAATTTACGAAGTCTTTTCGAATTCTCTTTTACATATTGTGACATTTCTTGTCACAAATTGTACGGACACTTATTGAACATTTAAATTTTTCAAATTCATTATAAAATAATAAAGGCAGATCATAATAGTGATCAAAAAAATGATCACTAGAAGAGATGGTTTTTTGTAATTTTGTTAACTCTGATTTTATAGGTAGTATTCCTAAATTATTGGTTATATTCTTTATTTCTATACATTTTGTCAGAGATACGAAGATGAGGGCCCTGGAATAGAATGATCAGGTTGAATATTATTTTTATAAATGTGAATAATATAATTCAGATTTATTATATCCTACACAAATAATATAATCTATATGTTTAAAAATGCACTGTACCATTCTTTATATATTCTTAAAACATAGTTGGTTTTTTCCACATCCTAATTAGGGTATTGCCAGCTTATATGCTACTTTATCGAGCAATGTTAAACTCATGTTTATTGGAATTCGGAAAGTTAGCTAGAAGCAACATTTGATAATTTTCAACTTATGTTTTTATATTAAAAAAAATCCTGTGTCAATCGGTCGTGAACTATCACCCGTGAAGATACCAAATTATGTACATAAAACTCAAATATATTTTAATACACTTGGACACTTTACTCCAACAAAAATTAGCACTTTAATGCTTAGTATTTCAGGAATGGATCTCTCAATCTAAATATTGTTTTCACAAACCTGCAATATTTTTAAAAGACCTTTCCAACAACACCCCATGGTGTAGATGAAAAAAATTAATTTTTCGACATTTTACCACCTTGTCGGCATGACTAATCTGTATATCCATGCCAAATTAGAGCTTCATAATTGTAATGGTCTCTGAGCTGAACGGCGGACAGAGGGACGTGCGAACATATTGTAACTATAAGGGTTTATTGTTGATAACAACGGGACCTTAAAATTGCCCATGCATATTTACAAAATTGGATGGTGGTTAGTAACACTGATAATTGATATTTCACTGACATTTGAAATTAGTTTGAATTATAAAATCTAAACTTGTTTCTGATAAATTACACAATATCCATATGAGTAAAAAATTGTACCCCACGTGAATTTTGCCAAATTACTGAAAATGCAGTGAGTAATTAGTTGCCGAACAAATCACGTCCGCAATATGAAACACAATACCATAAATTTAATGAGTTGTGCAATGACAATAATATAACATTATCAGAACTATGGGCGACATGTTCTGGACGACATATTCTATGCTGAGGTCTTGTTTGTATATATGTATATATATATATATATATATATATATATATATATATATATATATATATATATATGTATATAAATCCATAAAACTCAGGAAGTTCGTGATAAAATAAATGCAACAAGCCATAGACTATTTTTCTTTCAGCATATTCACCCATGTTAAATTCCATAGAAAAAGTTTTTTCGAAAGTTAAATTAGCTGCAAGAAATTTGCTGGCGGAACCAGAAAATAATATAAATTTGGTTAATATTGTTGAGGAATCCATGGCCACTGTTACTTCTGCTGATTGTAATAAATATTATGTAGATATGTCGATGACATTACCATTGGCTGAGGTAGTACAACCGTTACATTAACATTATTTTTATAATTTTTCATAATTGGTTTCATTATAATTTTTGATTATTAATTCGTTTTTCCTAAATTAATTAATATTTAACTAAATTTAATAAAACGTTAATTTGAATTTAAAAAAGTTTAATTTGAATTTAAAAAAGGTTAATTAGAATTTAAAAAGGTTTAATTTGAATTTAAAAATGTTTAATTTGAATTTAAAAAGGTTTAATCGGAAATTGAAAAGGTTTAATTTGAAGTTAAAAACCTATATATATATATATATATATATATATATATATATATATATATATATATATATATATATATATATATATATATATATATATATATATATATATATATATATATATATATATATATTGTATTTGAGGTTTTCGCGGATAGATACCTGTATAGTACTGTTTTCTCGGGGATTCCGCGTTGATGCTGAGGGTTGGCTCTGAAAAGAACCGGATTCTCGACGTTTCGGCGAACTAACATTCGCCATTCTCAAGAAATATATGCGTCCGTGCGGGTCAACCGTTAGACGCATACTGAGAGCTCGTTCGTGCGATGCGACTACTTATAGCTGTTTGGCTTTGGGTCATGCGCGTTGTTTGCGGTGCTTCGGTTCGGTTGTTTGTTTGTCTTGTTGGTTGTACATGAGTCGGGGGTGTCTGGGATTGCATTTTGAGGGTGGATATGATCGGTCGTCATGCTGGGGGCAGTCTCAAGGAATCGTCTCTCGTGTTCATGCAGTAGTCTCGTTTTTCTATCTCTATGGCTTCTCTGTATACTCGCGACATTTCGTGGCTAATCTGTGCAACAGTCCTTGAATTTCTAAAGTCCATCCAGTGACCGGTGTTTGTGTGTTGGACAAGTGCCGAAGAAACTTTGTCTCTGTGTCTGACTGAAACTAAATGTTCTTGAATCCTAGCAGATATTTTTCTATTGGTACGTCCAATGTAGGTTCGTTGGGTATGTTCGGCAAGGTATTTCGTAAATTTCATGGGATTCTAACGGGATGGTGTATTTAACGATGCGTAGCATGGAGGATATTTTCTGGTTAGGTTTGAAAATGGTGTCGATGTTGTGTCTTTTAAGGATTCTGGAGATTTTTTCAGTTGATCCATGAACATATGGTAGGTATGCTGTGCTAACGGGTTTCTGGCGTTCTTCAGTTCAAGGGCTACTGTTCTCTGTACGACGGAAAGCTCTGGATATTAAGCTGTTTGGATATCCATTTGAAGAAAGAGCTTCTTGTAAGTTCCTCAATTCTTTCGGTAAGTTAAGCTGGTCGGCTAGTCTTTTGGAACGGGAGGTCAGAGTGTTGACTACAGATGCTAGTTGTTTGGGATGATGGTGCGAAGAAGCGTTCAGATATCTGTCTGTGTGGGTTGGTTTCCGGTACACAGTGTGACTCAAAGTGCCGTCAGGTTTCTTCTGTACCAAAACATCCAAGAAAGGAAGTCGTTGATGCTTTTCTATCTCCATTGTGAATTTAATTTGGTCGTGTTGGGAGTTAAGATGGTTAAGGAATTTGTCCAGCTCTGGTCTGCCGTGGGGCCAGATTACAAATGTGTCGTCAACATATCTTAACCAGAGTGTGGGTTTAAGTGTTGCTGATGAGATTGCCTTTTCCTCAAAATCTGTAAGAAATATGTTGGCTATTACTGGGGATTGAGGTGAACCCATTGGTGCTCCTAGGAGTAAATATACAAACAAGTCCTAGGAGCACCAATGGGTACACCTCTATCCCCGAGAATTTGTAGAATATAAAATCAGCATTATTTTGTTGCCTACCTTATATTGTTTTCCACAAATACATGAACCAAAATCGGCACATTTACACACTGCGACATCAAATAATCGTTTTCTGCAAAGGCATCCAATTTAGATTTGTACGAGGCAACGTCCTTTACTTTTTTAGAAGGTTTTAGCAAATTTTGACGATTGACATTGTATTTTTTAATAAGTTCAACAATTCTTTGGGGACTTACTACAGGAAGCCTTTTTCCATATATTTTCAACTTGCTAAGCAACAATGTCTGGCGCTTCAAACATAAGACGGTTTCTATTAACAGATTTATCCTGCAAGTCATTTCTTGTCCACAAGAAAGATTTCACAACGCATTCAAACGTTGGTAACATAACATAACCTAGCTCCTGAGGTGCGCCAAAAATAGGACAATTTACCAAATTTCTCGTCTTTAACGACATTTTTACACGATGAAACTATGAAACTTGGGTAAAAACTTAAACTATGTAAACGTGAACTTATGGACTATGAATTTATGGACATGTCAAACTTGTCTGTGTAACGTTCATACCCTGACTGGTTTGTATTTCTAGGTTAAACATGGTTCGAGCTTTCGGCGCAAATTCTGTCATAAAACACGAAAATAAAATGTTTTATAATCCGCTCGGGGATTATACTGCCGACCCTATCATAAAATGTTTTCAGAAATATTTCTTAATAAATATTCAAAAAAATAGAATAAGTTAAAAAAAAATATTTTGTTTTTGGATAATTAAAAATTCCAGACTTCAGAAAAGTTCGTATCAATAGAGAACACATTTTTAACCTTATGAAAGAATTCGACTAACGATAAACTCCCACCCCCCCAATGCATTTGTTTCCTTCGCTAATATTTGGGGCCTTGGCGGGTGGGAAACGAACTTTAATCAATGTTTTTTATGAAACTAAAATATTTGTATTCATCTATAACAACTTTCCCCTACCCAGGCATTTCGAATTTCCAAAATTCAAAATGTCGCACCTCTATAATATCTAATGTATTTGAAATTTCTTGTATTTTGTTTCTTGTATTTTGTGTTGTATTTGAGGTTTTCGCGGATAGATACCTGTATTGTATTGTCTAACGTATGTGTCTAACGCTTGACCCGCACGGACGCATATATCTCTTGAGAATGATGAGAAACGTCCAGAATCCGGTTCTTTTAAGAGCCAACCCCCAGCATCAACGCGGAATCCCCGAGAAAACAATACAACATATATAAATATATATATATATATATATATATATATATATATATATATATATATATATATATATATATATATATAAGGGTGGGCCAAAAAATACTTTTTTTTTAGCTACTACGAAAATATCGTCCAAGATGACGAAAAAAAAAGTAGTAACATTAGTAGTAACGTTTCAGCCCTTAATATTAATATTAAGAGGTGGCTCATTGTGATTTTTGATTTCCCATTTAAATAACATAAGAATTTTTTCTTCTTCTGTTTGGATTTTTAATGCACTCGAACGAATAAATGTCTCGTGGAAATAAATACATATTCTTGTAGGACATTTTACGGTCTACAAAAAAAGTCTGAAATGATTTTTTGCTAAGTTGACTCGTTTAAAAGTTATTCGAGGTTAAAGTCCAACCTCAAATAGTTGAGGTTAACTTTTACAATTTCTTATACTCTATAACAAAATAATGACTCAAAAACATAAAAGTAAGAAGTTGACTTAAAAAAATAACGAATTAACATTTATTTGACTTATTTGACAATCTCTACAGTACTGCCAACTACGTTATTACAAAATGTCGTTTTAGCGCTTTTTATTTAAATCGTGCTGAATCACATAAAATTTTCTCTACGAAATTATCAAAAAAACTCGATAGGATTTACGAAAACTAAGATATTTTATGTTTCTGAGTTCATTATTTTGTGATAGAGTATAAGAAATTGTAAAAGTTATATTCAACTATTTGAGGTTGGAATTTAACCGCGAATAACTTTTAAACGAGTCAACTTATCAAAAAATCATTTCCGACTATTTTTGTAGATCGTTAAATTTCCTACAAGAATATGTATTTGTTTCCACGAGACATTTATTCGTTCGAGTGAATTAAAAATCCAAACAAAAACAAAACCTGTTAATATTAATATTAAGGGCTGAAACTTTACCAGAATTTTTTTTTCGTCATCATGGACGATATTTTCGTAGTAGCTAAAAAAAAAATGAAGTTTTTTTTGGCCCGCCCTAATATATATATATATATATATATATATATATATATATATATATATATATATATATATATATATATATATATATATGTATATATATATATATATATATATATATATATATATATATATATATATAACTGAAGGATTAATATCTAAAAGACAAAGAGCACTATCTAATGATGTCTAACAATAGTACGGACAATCTTCAGTCACTTTTAGCACATGAGTTCAAGATACTCTATGTGAGCTGTTTCGCTGCGTCAAAGCAAGCGACTATGAAACGGTCAAGATCTATAGTGTCATGGGCTGAAGGCCTGCGGTCTTCAAAAAAACAAAAAAAATTAAAAAGCGACTAAAAACTGGATGTTAACTTAACTATTGCTAGATTATCCCGGTACGTCCGATTCAATTGAATTGTGTGCCAAAGCTTCTACGCTTGATGATTCGGAGATGTTTGTAGATGAGCGCGAGGCAAACCAAGTGAATGGTTTCGTGTCAGAATTTTGCAAAACGTTACTTTTACACTCAGCACTAACCGGATCAATTTGCAAAATTCTGACACAAAACCATTTACTTGGTTTGCCTCGCGCTCATTTACAAACATCTCCGAATCATCAAGCGTAGAAGCTTTGGCACACAATTCAATTGAATCGGACGTACCGGGATAATCTAGCAATAGTTAAGTTAACATCCAGTTTTTAGTCGCTTTTTAGTTTTTTTTTTTGTAAGACTGCAGGCCTTCAGCCCCTGACACTATAGGTCTTGACCGTTTCATAGTTGCTTGCCTTGACGCAGCGAAACGGCTCACATAGAGTATCTTGAACTCATGTGCTAAAAGTGACTGAAGATTGTCCGTACTATTGTTAGACATCATTAGATCGTGCTCTTTGTCTTTTAGATATTAATACTTCAGTTATTTTATGTATGACCTACATCTTGTGCACTGACACATTAAATCGTAAATTATTTTTACAATATATTGATTGTTGGATATTGTTGTTTGATATGTTGTATTTTCGCGGATAGATACCTGTGTTGTATTGTTTTCTCGGGGATTCCGCGTTGATGTTGAGGGTTTGTTCTGAAAAGAACCGGATTCTCGACGTTTCGGCGATCTAACATTCGCAAATTTTCAAGAGATATATGCGTCCGTGCGGGTCAACCGTTAGACGCATACTGAGAGCTCGTTCATCATGTGTCCTTTGTTTCTTGACGGTCATTGAGCCTTCCGCTCAGCTGTTCCGTCGTCTTGTTGTTTGTTTCTGTTTTTTTTTTTTTGTGTCGGTTTGCTTGTTTGTTTGTCGGTTTGTTTGTTCTTCTGTTGTGTTTCACTCATAAACGGTTTTCTTTTCTATTCTTTTTCTTTTTTTGGTTCTGTTTTTTTTTTCTCTTCTTCTTCTTCTCGTTGTTGGTCCTTGGTTCGTCCTGCTGTTGGTTCCTGGTTCGCCCTCCTGGCGGTTCCTGGTTCGTCCTTCGTTCTCGTGGTGGTTCGTTGCTCGTCCTCGTGGTGGGTGCTGTGTCTCTCTGGTTTGTTCGTGTTGTTCCTGCCTGTTTTTGTTCCTGGGTGCTCCGCTGGGTTCGGGGATGTGGGCTTTCCTGTGAAAAAGAAAGATCAGTGATTATCTATGTTGTTGAGGTTTTGGATGTTTCCATTTGACGTTGATGTTGTAGTTTGCTGCGTTGTTGATTGTTGGGTTGTCATGCGTTTTCATGCGTTCGAAGCTTTTTGTTGCTAGTTTTTCTATGTGTTGCTTGATTGTCTCCATGTTTAGATCGCTGTGCAGCTGCTCATTGGTCATGTACCATGGCGAATCTGTTATTTCTCTCAGAGTTTTGTTCTGGATGATTTGGAGTTTGTAGATTTTCCATTCTTTGGAATGTATCCAGCACGTCGATGAGTACGTCATTGTCGGCCGTATTATGGACTTGTAGATTTGTAGTTTGTTCCTTATGTTCAGCTTGCTTTTCCTGTTTATGAGCGGGTAGAGGTAGCCTTTAATTTGTTTTGCTTATTTCTCTGTCTGATCGATGTGTTCTGAAAATGTAAGAGCTTTGTCTAGGATTACGCCTAGATATTTGATTCGGTTTTCCCATTTTATGTCTGTGTTGTTGATTCTCAAGCAGCTACTGGGTTCGTGCTTAAATTTTTTCTTCGTGAAGATAATTGCCTGTGTTTTTTCTGCGTTTAGTTTGATCCTCCAGGTGTTACACCAGTCGTTAATCCTGTCCAGGTGATTTTGGAGCCGTTTTGTTATGGCCTCGGTCGAGTATACTCTTGTGAAAATTGCTGTGTCGTCTGCGTATAGTGCAATTTCTGTATCGTTTAGTTTTGGGATGTCTGCGGTGTAGATGCTGTAAAGAAGGGGGCCCAGGACAGATCCTTGTGGGACACCGGCTGTCATTGTCTGAGTTGTGGAGATGCTGTCGTGTATTTTGATATGGAATGTTCTGTTACAGATAAAGGACGTCACTAGTCTGATCATTGCTGTTGGGATTTTAAATTGGTGCAGTTTGTATATTAAACCTAGGTGCCATACCTTGTCGAAAGCCTTAGAGACGTCCAGAAAGACGGCTCCCGTGGCTAACCCTTTGTTGAAAGCGTCGATTATTGCTTCGGTTATTCTTGTCGTCTGATAGGTGGTAGAGTGCTCTGTTCTGAAGCCGTATTGTTCGTTGGGTAGAATACGTTTGTCTTCAGTAATTTCTGTCAGTCTTTTGTGTATTACTTTTTCTGTGATTTTACTGAGACCTGTCAGCAGACTTATTGGTCTGTAACTGGAGGTGAGGTTTCGGGTTTTGTTCGGTTTCGGGATTAGAATCGTTGTTGCGTGTTTCCATTGGGTCGGAAACACTCCAAGTTTCAGTGCGGCGTTTATGATTTGTGTTATTCTGTCTATTGCGTTCGGTGTTAGGTTTTTTAGCGCGGCGTTGTTGATGTTATCGCAGCCTGGTGCTTTCTTGGTTTTTAGGTTTTTAAATATACCCTTTATTTCTTCCGGTGTTGTTTCCTCTATTTCCGTGTTTTCTACGCTACTATTTAGTACTCTCAGTACGGTTTCGCGTATTTCTTCCCTTTTGCGGAGTGGGTGTCTGTCGGCGTTCGGTTTAAACTGCTGTGCAAGCGACTTTGCGAATTCCTCAGTTTTCTCCTCGTCCGTGCTTGCTACAGTGTCGTTTGTTGTTTTCAGTGGGGGAATTGTTCTCCTCTCCTTGTTTCTAAGATTCTTGGCTAATTTCCACGGTTCCTCTATTGTTTCGTTGATGCGTTCTAGTTTGTCTTCCCATTCGGCGTTGTGCTGTTCGCGCAGTGCCCATTTCAGTTGGTTTGTCAGTCTGTTTAAGACGTTCTTGTCCGTCGGTGCCAGCGTCCGTTGGAATACCTTGTTAGCTTTGCGCTTTTCTTTTAGTAGATTCCTGATTTCCTGTGGGAGGGTTGTTCTCGTGTTGGCTGTCCGTTTCCTTGTGGCGGCCTCGAGTGCTGCTTTTATTTAGTTTTCTATCGTTTGTGCTGCTTGTTCTAGGCACGGGGGGCTTGTAATTTCTGTACAAGTGACGTTCGTCACATTATCTTTGAATTTATTCGAATTTATGCTAATTTTCTCGATTGTTTTCCTGGCCGTTTTCGCTTGGAGATTTATGTGCACTGGGTTGTGATCTGAGCTCAAGTCTGTGATACAGACTATTTCCACGTTTGCTGTGACGTTTTTCATGACGGCTGTATCAAAAATATCCGGCATTCGCTGAACTCCTGGAAAGTGTGTCGGTTTGCTCGGTGCAATTACTTGTAGCTTCCGGTTTTCCGTGTACCTTAGTAATTGTCCGCCCTTTGTGTTTGTCACTCTGCAATTCCATTGCGAGTGTTTAGCGTTGTAGTCTCCTGCGGCTATGGTACCTATATTTCTGTCGAATATTTTGTCCAGGTCGTCAGCGTTTATTTGTTTCTGTGGCGGAGAGTACAGTGCGTAGAGGGCTACGGGTCCGTCGGTTGTCTGTAATTCTACTCCTACCGTTTCCGTGTCGGTGGTTGTTTCTACTTCCGGCAGTTCGTGGTGTTTTATGTTCCTTTTGATGATGATGGCGACTCCTCCTCCGGCTTTCTCGCCTCTGTCTTTTCTATAGACTTGGTAGTTTGCTATGTTCAGTTGGTTGCAACGTCTGAGATGCGTCTCGTTGATCAGTGCCACGTCGACGCTGTGTTCGTTTAGGTGTGCTACCAGTTCCTGTTTCTTGTTTTGTATTCCGTTTGCGTTCCAGAATATAAGTTTCAGATTGTCTCTAGTTCTTCTAGTGGTCATTGTTGAGTGTGAGCATGATGGTTGTGAATCTTCGGGTGAAATTTTCTGTGTCCTCTTTGCTGTGTCCCATTTCGGCAAAATCGAGCATCTTTTCCGTCAGTTCTGCTCTGATTATTTCGTTGCTATTCCTTTTGTTTCCGGCAGTTGACGGCCTTGTCTCCGGGTTGGGGTTGTTGTTTTTTCTTACCGGTTTCGGTATTTGGCTAGTTGTCGGTGTTTGGGCTGTTTGTCTCGGTGTTTGGGCTGTTTGTCTCGGTGGGGGTTTTGGTCTCGTTTCCTGTTGTCGTTGTTCTGCTTGTCTAGCTATTTCGGGTCTCGCGGGGCAGTTTCTCCAGATTGAGGTGTGTTCGCCTCCGCAGTTTGCGCATTTCGGCGGCAGTGTTAGCGGTTTCTCGCACAGGTGCGTGCTGTAGTTCTGTCCGCATTTCATGCATCTGTATTCGGCGATGCAGTGCCTCTGCACGTGGCCGAACAGCTGGCATCGGTGACATTGTACGGTTTCTCCTCGTGTTTTCAGCGGTTCTATTTTCACGTTCAATCCGCAGAATCGATCCATTTGGTAGATGGATTTGTATTCCTTCCCAATTTCTATCAGGACCATTTGGATTGGCGTGGCTTCTCCCCCTTTCATCCTGGTCACTTTTATGGCCGGGTATCCATTGTCGTTGAGGTTCTCTTTGATTTGCTCCTCCGTCAGGCCGCAGGGAACTTCCTTCACTACGACCTTCAGGTTCCTTTCCGTACTCAGTTGGTGCGTGTGAAATTCCTAATTGTCCTCTTTCATTAGTTTGTACATGTTTCGGTAGTCCGTGATTGTTTGGGGCTGGATTCTTATCCCGTCCCTGGTCGATGTTGCCCTGGTGTAGTTTATATTGTTCTTGTTGAGCTTCTTCGAAAGCCCTGCCCATTTGTCCTTGTTTCGTAGAACTATTGGTGTTTTGTTGTTGGTGTTTTGTGTTTTCGGTGGGGGTTTCGGTCTCAGTGACTTCGTCTTCGTCGTCGTAGCCGTCACTGTCCCTTGTATTTAAGCATGCGTAACTATTCATACTCACCTGCGGTCCTCGCAGGCTTGACTTGGTTGGGCTCGTCAGCTTTGCGGTTTTCTTTGGAAACTGGAAGGTTTCCTCGTCCTCCGGGTCGGTTTTGCGCTTGGGGGCGGCCTCGGTGGTGCTGTCCGTGTCCATCGGTTGGGTTGTCCTCCTCGCGGCGGCTTCGGTGGCTCTCCTCGGGGCGGCTTCAGTTGGTCTTTTCGGTTCGGCGTCATTGGTCCCCTCGGCGGCGGTCGTTCTGGTCGCGGCGGTGTCCTGGGGTTGTTCAGTGGCGGTGGTCTTCATCCTTTTCGCTATTTGGTTGAATAGCTTCTTCAGGCCGTCCTCGCTGATGGAGTCCAGAAAGTTGTAGTATTTGATTTCCATGGAGGCGGCGATTCCGTTGGCGCTGGTTTGCATGATTGGATTCATGTTTTTCGTTGGGGTTTTGGAATTTATTTTGTCTAAATAAATTGTTCGGTTTAACGTCTGCTTCGTTCGTTTATGCGACTACTTATAGCTGTCTGGCTTCGGGTCATGCGCGTTGTGTGCGGTGCTTCGGTTCGGTTGTTTGTTTGCCTTGTTAGTCGTACATGAGTCTGGGGTGTCTGGGATTGCATTTTGAGGGTGGATATGATCGGTCGCCATGCTGGGGGCAGTCTCAAGGAATCGTCTCTCGTGTTCATGCAGTAGTCTCGTTTTTCTATCTCTATGGCTTCTCTGTATACTTGTGACAGTATACTTCTCTGTATACCCGTTAGCACAGCATACCTACCATATGTTCATGGATCAACTGACAAAATTGCCAGAATCCTTAAAAGACACAACATCGACTCCATTTTCAAACCTAACCAGAAAATATCTTCTATGCTAAGCAGCGTTACAGACACCATCCCGTTAGAATCCTATGGAATTTACGAAATACCTTGCGGAACATGTGAACGAACCTACATTGGACGTACCAATAGAAAAATATCGGCTAGGATTCAAGATCATGTAGTTTCAGTCAGACACAGAGACAAAGTTTCATCGGCACTTGTCCAACACACAAACACCGGTCACTGGATGGACTTTAGAAATTCAAGGACTCTTGCACAGATTAGCCACGAAATGTCACGAGTATACAGAGAAGCCATAGAGATAGAAAAACGAGACTACTGCATGAACACGAGAGACGATTCCGTGAGAGTGCCCCCAGCATGGCGACTGATCATATCCACCCTCAAAATGCAATCCCAAACACCCCAGACTGATATACGACCAACAAGGCAAACAAACAACCGAACCGAAGCACCGCACACAACGCGTATGACCCGAAGCCAGACAGCTATAAGTAGTCGCATCGCACGAACGAGCTCTCAGTATGCGTCTATCGGTTGACCCGCACGGACACATATATCTCTTGAAAATGTTAGTTCCCCGAAACGTCGAGAATCCGGTTCTTTTCAGAACCAACCCCCATCCCCGAGAAAACATGGCTATGAAACCTGGCTATGAAAGAAAGTGAATTTGTATGTATATCGCAGCTTTGTATGTAGCGGTATTCATTTTAGATCGTCTTGATAATAGGCAACAATGGTGCACTTAGGCGTCAGGAATTAATGGATATATTCATCGACGATATAGAATACAGTTCCGATTCTATCGTCGTGTCCGTATCTAAAGCGAAAATATATATTCGAAGAATGTTTGTAATTACAGACTGATTTAATTAAAAAAAATGCTAACTTGCGTCCTAATAATATTACACATAAGAGATTTTTCCTAACTTTTCATAGCGGTCATTGTATTAATAGTCCAGTCGATATTAATATTATAGGGAGAATATGAAAATTACCAAACTCCCACATTTATACTGGAGATTGTTTCCGATGAAGGCATGCACTTTGGATGCATTTGGCCAACCATGGCGGTGATTTATTGACGATATAAAATCATGGTAGATGGAAGTCTTCTGCTGTCGCGGACGGGTATATTGATGCTTCCTTGAAAAAGAAAATTGAAGTGTTGAAAAGGCTTGGGTTTGACAAAGCAAATATCAGCTTACCTGGATGTTCTTCTGGTGCCGTACAGATGCAATTTGATAGCAACAAAGGGGGTAGCACTAGATATAATGTCCCTGGGGTGAGTGCTCAAGAAAGATTAATCCAATGTCACTATAAATGTTTTTAATAATTGTACCATTCGAGGACAAAATTTAATTTAAATATGTTTTATATCGCTGATTATCATTAATTAATTAAATTTGTGTATTCGCGATTTCCACACATCACATAAAACTATCTCGCAGAAAATTTGACACTTACAGGTTGATAGCTCCAAATTTCAACGATGCTAACCTTGAAAAATTAAATTGTTAAAGCACTTGGCAAGCCATTAACGAACCCATATAAGTGCTTTAATAACTTCGTTTTTGACGGAAAATAGAACAAATTATTAATATACAAATATAACAGTTTCCGAAAAGTAAGGTTTTGTGGTTATTTCCACAAAGTGTAAGTTATTTCCTTAAAACCAACTTGGTATGTGCATAGGTGCTCAATTTACACATGCTTATAAGGAAAGGATATAGCAATTCACTTGTATTATCGAAAAGGGTGACGGCAAAATCATGAAATTTGTTTTATCTGTTCCCGGAAAGAATTGGTCACAAAGTTGAAACAGCTTGAGTTTTGACCGAAAATACATTTTTCCGCGGTCGAAGTTGGTTTCAACTGACTGACGGTTGGGCTCAAATAGGTATGTGTTTGCGTCCCGCCATTAGCCCTGGAAAATGAGGCAAAAGTCGAAAAATCGAATCGTCTTGCGACCGCACTTGCAGATGAAAGTGCGGAAATGTGCTTGCTACCGATTGGTGTTTTTCGTTGCAGCGTGAATGTTGTGGTAAGAAAATTCCGATTTTGACGAACCCGAACCCGAGGAATATTGGAAAATTCCCTCCCATCGAACCACCACCGGCGAGATAGTGAAACAATTTGCGAATTGCAGCGGAAACAGTTGCCAAAGCTGAAAGACAGGTGAAATATGATCGACCATTCGCTGGGCTCCGAGGGGCGCACCGCGAAAGCAAACGTGCAAACTTGATATCATGTTGGCAATGTTGGCATTTCCCGGCGGAAGGACACCGTGCAAAAATTTCCGACAAATTCCCTCCTCCCAGCTAGGATGCAAAATGCGACTTTAGTTTCTCTGCAAAAACTTTTGCAACGTTTATATACGGTGCGATCGTATATACGGTGCGATTATAATACGGTGCGATCTATTCCCGATCTGCGACTGCAGGATGGAAAGTTAGGCCATTTGTACTTTTGTAGATCTTGAATGCGGATTTACATCATACAGGTTTCCTATTATCGGCCGTGGCGTCCTTGCCGTTTTTGCGAATGGACAAAATGGCACACCATACGCAAGATACCGTCTACTGTCATCGAAGGGTGAGGAATAAAATACAAGTTTCCTTCTACAAAACCTTCCTACAAAAACCTTCTTCCGTTTTGGCAGCCCCATACGTCCGATTTTGCAAAAGTATCTACCGCACGGCCATTTTTGCGAGACTTCGCGCGACTTCTTCGCAGGTCTAGAGCAACGTGCAAAACCAGCATCTGAAACCGGATGCCGTTCCGTTCTGGGGTCGGCGGTCAAAGTTAGCCTTAGTTACTAAAGTCACTTCATCGCATAGTAACGTACTTCCATAAACTTTGGCAACTCTAGATTCCTAATAACACTTCTTTAATTATAGTAACTTCGCTTTCAGACAATTAGCAACAGTCAGCAACATTATGTTACAAAAAATCTCGCCAAACAATTTCATAACCAATAAAATAATTCAACTGACATTGATGCGGTCGAATTTGACTTTATTTTTAATACATATGTATTCCATTATTAAACAAAAAGTGTCAATGCTATGGACCATGAAGAGGCCAGAATGATGGTTTGATTGGAATTAATTCGATAGTTTTTAAAATGATAGTTTGATTATTATAGATCTGAAAAAGAAATAAAATAACGTAAAAGAAACGTAAATCATTTTCTACATTTATTATAGTGAGGTCATTTAAAATTTCTTGTCTCATTCTCTTTTGTTACACATTTTTATTTCGTTTTAATGTTGAAAAGGAACGTTTGTGATTTTGAAACTCAAATAAATATTTACAAATATATTAACATAATATTTATTTTACAAATATATTTACATAATATTTATTTTACAAATATATTTATATAATAATATTTTTCTATTTTGCATCTTTAATGGACTGAGTACAGCACTCATATGCGTGCGGTAATGACTCGCCGAGTACTGTAATTTTTTTAGTTAATTAATTTATTCAAGGTTGCCACAGAAATTCAGAGCTGTCAGTGTCAAATTTTCGGACAGATAGTTTTGAGGTTATGTGATGTGTGGAAATCGTCAATACACAAATTTAATTAATTAATGGTAATAAACGGTATAACACTTATTTATTTTAAATTCTTTTCAATGGTACAATTATTAAAAATATCTATAGTAACATTGGATTCTTGAGCAGTAACACACACCAGGCATATTATATACAGTGCTACTACTACTGTTGCTATCAAATTGCAAATGTGGGGCACTAGAAGAACATCCAGGTAAGTTGATATTTGTTTGCTCAGACCCAAGCATTTTAGATATTTCAATTTTCTTTTTTAACAAAGCATCAACATACCCCTCCGCAACAGTAGAAGACTTCCATCCACAATGATTTTTTATTCTCAACAAATCACCACCACTGTTGTCCAGTATAAAGATCGGAGTCCAAACAATGTCCAGTATAAAGATCGGAGTTTGGTAATTTGAGAAATGTCGCAATGTCTTTTAATATTCCTCCCATAATATTAATACCAATTGGACTATTAATACAATCACCATTTCGAAAAGTTAAGAAAAATCTCTTATGCGTAACATTATTAGGACGTAAGTTAGCACATTTTTTAATTAAGTCAATCCAATGAGGATCTGTAATTGCAAACATTTTTTAAATGTAATTTTTCGTTTAAGATACAGACACAATGATGGAATCAGATCTGTATTTTATGTCATCGACAGACATATCCGTTAATTCCTGACGCCTAAGCACACCATTATAACCCATTATCAAGACAATGTAAATTGAATACCGTTACATACAAAGCTACGACATACATACAAATTTACCCACCTTCATAGCCAGATAAGACTTATCATCTGTGTCCATTATAATATTTATGAATACCCTCTTCTTCTAAAATCTTCGACTTTTTGGTGCATAGTCCTGACATATCCGTTTCAATAAGGCCTGCAATTTACAATATTTGGATATATCTACATCCTTATGTATAGATAAACAGGACTTATGTATAGATAAGCAAGTAAAACATTTTCCGAGACAACTGTAACTTTATGTAAATTACACCAGTCCTTAAATTTGCAGTATTTATATGGGAACAATTTATTCACTGTATTTGCAGCTATTTCTTTTAATTCTGGAGGAGTGCAATATATTTTTTCAGCCATTTTAATTATAACCATTATATTAATTTTAAGTGTCAGTCATCAGTGTTACCAATCACCATAAATTTTTATGAACATATATGTTCAATTTTCTTATTTAGAAATGGCGCAAAATAGCGCCCTTTTATAAAAATTCTATAAAAAACTCGTTCGCAAGGCGTTTTTCAGCACTTGTTCATTAGAAAACTCCTCGCTACGCTCGTCGTTTTCCAAACATGGACGCGTGCTGTAAAATTGCGCTGACTGAACTCTTCCTTTAATATACCATTATATAATATATTTACAAATTAAGTGAGATTAATTTTTTTTTCAATTTATTGTAAGTATGGTTTACCAGGTAGTAACGGTCACAACTATCCTTTTCGTCAATTCGTGCTTCTTAGCCGATGTATTTCCTGTTCATGTTGCTGGAGTTGTCATAACTTTGACCTTGATAATCTTTAATATCGATACCTTTTTTACTTGAAAAGTCTAGTCTAACTTTTGTTCTGCTGTATGGCAAGACATTATCAGAGTCAGTGAGCCTACATGCGATATATTTGGAGTAGAATCCAATGATACTAAATAGTATTTGCATATATTTATTTCACAAATAATTTGGTCCCGTATACTTGATGTATCACAGTTGGGAAAGACACTATGTTCTGGAACAGCCTCCTTATGGGGATATGATATGTAAAGTATAGCCCCCACCCTCGTTATGGGAAAAGTCTGTACAAATCTGCTGTACAGAGGTGGAAACTCAAAAACCTGGAACACTCTCCAAATGAAGCACCGTCAATTAGGGGGAAGATCAAGGAATTAGGACCGGACAAAATACCGGACAAGACTATACAGATAAGCGGGCGAATTCAAATACCCAAAATTGGGTGTGGGCGCGACAGCGAGGGAAATTGTTTTAATACAGAGTAATCAATTACAAAATCATCACATATAATGGGTGTTTTATTAGGAGCTTGAGAACTTTAAATAATAAAGCAAGACTAAAAATTTCATGGCATTTATTTATTATATGTGATTACCAGCATATGTCCGCCACGGCTACGAGTTCCATAGTCCATCCGATCAGTCCAATTTTTCACTACTTTTTACAATAAATTTGGCAGTATGGCGTCAATGGTGGCTTAAATATAGGCTGCCAATGCTTCAAGAGTTGCTGGTTTGTCGGCATAATAGCTTTGAATATAGACAAAATATCAGGGATGTTAGATGAGAATGAAGAGGTGCCATTTGATGAAAGCGACGACGAGTTGGACATCGGAGAACACTCAGTTGAGCGACATCATTCTGAATCTGGGTAGAGTGAAACCGACTCAAACTACTAACCGATGAAGCTGATTCATCTTCATCAGAGGATTTATTATTATTATTTAGGCAAGGACAAGCAAATCAAATGGTCCAAAAATTCTTTAAACCAAAGAATAAGACGAAGAGTTCACAGCATCGTTTTTCATTTACTTGGAACAAAGGGAGGAGCTAAGAATGCTAAGAGTAAAACTGATTGTTTCCAGTTATTTTTGGATAAAAATATAGTAGATTTAAAAATTTGAAAAGTTTTAATAACATCCACTTTGGGACAGCTTTACTAATTAATTAATTAGTAAAGCTGTCCCAAAGTGGATGTTATTAAAACTTTTCAAATTTGAGTAGGCATTGTCTGTGTGACTGATATAAATAGTTGTCAAATAGTAGATTTAATTTTAAAATATAAAAATGAATATATTGATAAAATACGTACACGTTTTCAAAGAGAACGTAACGCAAAAAATTAACAGGTGAAGAATTTCAAGTATTTTTTGGGTTGCTGATGATGTTTGGTATTCTCAGATTTTTACATTTGAACTTTCTTGATCTTTGGGCAAATGATAACACTGGAATAGAATTTTTTCTGATGTGATGCCTTCTGGACGTTTTCTATTTATACTTCATTGTCTATGGTTTGATGGTGCATTTTCCAGGGAATCCAGATTAAAGCTTGAAAAATTACCCATTAGAGAATTTTGTGATTTGATGGGTGATAACTTCAAAAAACACTACACTGTTTCCGAGTATGTTACTATAGATAAGCAATTACCAGCATTTAGAGGCAGATTCTCTGGTTTGGTCTACATGCCAAGCAAACCCAATAAATATGTGATTAAACAACATGGTTGAGGCAAAAACAGCTTATTTTCAAACATTTGAGATATATGTAGGTACTCAGCCAGATGTTCCGTATAAACAACCAAATGACACAGTTAGCATCGTGAATAGGCTTGCCGAACCAATCAAAGGTACTGGGCGTAATATCACCCTCGACAACTGGTACAACTAGTATTCCTCTGGCAAAAGATTTATTACAACATAAGCTTACTTTGGTTGGTACATTACGATAAAACAAGAAGGAAATTCCGTTACAATTTTTACCTCAATAGGCAACTGAAGTGCATTCGTCAAAATTTGGTTTTTGTAAGGAACTGACTATGGATTCATATGTTCCGAAAAAATCGAAGGCTGTGATCTTAATTTCTACTATGCATCATGATATAGCTATAAGTGAAGATGATCAGAAAAAGCCAGAAATAATAGAATTCTATAATAAAACCGGCGGTTTTTGGGCCGTGTTGACACCAACGACAAATTGTGTGCAACTTATAATGTACCGCGGCGAACCAAAAGATGGCCAATGGTCATTTTTTTCATCTTTTCAACTTAGCAGCAATAAACGTGTATGTTATTTATAACATAAATAATTACGGCAAAATAACAAGAAGGGAATTTCTGAAGATATTTTCAACGGAACCTGTAAAATGTTTTAAAACAAAGGGAGCTGAAATTACTATCCTGCTGCAGCCCGTCTTCAAAAGAGCGTCTTGACGTCTTCAAAATGACATCGAACCTTCTACTTCTGGAAGCACTTCAAGTGGTTCCAAGGGCCGTTGTCATCTATGTGCCGGTCTAATGATAGAAAAACAAAAACCAAATGTGGTAAATGCAACAAATTTATGTGTAATAATCACCTTATAAAAGTTCATGTGCATAATAATTTTGATTACTGTTTCAACAGTTTATATTTTGTCGTTTTCTAGAAGTCTTATATTATTTTGTTAATTTAGATGTTTCTCTTGCAGTTCCTATATAAAATAAATATATCGATTGTTTTATTTCTTTCTTTTTCGAAAATAAGCCCTGGGGTCCGGAAGGACCCCACTCGACTAATAGTGTAAGTATTTTGGCGCGACTAGCTAAAGGTTAAGTACGTTAAGTTACACGAACGAGAGGGCCAGTTAACAGGATCACTTCTGGAAATACAGTTGTCACCAAATTTATTTTGCAATAAATTGTTGGTTAAGCGTGCTGTATGGCAAGTTGCGCCGCCTTGTTCGAACCAAATGTCGTCCATATTAAGCTGATTAATTTTGGAAGGGGTGATGGAGTGATAGAGAAAGTGTGGAAGAGCACGAGCGAGTATGTTTACTCATATGTATCCTGTGCGGCGTGGCGGCAAGGAAAAACTCGTGTATCTCCACAGCGCCGGACTACTGAACGTGTCGAACTAACCAACCACCGAATTACTAAGAAACTATACTATGACAGGAACTGAAGAAGTAACACGCTCCTTTTGTGACCCGACGGTTCACATTAATAAAAAACAATCTATAAAACAACTACCAATAAAAACTGCCTCGTATTCATTTTTGTGTTTGAAATTGTTTAATTCTTATGGCTATACATTTGGAACGCGACTAGTATATAAGCCCGAGCTCTAAATGCATCGTCAGTTGCTAACAAGACACCGTCATATTCATATCAACAATTAAAAATGTTTCCGTGCGACCAATGTGAAATAGTTTTCGCATGAAATTGCAATTCAACCTGTACAAGCGCGATATATGACAATTTATCTTTAAATTCAACAATGATGGTGGAGAGAAGAGGACACGTCATTTATGTCGCACGACACGTCATTTCGGTATTCTTCTAATTCTAACCAAAACAAACCACGGAAATTTAAAAAAAACAAAAATTGTAAAAATTGCATTACCACAGGAAGGGTTTCAGAAATTTTTTTAATCAACTCCATATCGATAAGAAGTACTCGCTTACCAAATTTGAACGCTACACCTTCGCCTGCAGCTCGGTTTGAAACTATATTTACTTTAAAGGTTATAAGGTGTTTACTTTAAAGGTTTGTTTCTTTTTCGAAAATAAGCCCTGTGGCAAGGACGGACCCCACGCGACTAATATTGTAAGTATTCTGGCGCGACTAGCTAAAGGTTAAGTACGTTAAGTCACAAGAACGAGAGGGCCAGTTAACAGGACCACTTCTGGAAATAAAGTTGTGACCAAATTTATTTTGCAATAAATTGTTGGTTAAGCGTGCTGTATGGCAAGTTGCGCTGCCTTGTTCGAACCAAATGTCGTCGATATTAAGCTGATTAATTTTGGAAACAAAAAATCAATCAGCATGGCTCGATAGCGCTCGCCATTTAGCTTAACGGCAGCTCCATCCTCATTTCGAAAGAAATAAGGACCGATAATGCGTGTGAAATGCACCAAAGGGTCAATTTTATTGGATGTAATGTTGATTCGTTAATGGCTTGAGCATTGTCTTCGCTCCATATACGGAAATTTTGCTTCGATCGATCGATTCATAACTGCACGAAGTGCTTGCTCAGTAGCCATTGCTGTGGATTATGTTGACCGTAAAATGGCCGTATGTTGACCGTAAACTTTATTTTACCGTAAGGTTTATTTTTTCAAAGTAAATTTCCACAATTTGGAAGCGTTGTTCTAGCGTTAAACGATTAATGATAAATTGCCAAATCATAGACAACAACCATCGACACTACTCATGTAACTAAAAAACACCCATTATAAGGTAATCGAAAATTTAACAGATGAACAATACATAGAGATTAGAAAGAGAGAGATGAAAGATTTGAAAAATGTAACAAGTCTACTCAGCTTCAACAAGATTTTAAATAACATCCGCCTGAGATAATTTTATTATAACTACAGTATAATCTTGATAATCCGACACATATTGGGCCAGACAACCGACGGATTATCCAAAGACAGATACTTTTTCAAACTAGCTCTAGACATAGTTATTCAGAATATTGAACGCACCAAAATTTCAAGTAGACATATTAAGTCATTTAACCCGAAAACCATTGGCGTAGGCGGATGATGTGTGTATGCTGTCTCGAAGATTTAAAGAGCTGGAAGATGGGTTGTGTAGGTTAGAAAAGGAGGCAGAAGAATTGGGGCTTCGAGTGAACGGCGCCAAAACACAGTATATCTTCTCTTCCAGGAGAATCACAGCGGTGAAAGACAAACTCATAAAGTTGAATGGAGTCAACTATGAGAGTTGTGAGAAGTTTAAGTACTTGGGAGTGTTGGTAACTAATGATAACAGCAAAAGTGAAGAAATAAAAGCAAGGATTGCAGCGGGAAACAGAGCATACTGGGCCCAGATTAAGATTCTCAAGTCACGTAGCCTCAGCAGAAAATCGAAGATAACTGTCTACCGAACGGTTATAAGGCCGGTGGTAATGTATGGCTCAGAAACATGGACAATGAGGGTGGCAGAAGAGGAATGTCTGAGAAGATGGGAAAGGAAAATATTAAGAAAGATTTTTGGGGCAGTGAATGACGCAGGGCAATGGAGAATACGGAAAAATAGGGAATTGGAGGAACTATACGGTCATGCTGACATAGTTTTGGAAATAAAGTGTAATAGACTAAGATGGTTGGGCCATGTAGAGCGAATGCCAGATGACAGGTCTGTCAAGAAGGTACACATAGGAAACCCAGGTGGCAGAAGGTGCAAAGTGAGATCACGGAAACGATGGCTGGATGATGTAGAGGATCACTTACGAAAGATGGGAGTCAGAAGATGGAGGAAACGAGCTAAAGATCGCCAGGATTGGGCTACGATCGTCAGGGAGGCCAAGGCCCTTCATGGGCTGTAGCGCCGAGGAGTAAGTAAGTAAGTAAGTAAGTAACCCGAAAACCATATACATACAGGAATTCACTAAGATGGAAGGCTTGACTATCATTGAAGCATTGAAAAATAAAAAATCTCGCGGCCCGGATGGTCTGCCATGTCACATCATAAAGGAATTTCGGAATCTCATAATTAATACACTAACTTACATTTTAATGCGTCCTTTTCAATGGAACAGTTCCCCGTGATTCTAAAAACCACGAAAAACCTGCCCAATATATATAAAAAAAGGAGCAGAACCGATCTAAATAATTACAGACCAGTTGCGTTGTCATCTATATTTACAAAAATCATGGAACACTGCATGTTGAAACGTTTAACTATCTTTGTTGAAAAATTTAATCTCATCACTACACATCAGCATGGTTTCCGAAAAGGAAAATCTACAAACACAGCCATAGTAGAAGTCATCACCAGAATTATGCAGGAAGTAGATCGAGGAAATAGACCTATTGGAATTTTCTGCGATCTATCTAAAGCGTTGGACTGTGTAGAACACGAGAATCTACTAAATAAACTATACACTTATTATATTACACGGAAAAGCTGGTAGATAGTTAAGATCATATTTAGGTAATCGTAGTCAATTTGTTGCAATGAATCATAAGAACAATATTCATATATTCAAAATATATTCATACAAACATTGAATTGAAAAATTCACTTCGTTTTTTACCACAAGTGTGGTAAAAAACGAAGTGAATTTTTCAATTCAATAGAAGTATGGATTACCACGTAGTAACTGTCGCAACCATCCTATTCATATTCATACAAATGTTGGTGTCCCTCAAGGGAGTATTTCAATGTTTTTTCTAATGTATATAGCAGATTTACCAGCATACATAAATATGGATCGGTGTTCTTTCTATGTAGATGACGCGAACTTTATTTTCCCCTACACACTTGATGATGGTAATAAAATATTAGTTCAGAAATTATTAAATAGTGTAGGCGAATGATTTGCAGCAAATAATTTGTTTCTGAATCCGGATAAATCCGAATATGTCATCCATCAAACCCAGCGAAGTAACTACGCGGAGAATTTAAATTTAAAATTTGTCAACATGAACTTTAATAGAGTTAAGCATACAAAATTTCTAGGAGTAGTCATGGAAGAATTCTTAACTTGGAATATTGAAATAGAAAATATCTCTAATAGGCTACATCAAAAGGCGTTTGCAATCCGACAGCAATCTGTTAAGTTTTTACTATGCTGAGATTCATTCTCTCTTAACCTACGGAATTCTGGTTTGGGGAGCCTCAAATAGAGCTGTTAATGTTCTGATAGCTCAGAAAAGAGTTATCCGTTCCTTAATGGGTATTTCCTCACGAATATCTTGCATACCCCTTTTTGAGCGGTTAAAAATACTAACCGTAATCAGCATGTATATATTAGAAGTGTTAAGTTTTATATACAAAAATAAAAAGAGTATGGATAGAAAAATTGATATACACCACCATAATATCAGAGGCCGTAATAAACTGTACACACCTAAATCGAATCTACAAAGCTGCAGTAAATCACCAACCAATTTGTGGCTGTCCGTGGAACAAATTTGCCTTAGGATTTTTTCGTCAGAAAGGGACTGCAAATTTTCCTCGCTTGTGTCTTGAAACCAATCTTTTATGTCATCATTTGTCAGGGTAACATCCACTTCATATTTACTGGAAAGCTATTGTACAAAATTTGAAGACAATTATATAGAGCAGTTACCTTGCTCAGAATTGTTGATCAGGTTTTCAGAGTTAAACGCAAGGTGTCGCTTTTGACTTTATTCTAGCGGTGCGCGAGATTAAAAACGACATCTTTAATGTTTGTTCTTTTTTCAAAAAAATATTGATCTTATCAGTTTGTTTGATTATATCTGAAAGTAGAGATTTTTTGGAAATTATTTTTATTTGCTGAATTACTGAATGTGATCCATGTGCTGCATTAGTGGAGTAGTATTTGGAGGCATGTAGAGGACCTGAATTTGTTTGTCCTTCGAGTGAAGATCCTCTTATTTATTATATACGCGAGTGTTGTGTAGAAGAAGCTTTAGCAGGCAAGTTGTGAACTTTTGAAAAAACTTTTACCGCCGGAATAAAACTATTGAACCATTCTTTAAACACATCTCGGATAACCAATCCTGTGGCTTGATTTTTATATGTAATTGCTAAATGAGTTACGTTTTTAAAAGCCCGCGCATGCTTAGCTTTTCATACAACCAACAAGGAAAGTTTGTGTGTTGCCGTGGAATTTGCACATGGCATGAATGTCAGTCTGTTCTTTGACATTTTTCTTCCTGGGCCACTTTCTTCGGAACAGTGTAGAAAGGTTTTATGCGGAAACTTCCTCCAGAATAAACCCCTTTCATCTGCGTCGAAAACCTGTTCTGATAAGAGATCTTTTTGTAAAATTATCAAGCCGTCTATCGCTAGCTGGAAAATCTTCTTTCTTGGTTATTTTTTCGTAAAATTGTTTTGCCTTTTCACGGAGGATATCTCCCGATAATGGCGTATGCCGGGCATGCACGTGCATAAACCAAGCAAATAAGGCGTTTTCCATTTCAGGATAATCACCAGTTTTAACTGTCTTTCCTTCCTTCAAGTCCCCTTCACCAGTCCTGACAAATTGGTGGATTTTCTCGCGGTTGACTATGGTGCCGTAGATCGTGGATCTTCCAACAGGATCTTGTCCTTTATCGAGATTATTGATGACCTGTTTTTGATACAAACTCTAAGTGACGTGTTTCCGTTTGGTTGACAGTGTACACTAAATAACTACATACGTTAAATACACTCGATAAACGACAAACCAATAACAAAACAAGATGTAATGTACCGGCGAACAGAATAAGTATATAGAGAAGGAGTGATGGAGTGATAGAGAAAGAGTGGAAGAGTGGAAGAGCACGAGCGGGTATGCTTACTCATATGTATCCTGTGTGGCGTAGCGGCAAGAAGAAACACGTGTATCTCCATACCGCCGGACTACTGAACGTGTCGGACTTACCAACCACCGAATTACTAAGAAACTATACTATGACAGGAAATGAAGACGTAACACGCGCCTTTTGTGACCCGACGGTTCACAATAATAAAAAACAATCATAATATATTGCAAAAGAAATCCCAGTTTTAAAATTGCAACCGACGCGATAATTTAACTACAACTACCAATAAAAACTGCTGCGTAATCATTTCTGTGTTTGAACTTGTTTAATTCTTATGGCTTCTATATTTGAAACGCGACTAGTATATAAGCCCGAGCTCTAAATTCATCGTCAGTTGTCAACAAGACACCGTCATATTCATATCAACAATTAAAAATGTGTCCGTGCGACCAATGTGAAATTGTTCTCGCATGCAATTGTTATTCAACCTGTACAAGCGCGACATATGACGATATATCTTAAAATTCAACAATGATGGTGGAAAGAACATTTCCACAGAGGACACATCATCATCAGAGGACACATCATTTATGTCATACGACACGTCATTTTGGTTTTATTCTAATTCTAACCAAAACCAAAAACGGAAAATTAAAAAAAAAACAAAAATTGTAAATATTGCATTACCACAGGAAGGATTTCAGATAAATTTTTAATCAACTCCATATCGATAAGAAGTACTCGCTGACAAAATTTGAACGCTACACCTTCGCCTGGAGCTGCTTGGGAAATTATATTTACTTTAAAGGTTATAAGATTGTTATGATATAAATAATAAATAAAATAAAATTGAGTAATATATAATAAAATCATAGACAAGATCATCGAATTACAGGGGATCAGGTATGTCACGAAGAGAAGACTCGGAGCTTCTTAAAAACACTCAAGACTTAGAGTATACTGGCAATACAGGAAACACGATTCTCATATTCAAACCACTTTGACTTGGAAAGCTACAGAATATACAAGGGGAAGCGAGCCATAGCCATTTCAAAAAGAAACCTTAAACCCTTCGGAACAGGATTTGTAGTACACAAATCGATACTGGATTCTATAATGAATTTCAAATCAAAATCATATAAATATCAACACTCACGATTCGATCTGGAAACAAAGCTTATGCACTGATCAACGCACATGCCCCTACGAATAATTACAACAAGAAAAACTCGCATATGATGAAGAAATCTGGGAAGATCTGGAAGAAACCACGAACAAAATCCCCACGATGCACGTAAAAGTGTTACTCTGAACCTTTAATGCCCAATTAGGCAGGGAAAGAAAATTCAGAGACACATCAGGAAAACAAACGGCCCACAAGAGGACATATAAGAATGGAGAGAACTTAATAAACTTCTGCAGAAATATCGACCTCAAAATCATGTCAACGCAATTCCAGAAACCACACAACAAACTAAGACTTGGAAATCTCCCTACAATGCCCTAGGCGACACCTAGCGACATCCAAGAAAAACGCCAGAGAAATTATGAATGTTAGGACAAGGAAAGGCTTTTTCGAATCTAACATCATCTCCTACAAAGTAATGTGAAACTTATACCCAACTTACAAATCAAGAGAACCAACAGAACTTTCAGAACAGACCCAGAGAACAAGAAACAAGAAAGAAATCACAGAAAAAAATAAGAAAATTGAGATTGAGAGTCTTTCATTTTTCCTGACAGTTGTTGTCAGGAAAAATGAAAGAATTGTTAAAATTGGGACAACCACCGAGAAAAAGGAAACACAAATGGTGGAACATGGCATGCGACATAGCTACCAGAATCTCTGGAAGAGTTACGTCGACGCGATCCTCTCAAATGTAATAGAACGTTTCTCGCGGAATTTCCAATTTTGTATGGAATTTGGTGGCGCACAATTTGAGCATTTGATAAACTAATAAAAATCTTTTCTGGCTTTGAATTGTGTTTTTTTTTTCCTTTACTTTTGCAGGTTTTGTAAGGACAGATTAGACAATTGGATTTCCTTTCAACGACATAAACGAAGAGCGCGTTAGTAACTTGAAATTAAACAATCTCGGCAACGAATCGATAAATTTGGATAATGTTAACCGTTTAGTATTCAGGGCAAAAAGGGCTTTCAAATGAGGTTTCACTTACCCCACCGTGCCATTTAAAATTATAGTGTATAATTAATATAATTATAAATTCGCTACAAAAATTAATAGGTAAATCGCGCGATTTCGGCCCAGGTCGATACACCTTTCCCCTTCTGTTAATCGGTGCCGAAATTGTTGCAGATTTATGGCGCGAACATCCCGCCGCCCCTGAACTAACCCACTTCAGCACAAAACTGGACAATAATAGGCCAGGATGGGCCTAAATCAAATCCATAAAAGAAGTAGAATCAACAAACTCCTACTAATTAGATAAAAAACCACAAAATAATCAAACTTCTAGAAAATAGAAGCAAACAACATGGTCCCAACTTTTAGACAAAATGAAAATAAATGAGACCACTCAGACAATGTTCACCCTCTGGGTGTTCAAAACAAACAGACAACAATTTAAAAACAAACAGATGAAATTCCGAACGAACAACGAATGGGACTGTAGTAGATATAATTTGAACAGAAGAGTCACTAGGACATCTCAGCTATGTCCGGCATACAGTCGCTAAACAATGAAATAGCACCTAAGAATGTTAAAGTGCTATAAATAACAAGTTCAGCCAATCATTTACGCTATTGATGTTGACCGCTACGTTGACAACAATAAATAAAAAATCGCGGGCAGGGAGGTGAACGAAACAAAGACAATCAACTACACTCGCCGAGATACGGAAATCTTATGAGACTTTGCTCTCACTAGACCAATGAATGACGCCCCGAGTGAGCTTACGTCACGAGAAAAAGTGGTCGCGACAAAGACTAAAGCAAACAAACACAAAAACAAAGTGTTTGTCCTTGGGCAAGATGATCACGACACAGACCAAAGAAAACAAACACAACGACAAGTGTTTGACATTGGAAGATGATCACGACAAGGAACCAAGAAAACAAACACAACAAAATGTTTTTCCTTGGTCGAAATGATCGCTATAAGGACCAAAGAAGACAAACACAACAACAAAGTGTTTGGCCTTGGACAAAATGATCACGACAAGGACCAAACAAAGCAAACACAACGACAAGTGTTTGTCCTTTAACAAGATGATCACAACAAGGACCAAAGAAAACAAACACAAGAACAAAGTGTTTGTCCTTGGACAAGATGATCACAACAAGGACCAAGGAAAACAAACAGAATACCAAAGTATTTGTCCTTGGAAAAGATGATCACGACAAGGACCAAAGAAAGCAAACACAACGACAAGTGTTTGACCTTGTACAAAATGATCGCTATAAAGACCAAAGAAAAGAAACACAACAACAAACGGTTTATCCTTGGACAAGATGATCACGACAAAGACCAAAGAAAACAAATACAACCACAAACTGTTTGGCCTTGGACAAGATGATCACGACAAGGACCAAAGAGAGCAAACACAACAACAAAGTGTTTGTCCCTGGACAAGATGATCACGACAAAGACCAATGAAAACAAACACAACAACTAAGTGTTTGTCCATGGACAAGATGATCACGACAAAGAGCAAAGAAAACAAACACAATAACAAGTTGTTTGCCCTTGGACAAGATGATCACGACCAAGACCAAAGTGAACAAACAGAATAACAAGCTGTTTGGTCTTGGACAAGATGATCACGACAAATACCAAGAACAAACACAACGACGAAGTATTAGATCTGGTACAAATGATCGCAACAAGGATCAGAATACAAACAAACACAACGACAAGTGTTTGTCCTTAGACAAGATGATCACGAAAAGGACCAAAGTAAACAAACACGACAACAAAGTGTTTGTCCTTGGACAAAATGATCAAAACAAGGGTCAAAGAAAACAAACAGAACAACAAAGTGTTTGTCCTTGGACAGGATGATCACGACAAAGACCAAGAACAAACAAACACAAAGACAAGTGTTTGTCCTTGGACAAGATGATCACAACAAGGACCAAAGAAAACAAACTCAACGACAAGTGATTGACCTTGTGCAAAATGATCGCTATAAGAACCAAAGAAAACAAACACAACGATAAATGTTTGTCCCTGGACAAGATGATCGCTATAAGGACCAAAGAAAACAACAACGATAACAATGTGTTTGTCAAAGGACCAAAGCGAACATACGAACAATAATAGAATGCTATAGCTAAATCCTTTAAAACGGCACTATCCATCTAAATTTGAAACAAAGCAAATAAATAGGTTAATAAGCTCAAACTATACAATATCGAAAGACGAGATCGAGACCTTAACTATTCACCGATTGTAATACGGTGAGTTATGGCGAAATACCACAACACAACATATTTTTATTGCATCAGACTAGGGACCGCGGGGTCAGAGAAAAGCTCAAGCGCTACATGTGACAAGGGGGGTGCAGTTATAGCCTACCGCTAACAATAACCCTGCAACACGAGACCTTGGAACATAAGACTTGACAATACTTGACCTCTGACCTAAACAGATCTGAAACAAACGTAGACGAGGCATTTGGTAAATAGGTTACACACGACAAGGAGATGCAGTTATAGCCTACCGCTAACAATAACCCTGCAACAGGAGACCTGGGAACATAAGACTTGACAATACTTGACCTCTGACCTAAACGGATCTGAAATAAACGTAGTCGAGGCATTTGGTAAATAGGTTACACATGACAAGGAGATGCAGTAATAGCCTACCGCTAACAATAACCCTGCAACGTGAGACCTTGGAACATAAGACTAGACAATACTTGACCTCTGACCTAAACAGATCTGAAACAACCTTAGATGAGGCATTTGGTAAATAGGTTACACATGACAAGGAGATGCAGTTATAGCCTACCGTTAACATTAACCCTGCAACATGAGACCTTGTAGCATATATCGATTCGGATCTAGGGCACCGCGGGTGCAAAGTTGGTACTCATCAACGACAAGGCACTTAAGCCAAGGAAATATTCAAAAGACTATTCTTTCGACAAGCTCAAGCGAAAAAAGGCACTCATGCATCAAAATTCTGAAACAAACACACAAGGTTTAAAAAGTGTTATTGTCGCCTAACTCCCAGCGTCTTATGCCGTGCGTTGGCCATGGTTACGGCAGGGTGGCGCCCCGCTCGGATACGCAGTGATCCAATAAATCAACAACGACGAAGACTGTGTTCCGACAATAATTGATTCAGATTGGGAGGGCACGAATACAACCGTAAATCTTCATTAACATTGGATCTGCCGGTGCAAAACGATTACGCACACCATAAACAGGAGCCTACTTGCTGCAAATCAATGGAAAGTTACATGGAAACTACCGATTGCGGTACCCTATCCCCAATAAAAACGGGTTGTAAGGCCGTTCTTATTTACTCCATGACAAAAGTCAATGGAGCAGAGGGTGATGATCGTGCACTAACGAGCGCTGGAGGCGAAGCCATCAGATAGAAAGAGTGATGGAAAGAGTCCGGAACCGCCACAACATATATAAATAAGGTAGAAACGCACCGGGGATCTTCTGACGGGAACTATAACGGAAAGACACCGACAGAAGCTGGGCTTGAATCTAGGAGTGGATACGCGATGTGAGAAAAGGACCCCAAGGCGATGAGCAGTAATGAAAATACTAAGGAAAGAATGAAAAACGAAAATTGACAAAATAAATCAAACAAAATCGAACATCCCAAAAGCTGATTCAGACATTAATTGAATAAACAAACCAAAATCGAATATTCAAACGTGTACTGAATAACCAAACCAAATTGGAACATACGGTAGACTCATACAGAATCGGATATTCACAAATCGAATATTCAAACGAGAGCTGAATACTCAGACAGAATCGAACATTCACAAAATCGAACATTCAAACGAAAGCTGAATACTCAGCCAAAATCGAATATTCACAAATCGAAGATTCCTAAATCGAATATTCACAAATCGAATATTCATAACGAAAACTGAATTACCAGACAACAACTGCTTATTCCAACGAAACTGTATAACCAGATAAAAAGTTGAGTAATCAAAGAAAAATGAATAACTAGACAATCACCTGATTATTCCAACGAAACTAGATAACCAGATAAAAATTGAATAATCAACGAAAACTGAATAACCAGACAACATTTTATTATTCCTACGAAACTGGATAACCAAATAAAATGTTGAATAAACAACGAAAAATGAATAACTATGATTATGGGGACGAAACTGAATGAAACTTCCGGCGCTTTTTTAATGGAGGAAATGGGGATAATAAGTGGAGGGATTGATCTAAAATTGTTGTCTTCCAGACTTTGGATGCCGCTTCAGCCCTTTGGGCTCGTGATTACACCCCTGGTTAACTTGACTTTAAACGATAAAGATGCGTGCACGTGTCGGACGAGCTTCGTTAGCGCTTCGATTCTTGTCTTTTTGGTTCTCACACTAGAAGCATACTGCCGCAAATATATAAACTCGCGACCAAAATTACTAGGTAAATCGCGCGAATTCGGCCCAGGTCGATACACCTTTCACCTTCTGTCAATCGGTGCCGAAATCGATTCAAATATTGAATTAAAAATACAGATTTATTAAAATTGGTGCGAACATATATATATATATATATATATATATATATATATATATATATATAAAGAGTAAATTTTATAAAAATTACTACGCAAATGGTAGAATTCGGGTAATACGATTAATAGAAAAAATTCAAATTCTCGACGTTTCGATTTATTGATTAAATCTTTTTCAAGACCTACAAAAATATTACAGAAAATTACAAAAAACAAGTGAAAGATGTTATTGATTACTTACAAAGAAGGTAATGAACAATTAATTAAGACGTGTAACATCATATAACTTGACCAACAATGTGGGTTACATAATCGTTGCTGTAAAACGAGCCATGGTGAATTTTAATTTCGGTGTTTGAATTTTAATATTTAGTTTACAAAATGTCGGACACCAACCCGATCGGCACAGCACGAGGAAACCAACAATACCTTTTCGTTCTCTTAAAATAAATGAAAGTTGAAAAAAACAATTTTTTTTCAATTGAGCTGCGAAGGTATATTTTTATATATGTCTTTATGCCTTTCATATTTAGTTCTTCTTCCATCCATTTCTTTTGCTTCTTCTCCTTGCATACTAATTTGTACTTCTTGCGTGCCCTCTTGTACTCCTCATTACTTGCTTTTCCTCTTTTCCAATTTCTTAATTTCTTTCTTACTGATTGCTTCCTTTCCCTGCATTCTTTATCCCACCACTCGTTTTTCCAAGACCCCACCTTCACTCTTGTCTCTATCACTTCTTTTTCTGTTGCCTTTTTTACGTGATCATCCAGTTCTTTCACTTTTTCGTTTATCCCTTCCTCTTCGTATCTAGCCTCCCTAAGTCTTGTTCTATAATTTTCTATTGCTTCTTCCGTCCAGATATTCTTCACAATTTTTCTTCTAACATCCTTCTTACTTCTTCTATTTTTCTCTCTTCCTTTTGTCTTCACTTCCAATGGCATATGATCCGACTCGACTCTTTCTCCCACCTTGAATTGTTCTATTTCATCCCATGCTTCTTCATTCACCATAACATAGTCAATAACTGTCTCCCCTCTTGGTCCGATATATGTGTACTCTCCTTTCTCATCTCCTATACTGTTTCCAATAAGTATGTCCCACCCTCTTTCTTCTACTAGACAAATCAGTAGTCTCCCTTCGGCGTTTTCTGTTGCGTCTTTTGTTGGTCTTCTTTCTATTGTTGTTTGTTCTTGTTCTAGCCGTATTCCTTTTTCTCCAATTCTTGCGTTAAAGTCCCCCACAATCACCAGAGTTTCCTCGTCTTGCTATTTTACTCGCCCTTCTATCATTCTCTTCGTTTCTTTCATACTTCTGCTGTATATTGTTATAATTCTCCATTTTCTCTGTCTAATTTTCACCGTTCTTTCCATAATCCTTCTTTCTTCTTTTGCTTCGGTTCTGTTTTCTTCTTCCAAACCCTTTTTCACTCCCATTATTATCCCCCCTTTAGCTCTCCCTTTCCTGCTTACCCTCTCTGCAAATTGACACTTCCACTTAAACTCTTTCGACATTATTTTTTCCAATTTTTCCCACCCCATCTCCTCCACCCACGTTTCTACCATTCCCACTACATCAAATTTTCCCAAATATTCCCAAAACTCATTGTCTTTGTTTTTTATCCCCGCTGTGTTCCAGTATACTATTCTTAATTGCTCCGTTTCTTCCTTATTCCTCTCCGTGTTCGTTTTCCGTTTTCTGTCCTGTCGTCTTTCCCTTGCGCTCTTATTCAAAAATTTGTTGTGTTTAACTCTCCCTTTCCATCATCCCACCTAAATCCTTTTCCGTCTATCCATATCTTTTTATATCCGACTTTCACCCACCGTCCTTTTTGTCGCTCTTATTTGGCTAGCGCACTTAATTCCTTCTGTATGTCTCTTTCCTTCTTTGTCAGATCGTCTTCTATGTATACTCTCTTTTCCCTTTTTTCTCTTAGTTTCCTCTTATTTTCCATAACTTTCCGCTTTTCACCCAAGGTCCCAAGTCCGCTACCGACATTTTCCCTCCACTTACCTTATACATCTCTTTCACCGTCACTTCTACCTCTAATTCTGCCTTTATCCATTCTTCCAGATTCTTTTCGTTCTCACATTCCCCTTCGTCCAGTCCCGTCACAACAATATTCTTTTTTCTCATTATTTTTTCCTTCTCTTCCATTTTCTCCTCCAGTCTTTTAATTTTTTCATTTAGTTCCGTTTTTTCTCTTTCCCATTTTTCTTCCTTTTCAAGCATCATATTTTTCAAATATTCCATTTCCAGGCTCATCTTCCGATTCTCTTCCTTTATCTGTCCTATATCTTCCATAATTTTTTTCAGCGTCTTCATTTCCTCACCCATTTCCTTTTTAGCCGGTGATCTATCTAGTTTCTTACTTTTTTGAAAAAGGTTCAACCTTTCTTCTGACTCTCTTCCCTTTTCTCTTTTCCTTTTATAATCTTCTTCTCGGTCGCTTTCACTCTCACTTTTTTTCATTTTTTCTTTTTCTTTCCTTTTTTTCCCTTATCGCGCGCCGTTTTTACGCGTAAAAAATAAAAAAAAACTCAATCCGTAAAACTCGCTTCACAAAACTCGTCCGCTCCGCTCAACCGCTCGCATTGGACTCCTGGAGTTAATGTGTCCTGGAGTCCTGGTGTCCTGGAGAAAAAAATCCTGGAGTTAATGTGTTTATCCTATTAAGAGTTTGACCTAGTTTTTGGTGCACCCATGCAAAGAACCGTGGGAAAGTTAAAACCGTCGAGTGAGCATTTTCCTGTTCCAACTTGTCTGTAAACGTGACCGTAGAAAAACTGTCAGTTCCTGTAATTGTTCTATGTTTAGTCTAGAAACGTGACCGTAGCAATAAACACTGTCAGTTTCTTGGAATTAATGTGTTTATCCTATTAATAGTTTGACCTAGTTTTTAACCCATGCAAGTGAATCGTAAGAAAGTTAAAACCGTCGAGTCAGCATTTTCTTGTTTCAACTTGTCTGGGTGATTCTGAGAAATTTATAAGTTATTTAAACACTTCTGTATCCTCTATCGTATTAATTATTTAAATATTAAATATAAATATAAAAAGTATTTCTGTGATAAGGGTTTAATTATGAGTGAGAAATTGTATTCTTTCACATAAGTTCACATAATAAGTTTAGTATTTGAACTTGAAGATTTTAAATGTGCGTCAAGGGAATAATATACGATTATTAAATATAACAACTACTACGACAGTGAATGTTTATGTGCCGCATGCCTACATAGGACCGAGCGCTTGATAAAATATATAAACAATCGTGTACAATTTAAAATTGCAACCGCTGCAATAAATAAACTATCGCAATAAGAAACGCCGTGTAATCAATTTAGTATTTGAAGTTTGTGCGCGTGAGAATGGAATGTCTGAATTGTGAAATAGTTGAAGCACCGAGTCAGCATTTTTTTGTTTCAAATTGTTTTCATCACATCCGGCGCGTATATAGGACCGGAGAGCTCTAGATCAGTTCATAACTAGACTCAGTCGTGACAAGTCCACATCGAGACAGCTTAAAAATGTATCCCTGCGATAAGTGTGATAAAGTTTTTGGAAGACTAGATAATCTCCAGCGCCATTCCAACAAGATATAACCGCAGTCTGCTCCAGTTTCAAGAAAAGGGTTGCAACTTATAGAATTAATGGTTCAGGTGTTGATATAAACAGTTTTATTAGTAAATTGAGGGGTACTGTTGGTAGCATGCTTGAGAACGTTATCAAATCTTATAATTCAGGTATCAAGTTTAATATAGAACTCTTTGGTATTTATATAAATTAAATAAATCCGGCGGGCGAATTAAAATCATTTAACACAAAATATCAATAAAACAAAATAGCATGAGTAAGTTTGATGAAATTTATAACAGTATGTGTGCCAAAATTAAAACCAAATGTGGCGAGTTTCAGGAGAAAGATTCGGGTTGGTTCCTAAGGGAGATTTCCCATTTAGAAATTAATATCAATAAATATAAACCAATACGTCGTCATTTATTGAAATGCCAAAAGAGATTAGGGATCGGAAAGCTTGTATCAATGTTCAAAATGAAGACGAGTTTTGCTTTTTATGGAGTATTGTATCCGCATTACACCCTGCGATTGTGAGTTCTGCTCGCCCGGCATCACATCCCCACCTTTCTTCAAATTTAAAATATGACAGACTAGAGTTTCCGCTTAGAATTAAAGACATTCCTACATTTGAACAGCTGAATAACATTAGTATTAACGTTTATAGCTTGGAGTTTAATTTTAAATCTAAACAACATGACGTAGTAGGACCCATTTTTCATACTAACGAGACTAGGGAAAGACATGTAAATTTATTATATTTGGAAGAAGGTGTTAAAGACCATTATGTATGGATAAAAGATATTTCACGGCTTTTAAAAAGTCAGATCACATCACATCGCGAGAAGAAAAATTTATGTGACGGCTGTTTAACCTTTTTTTATTTGACTTCGAGTTAAATCAACAAAAATTGAATGACTGTAACAAAATTTACACTATTATGACGACGGAAGACCTTGCAAAAATTTCGCCTCGGCTGCCAGTTTATTATATACGGCTAATATATAATCCGGTCTTTCCGCTGCAACTCGCTTTACCAATTCTACTGGAATATATCCTGGCCCTGGTGCTTTATTTTTTTTCAATTTTTGGCAGGCTATCTGCAGTTCATCCGATGTGAAGTCGACAAAACTAGCGTCTTTATTACAAATAAAATTTACATCCTCGTGATCTGGGAAAAGGTGATCAACTACTTTTTCTACAGTTTCCATATTTAGTTTCAATGAAGGTGTGTGCTCTGTCAGCCTTTTCTTGATCGTTTTGTAGCCATCCCCCCAGACATCATTATCTATATTCTTACAGAGAATTTTCCAGTGTTTTATTTTCGATGCTTTAATAGCGTTTCTCAAAATTTTCTTGCTCTTTGTATATTCGTCCCATAGGAGCCGGTTAACTTCGGGTAAATTTTTTGCCGCGTTTCTGGTGTAGGTCCTTCTTCTTCGAACACATTCTTTGCGCAGTATTTTATTTATTTATTTATTTATTTATTAACCTACTGGCATATAGAAACCACATACAAAAAAAAATATAAATTTAAAAATAAAAATACAATAATATCACAAAACACAAAATAAACTCCAATTTCCTTTATAATACACCTTCTCTGTTACCAGTTTGCTCTTTCCATCGTTTTATCCGTCTCAGCAGTTTCAGACCCTTTCCGCTATCATTCATACATTCCTCCCATTTCTTTCCTTCTCGCCTCTCTCCCTCATTCCATTCACCCCTTGTACACTCTTCCATCCAATGCTCCCAAGTATCCTTTGCTGTCCCACATACACTACACTTTCTATGCTCCTCACTCATCCAGTATCTTCTTCCACGCTCCTCACATCCACACCTATACCTTGCTAACATGACTTGTGCATCCTCTTGATTTACACTTAAATAGGTTGGTAACAGCCCATGTACCTGTATCTTTACGTACCCTTTATGAAAATTACTACTTTCTATTTTGCTTTGCCGCTCCTGTAAGTCCACTTCTTGCAAACGTTCTACCAACCTATCGGCCCACCCTGCCCTTTCCTGCTTTAGCGTTTCGAGCCCCTCACCAGATATACCACCTCTTTCATACAATTTCCTCTTATTCTTACCCCGGTCACTCCCTTTCATACCGCCTACTCCCACTTGATTTACCATTCTAAAAACCTCTTTTATTAACCTTTCATCTCCCATTTCACTCACCTTATATTCATACCTTATGACCTTTCTTGCAGCCAAGACTGCCACCTTGCACGCATTCACCTCCTGGAGGACAATGTAACTAGGTGTCGACCTATTAAGCTTCAGGATTTTTTTGAAAAACTTTAACTGGACTCTCTCTATCCTCTCCTCCTCTCTCGTCCCCCAAACTTCTGCGCCATACAATAAAATGCTTCTGGCACAAACCTTCCACACCGTCTCAGCCGCCCTGAAGTTACCTTCGAATTTATTTCTCCATTCATTCCAGACTCGCCCAGCTGCCACCCACGCTTTCTTCGCTACATACTCCACATGTTCTCTATTGCTGCCTCCATTTCCAAATACATACCCTAGATACTTAAACCTTTGCACCTCCTCGATTTCCCTCCCTCTCCATTCAAACCTCTCTTTCTTGAAACTCCCACCTCTTTTGAACCGCATCCATTTAGTTTTTCCCACATTCACACTCAAATCTCTCCTTTCAAAAAACCTTCTCACCCTTTCAATTACCTCTCTCAATTCCCCAGCTGTCTTGGCAAATACAACTACATCATCAGCGTATGCTAAACTCCACACCTTTGTTCTCCCTACCACCACTCCTCCAGCTTGTCCGTCTGCCAAAACTCTTTCCAAATCAGCCACATAGAGATTGAAAAGTGTGGGGCTCAGTGGACATCCCTGCCTCAGGCCCTTTTTTATCTCGAAATATTCCGTTACACACTCATTCACCCTGATCTTACACACCGTTTCCCTATACACCTCCCTTACATTCCTCCTCACCCTCTCCGAAATACCCTTTTTAACCAAACATTCATACAATCTCCCTCTATCTACGGAATCATACGCTGCTTTCAGGTCGATAAAAAGAGCAAAAAGGCTGCCTGATCTAATTTCCTGATCAATTATAAATCTAAGTGTTATGAGTTGTTCTACTGTGCCTCTTCCCTCTCTGAATCCTGCTTGCACCTCTGGTATTAACTGCTTTTCTTCTGCCTCTTTTCTCAACCGCCCTTCTAGAATCTTGGCGAACATTTTGTAGGAAGAGTTCATCAGCATGATCCCCCTGTAATTCTCCACCCTTTCCATGTCCCCATTTTTGTGGATTGGCTGTATTATCCCCTCTTTCCAGCTCTCTGGGAAACCCTTTGTCCCTTTCCATATCTTGTTGAACTCCTCCGTAAGCTTGTCGATACATTTATCTGGTACTAACTTCCACGCTTCATTTCCAACTCCGTCCGGTCCCGCCGCTTTCTTCTGCTTTAAGGCTGCAATTACCTGGTGTACTTCCCCGGCAGTAATTTCTTCTTCACCTACTTCTTCAACAGTCTGTTCCCTTCTAACACTGACTTTCCCTCGATCCACCGTTATCTCCACTCCTTCCAATAGAACCATATAGTGCCTTAACCAGGTTTCCTTAGGTATACTGTCTGGAATTCGCTCCTTCCTCCCGCTCTTCTCCTTTAAATATTTCCACAGCTGCGCTTCAGTTTTAATCTCCAGTATTCGTTGTCTCTCTCTTCTCTCCCACATTTCTTTCTTTCTCCTCTCCAGGTTTCGTAAGTCCGCTCTCGTACTTAACCACAGTTCCTTGTCACCGGTACCCTCTCTCCACCGTCTGGTCACCTCTCTATATTTTTGTTTCTCCCTTATGAATTCCTTATCCGCCCATAATCTTCCCACTGTTCCTTCTGTGACTTTCCTGCTGACCATTGCTGTTTCCATTTCATCGGTTATCATATCTATATCTTTTAAATTATCCCAGTCTATTGCCTCCATTCTTAATTTAAACAGCTCTGTCGCAGCGCTATCCCACCTGGTAACCCATTTTTCTTTCCTGGACCCCTCTTCTACCTGCTGCTTTAACGTGATCAGTATGGGCATATGGTCAGATTCACCTTTCACTCCGATCTCCATCTCTCTAATTTCTTGCCTCGCGGAGTCGTTAACAACTGCAATGTCTATCACCGACACCCCCCCAGCACTCCCAAACGTATACTGTCCCTCCCAGTCCCCTTCCACACACCCGTTCAAGACATCCCATTGCCAATCCCTTACCCACTCTGCCCATTCTTTTCCTTCCGCATTCCTCGTTTTGTCCTTAGATTTCCTTCGTAGTACTTTACCAGCTCTATCCACCGTGTTGAACTGCTCCTCTCCTATCCTCACATTCCAATCACCTCCTAGCAGCAAGTTTGTCGATGCCGTACCTTCTATATTACACCTTATGCACTCTTTAATTCTTTCCAGTCCCTTATTGTTATACACCGTGGCTATCTGCCACCAGCCTCCCTTCAGCTCTACCTCCCTGAAAACTATACCCTCCACCACTTGTTGTAATCTCTCCGCTTCCCTGATACCACACTTGATCCCTGTTACTATCTCCCCCTTTGCCCTTCCGTAGTCACTCTCCCTCAGGGCCGGTTGCATCTTCCATTTGTACTCCTTGGGAAGTCTCCCTTTACAGTTCTCCCATTCTTTTTCTTGGACCCAGGACTCCACTAGTCCAATTATTTCGAATCCCTTCAAGAAGGCTATGAAAGAGCCGTCCTCCCTTTCCAGTTTTTTCCTAAGCCCAGCCACATTCCAAAATAATATATTAACCTTTTCCCATTCCGATCCGTCCTTGTGTTTCTGTCCCTTTCTTCTTTGGTCCCTTACTCGTTTTTTCCCCTTCGGACCAAGGTACCCATTTCCCGTCTATTTCAACTCTTTTATAGCCTACTTTGACCCGATGACCCCTTTCCTTGAGCTCCTTTGCCTTCCTTAATAACTCCCTCTGGATTCCCTGCCCCTTCGGGATGAAATCTTCTTGTATAAAAATATTTGTTCCTTTTAGCTTGTGCTTATTTTTCATTATCTCCCTTTTTGCCTCCCAACATTCTAGCTTTAACAAAATTGGGCCTTTGTTCCCTCCTTTAGAGCCGAGCTGGTATGCATTCATGAAACCCTCGTTAATTCCTAACCTTTCCATAAACGTTTTCTTTGCCTCTTCTCGCCATGTTTCTCCTTCAATTCCGTAAATTACGATGTTATTTCTGATCTCCCTCCTTAATCTCCTCTCTTCAATATCCTTTAGGCTAATCAGTTCTTCCCTCAGCGCTTGTCGTTCCTCCTCCCACCTACTCTCGGTTCTTTCTTTCTCCTCCTTAACTGATTCCGCTGCATCCTCCAGCTTCGACATCCTATTCTTTATTTCCTTGTTCTCATCCCTTATTGCCCTCAGCTCCGATAACAATTCTTTTCTCCAGTCCTTTTCTACTTCTTCCTCCTCCTTCGGTCTCTTCACCACTCTTTCCAGCTTTTCCTCCAACCTTCTGTTTTCCCTGCTCATTTCCTCCAGCTTTCCGTCTACTGCTGTGAACTCCTTTTTAATTTCTTTTAATTCCTGTAGAATTCTATCCAGTTGCTCACTCTGCACTGTACTACTCTCACCTCTTCCTAAATTTTTATCTCATCTTTTTTCGACCTTTTAGCTATCTGAATCGGTGACCGATTTAGCTTTGCGCATCTTTCAAACGGATTCATCTACTCACTGTTCGCTCTCGGTCTGTTCTCGTATTCGTTCATTCTCTAGCTAGAACTATTCACATATGGTGGAGAACCCGGCTACTAGTTCAGCTATTCCTCACTAGATGCGCTCTGTAGAGCTGAATAGTTGATTACCCTGACGCGCCGCAGCTAGCAATAGTATCTTATCACCACGTGTCTTTTATCACAAACATACGCGACCTTTCACTTTCCTCACAACTTCCTCACAACCAAAACAACTAAAAGAAAAACTAAACCTTTAAAAGGAAACCAATCAAAACAGCTCCCACTAACTAAAGTCAGATACTCGCGCGATAAACCACACTATCTTTATTTTAACCGAAAAAACAGCTTATTAAATTCATCTAGAAATTAATTTATCGAGCACTCTAACGCACGTCTTCACTCGCTGAGACTTCAAACGATCTAAAACTCCATTTTTTGCGCAGTACAGATATATCCTCCGTCCACCGGTATACCGGTGCTCTTCTGGTTTGGGAACTACGTTTTGGCATAGATTTATCGCATAATTTTGCAAGGGTATTGGAAAAGCCTCTTGCAGATGTTGTGTCTTCATTTTCTTCTATTCCGTCTAATGCATGTTGCAGTTTCTGTTGATCCATCTTGCTGACTTGCCATCCTTTACTTGAATTTCTCCTTAAATTATGTGTCTGTTTCCTGGTTGAGATATCAAAAACAATAAAGTTATGATCACTTAGAGATTCTTTTTCACTCACTTCCCATCCGTTAATGCTTGTTCTAACGTCTTCAGTTGTTATTGTCAGGTCTAAAATTGAGGAGTAGTCCTTTCTTTGAAACGTAGGTTTCTGTCCATCATTGAGAATAACTAAATTATTAGCTGCAACCCACTCTGTAATGATTTGGCCCCTTTTGTCCGAGAGATCCATACCCCATTGCGGTGATTTTGCGTTGAAGTCGCCAGTCACAATAGATTTTTCTTTTGTATTTTTAATTTCACTTCCGATTGCATGCAACATTTCCTCAAGAGATTGTATGTTGTCATTTCCAGAGGAATAACAACTATAAAGAGTAAAATCTGATGTTTTAATATATGTAAAACCGGGGCCTTGTCCATGTTTTTTAATTATAAGATCGCAGTCTATTACTTTTATTGCTGTGTCCATTTGTTCGTCGTATAACCAGTCCATTCTGTTTTTAATAGCCTTGCGATTCGGTTCACTGAGAACTAAGATTCCTGCCGCTATGTCTTTGGCGGTAGCAAGCGCCCTATCGTGAGCAGGCCGGCTCCTGTTCGTGTTAATTTGTAATATTCTTATTTTCTTTATGTTCTTGTCGCCTACCTCCATTGTTCATTGGGCATTTGGAATTTCCTGATTGATGTCCCTCTTGTTTACAGTGAACACAAAATGGCCTATTCGTCCATTGCTCGGTGCCCGTCTTTTCCACACTTTAAGCACATGTACTCTCTGTCTGGACCTTTACATTGGGTTTTAACATGACCATAATCCCAGCATCTTTAGCATTTAAGTTCTTTTTCTCTTTCTACGATTTTGCAGTTTGTCCATCCAATTTTGATTTTTTCGAGACTAATGAATTTTACGGCGTCAGTTTCAGACATTATAATTGTGACATTCTGTTTGTTTCCATAGGCTGGTCGTAGGGCTCTTACCTAGAATTTTTCGGGTTTAATGGAGGTGGATTTTGTAATATCCTCTTTGATTTCCGCCTCTGTTACAACCTCATCCATTCCTTTTACATGGATTATTTTTTTGTTTACTCGAAGAGATGTGGTCGCCCCTGGTATTTTCCCATGAATTTCTTTTTTCAGAATTTCGGCTTTATTAGCTCCGTCTTTCACTGTTTCACAGCAGAAGTTCCCCATTTTTAGTTTTGATTATATCTTCAATTTCTACACCGATTTCACTAGGGTTTACTGTTTGACTAACTGTTTTAAGCAGATCAGCATATGACTTGCCATTCATTTTAATGAGAAGAGCTTCTTGAACAGTCTTGCCTGTTTAGTCTTGTCTAGTCTTGTCTGTCTAGTCTTGTCTGTCTCGTCTTGTCTGTCCTATCTTCTCTAGTCTTGTCTGTGTAGTCTTGTCAATCTAAACCCCATAATCTCAATTGAACCCCTGTTCACCATCTGTAAATATGTTCACCACTCATTTTGAATTTTCCGCACACCATCTACACATATACGCTCGGACACGTTCAGAACTACTCATCGAGGATGGTTGTATTGAGGAGAACACCAGTTGTAAAAAATGTTGAAAACATATGCTGGTATATAATTACTTGGCCTAATGCTTCTATGATATCTACCTTTATCACACCGACATCTGAAAATAACAATTCGTTTTTCGATAAATGCTTTATTCCGTTTGAAGCTGAAGGTAAAATATTAGGTTAGAATAGATTAAATTATTATTATTTAATACCTTCCAAAAATTTTCTGTATTAGGTTAGGTTAGACTAAGTTATTATTATCATTATTATAGAAAAGGTATGATAAAAAAACATAGATTGTTTAATTTGTAATTATCTGCAGTTCTCTCATCATTCCTTTGCGTTCAGGCTGAAAACGTATAAAGTGGGTGATAACATAATAAAAGAAAAATCGTTATACATATATAAACATTTATTATTATTAAAATAAACGCTATTTACAAGTTATTACAGTTTTAAGAACTAAGAACATAATAAGAGAAAAATCCTAATATCTTATATAGAATATAAACATTATATTTACAGTTTTATAGAATAAAAAATATATGTTTATTAAATAAAAACATTAAAAACATTATTAAACAGTTGCAATAAAAGAATATATATTATTAATAGTTACAATACAAAAAATATACATTATTTACAATTAAAAGATATATAAACAATATTTACAAGAACAAATATATATTTAAACATAATATATGAATTTATTACAATTATGGAATACGAAAATTACCCCATGCAAGGGTATTTATTCCGTTAGGGCAAATGTTTCCTTTATCGTCATTGCTACTCAATGCAATTTTATTTTGTTCGATGGTATATATGACATACTTGTAGCTTTTAAATATTTGCTGTTTGCAAAATATTCTTTCCCCGGTTAACATACATTGTCTATAATCTTCACCACTAATGTCTTTATGCACTACACTTTTTTTTACACCTTTAGCTTTCTTCCAATTCACTTTATCCCTGTCTGTACAATGGGCATACATTTTCGCTCTTACCCCAACAAATTCAAACATTATCTCACCCCCCAACTCATCCTTCATTAAGCCTAACACATTTTTATTTTTTAGCGGCATGTTGAAAACGTTATCAGATCCGAAATTGCTGGTATCAAATTTTTCGATATTCTCTTTGATATCTATATAAACATCGTCCGTTTCAATCAATAAAATAAAACTGTCGGTGTCACAGTAGCACAGAGTAATTTTTTCACCGTACTTAGGTTTCAGAAAACCATAAAAAAACTCGTACATTAACAATTTCGACATATCCAAAACGGAAAACCCCACATAAATTGGTTTGTTATAAATGACTTTTAACTTATTAAATTGGAAGGCAACTAAATTTTCCGTGAATGTTGAAACACTTCTCATGTTCGGTTTAGCGAGTGTTTCCGCGCCAGGTTGACGACCAATATCGTTCCAATGATTGATAAGTTTTACATCCTCTCGTTTATTCACATTCTCCATTGTTTTGCCAAATACACTATTATTCATTAATTTAAAAAAGTCTTTTTCGAAATCGTTTTTAGCTGCCTGTCGTAAAGTAGTGTTTAGATCAATATATTGTTTTAGCCAATCAGATTGTTTGAATTCTATAATTCTGTGAATTTTTGTGATTTTAAATCCGTGATTTATTGCCTGCTTTAAGTTTCTGTAGTGAACAATGTACTTTTCTTTGTTTTTTAAATTTGGAATAAGTTTTCTGTTATTAAATTTTGAACCTGGTGGAGTCATGCTTTCAACGAGGAATGGTAAATTGTCATGTGGGGCCTGTAGCGATTCAGGATACTCGATGTCTGCCTCGATGAAATAGCCAATAGGTGAATCGTCACTCATTTTCGTCACGTCAAAGTCTAAAATTTCAGTCTCTGTCAACCATTTAAAACCGCCGTAAGGCATTAGTTGAGAAAGTGACCAGGGATACAATTTATTCGCATCCCAGTATGCTAAATATGTACTGGGTTGGTTCGAATTATACTCGGTTAAGTATTTGTTATTCGCCTTAGCATATCTCAGTGAGGCTTGGCAAATACCTCCTCTAATACCTTTGGAGATGAAATGATTCATGTCTATGTCCGTAAAAAGTTCCAAATTTATGTCAGCTATTTTCATATTGCATCCCAGCTTAGACCGGGTGCTGTATAATAATGGGCTGGATCAAGCTGATATGTCGTCATACATACACTTCGGAATTGTTCAAAAATGTCTGTCAGTAATAATACGTCAGTCTTTAAATACAAGTCAGAGTAATCTTTTAAATTTCGACAATTGAAGGTATTCCAAACAGTCTGAGCAAAATTATATTCTTTGTCGGTGATGATATAGTTATTTAAAGAATTGTTAAAGCAGTTCTTGTGCGGTAAAGATGTCTCCGTCAACCTATCGAATGAGTCCATATGTTTGTATGGGAAAACCCCTTTCTGCCTTTATAATACAAAATGTTCATTTTTGGGGAAAAATTTTCTGACCTCTATGCATTGTTTATCTGTTAAATTTTTTGCGAGTTTCTCCAACGTACTGGCCATAAATCTTAATGAATCGATAAATCTTAATTTCAAATGAATTTTATTTTCTACCCCTTTTTTATCTACATACTCACCAACAGGTAGATTTTTGGTGATGGAAATATATTTTTCATTATTTTTGGAGATGGTATCAGTTTTTTCCTCGTCAGATCCAAATTCTTTAACAAATAAATGAACATCGTAATTCGACATGTTATGGAAAAATACCGGGATCATTTTAGGTATTTTATAATTCAAATTACAATTTGAGTGGGCGGCTCCCCGAAATTTACCCGTTAAATGATCGTGATCGGCGACTTTGTCTGTTACTTGTAATAATTTATTAGATATGTGACAAGAAGTGGCCGTATCGTATGAATTTTGCTCATCTGAAGTTAATTTAATCATCGGAAGTACAACGCTTAAATGTTTCCTGTATAATTCCTTAACATCTGCATAGAGGTTCTGACAAAACAATTTCGGGCAATCTTCCCCGGTATAAGTGAAAAATTTACTCAATGAATCATCGAATGAACATTTTATATTATAGGCGAAACTGTATGGTATGTGGATATGTGTCTGATTAGTATAGCTACTATCAGCGTTCGGCGAGCATGTATCTACAGGTTTTAAAATTAATTCAAAATCTGCGTATAAAATAAAGGGTATACGCATTTTTCTATCGAAATTTTTTAATTATAATATATTCTCCGGCATCAAATCAAATCTCTTAACTTTTACAAGTTCTTCCGTCGTCATAATAGTGTAAATTTTGTTACAGTCATTCAATTTTTGTTGATTAAAACCCTAGATATTAGAAAAAAAGGTTATACAGCCGTCACATAAATATTTCTTCTCGCGATGTGATGTGATCTGACTTTTTACAAGCCGTGAAATATCTTTTATTAATACATAATGGCCTTTAACACCTTCTTCCAAATATAATAAATTTACATGTCTTTCCCTAGTCTCGTTAATATGAAAAATGGGTCCTACTACGTCATGTTGTTTAGATTTAAAATTAAACTTCAAGCTATAAACGCTAATACTAATGTTATTCAGCTGTTCAAATATAGGAATGTCTTTAATTCTAAGCGGAAACTCTAGTCTGTCATATTTTAAAATTGAAGAAAAGTGGGGATATGATGCCGGGCGAGCAGAACTCACAATCGCGGGCTGTAATGCGGATACAATACTCTATGAAAAGCAAAACTGGTCTTCATTTTGAAAATTGATACAAGCTTGCCGATCCCTAATCTCTTTTGGTAGTTCAATAAATGACGACTCACGTATTGGTTTATATTTATTGATATTAATTTCTAAATGGGAAATCTCCCTTAGTGACCAACCCGAATCTTTCTCCTGAAACTCGCTACAATTGTTTTTAATTTTGGCACACATACTGTCATAAATTTCATCAAAGTTACTCATGCTGCGTGTCATTTCGCGATATTTTGTGTTAAATGATTTTAATTTGCCCGCCAGCTTTTTTTCATTTATATAAATACCAAAGAGTTCTATATTAAACTTGATACCTGAATTATATGATTTGATGACGTTTTCAAGCATCCTACCAACAGTACCCCTCAATTTACTAATAAAACTGTTTATATCAATACCTGAACCATAAATTCTATAAGTTGCAACCCTTTTCTTGAAACTGGAGCAGACTTCGGTGATATCTTGTTGGAATGGCTTAACTGCTGCCTGGAGGTGTTTCTGTGATCGTAGATGTCCGGCGTACTTGATTTTTGAGGGCAGCTGCTGGTTACAAATTTTGCAGAAATATTTTGGTGGAGGTGGTTTTTAATGGAGGTTGAGGGTGAATCGTTGGTATCTATGATCTCTTCGAGGTGGAGGGTTTATCAATGTTCTAATGTTGTTGCTTGTGGCGTTTTGTAGCTGTCCATTCTTGTGAAAGTTGAATTGCAAGCGGTGCATTTATAGCTCATTTCGTTATTTGCGCCACATGATTTCAAATGGCGCTGGAGATTATATAGTCTTCCAAAAACTTTTTCACACTTATCGCAGGGATACATTTTTAAGCTGTCTTGATGTCGACTTGTCACGACTGAGTCTAGTTATGAACTGATCTAGAGTTCTCCGGTCTTATATACGCGCCGTATGTGATAAAAACAATTTGAAACAAAAAAATGCTGACTCAGTGGTTCAACTATTTCAGGCATTCCATTCTCACGCGCACAAACTTCAAATACTAAATTGATTACACGGCGTTTCTTATTACGTTAGTTTATTTATTGCAGCGGTTGCAATTTTAAATTGTACACGATTGTTTATATATTTTATGAAGCGCTCGGTCCTATGTAGGCATGCGGTACATAAACATTCACTGCCGTAGTAGTTGTTAAAATAATCGTATGTTATTCCCTTGACACGCATTTAAAATTTTCAAGTTCAAATACGAAACTTATTATGTGAACTTAAAAGAAAGAATACCATTTCTCACTCATATTTAAACCCTAATAACAGAAATACTTTTTTTATTTATTATAATATTTAAATAATTAATACGATAGAGGATACAGATGAGTTTAAATAACTTATAAATTTCTCAGAATTACCCAGACAAGTTGAAACAAGAAAATGCTGACTCGACGGTTTTAACTTTCTCACGATTCACTTGCACGGGTCAAAACTAGGTCAAACTCTTAATAGGATAAACAAATTAATTCAAAGAAACAGTGTTTATTTCTACGGTCATGTTTACGAAAGGCTGACTCAACGGTAATAGGATAAACACATTCATCCCAAGAAATAGTGTTTATTTCTATGGTCACGTTCAGGAAAATGCTAACTCGACGGTTTCTACTTTCTCACGATTCACTTCCACGGGTTAAAAACTAGGTCAAACTCTTAATAGGATGAACAAATTAATTCAAAGAAACAGTGTTTATTTCAACGGTCATGTTCAGGAAAATGCTGACTCAACGGTAATAGGATAAACACATTAATCCTAAGAAACAGTGTTTATTTCTATGGTCACGTTCAGGAAAATGCTGACTGGACGGTTTTAACTTTCTCACGATTCACTTGCATGGATTCAAAACTAGGTCAAACTCTTAATAGGATAAACACATTAATTCCAAGAAAATGACAGTGTTTATTGCTACGGTCACGTTTCGAGACTAAACATAGAAAAATTACAGGAAACTGACAGTGTTTACAGACAAGTTGGAACAGGAAAATGCTCACTCGACGGTTTTAACTTTACCACTATTCTTTGCATGGGTTCACCAAAAACTAGGTCAAACTCTTATTAGGATAAACTCATTAATTCCAAGAAACTGACAGTGTTTATTTCTACACTCACCATTCCGCAACTCATTTTCCTATCTTTTTAGTCCATTCGTGTTCGGTATTTTCCGCTCTTGTCCGGCCTGTATCCCTCTTTCCTCCGATGCCCACCTCCCTAGCGGTGACGCCATCTACAGATACCCGCTCGACCACGTTCAGAACTATTTTCTTATAGGTTTGCCCATACGGAGGGTTAGGCTAAATTTTACATGTAATTCCCCATAAGGCGGAGGGATTACATGTAATTTTCCATAAGGCGGAGGGTTATATGTAAATCCTTATGGGTGGGGAGGCTCCAGAAGGAACTATCTTTCCCTACTGATCTTAAAACAGAATAATAATAATAAAATAATAATATAAAAGTATAAACAAATTTAGTTTTTACGATTTTTTTTTTATTTTTCGGCAGCAATCGCAGAAATTTTCGAATTTTGAGCATTCATTATGAAGCCAACGACTAATTTATTTGTAATTGGCTCACTCTGAATTTAAATTTTTATTTAATTAATTGGACTTCATTAAATCTCTAATTTGCTTCAAATCTCTCTCCCGGATTAATGCGGCCGAACTATACCAAAGACACGGGAGAGATCGACCACCTTGTTAGCTGGAGGAACTACAAGTAACGACTACATTTATGTGATTATGTTATAGTTTTATGCATATTTTATCTAACAGTATCGAATTAGTTTAAATAAACTTACACGTTTTCAAAATGTCACCAACACAGTAAATATGTCAAAAACCTTTCAAGTTCGCAAAAAAATTAAAATTTAATTTATAAATTCACACTGCTGCCGCGGCCTGATATTTTGGGTTGGTTGCAACAAGTTGCGATAATTTTACCATATATGTCACGCACAGATCCCTCTCTAGTGCTGTTCTTGAGTTATCCCGACTGGTCGGTCCCACCCGGTGGTCGATCTCCTCTCCCTGACTTACCCTACGTATAAATTCGCCAAGATTAAGAAAATTGCGACTACAGTTCACAAAGGTATATTCAGATTTAATAATATCTAATAATACATTATAAATTATAAGGTTTAAATAAAAACGCTACGAAAGATCCTTCAGTGTGTGCCTTGCTACTGAATGGGATCTAATTTTGTATGTCAAGTTCTTCTATACAAGTCTTGTATCTTGCATTACACGAGATATCCGATGAGATAAAGACATCTACCCGCATACTGACGAGCCTGTAACCTGAGGCGAATTTTAATAAGAGTAGTATAATATAATCTAGACGGCGCTGGTACAAAGCCAACGCATGCCTTACAAATTTCATATCTTCATAAATATATATATATATATATATATATATATATATATATATATATATATATATATATATATATATATTTATATATATATATATATATATATCCTGAGTTTTTCCTCAAGTTGTAAAATATGTGAAAGTAGAATCGGAGAGATAAATTAATATCTTGAAATATTTATGTATAATTCAACAGGATCTATTTAAACAGAAAAATAATACGATTGACATATTTAAAAAATATTTTATTTAAACACAAACAGACACAAATGGATAGAAAAATAACTTGATAAACAATTCAATCTAGTTTTCATAGTAAATTAGATTAAAAGACCAAACTAGAAAATTTATTCCGATTGAAATTTTTTTCACCCTTCCCTACTTTAGCCAACAATTTTTATTTACTTTATGATATATCTTCACAATATACAATAATGATGTAATTAGATAATTAGTAGAAAGAGTAGCAGATAACAGAAGACAAGATTAGACAAGATAAGAACATACAATATCAAACAAAATCATATAAGACGGGACAATACCAAACTAGATAAAACCAGACCAGCCAAGACCAGATAATGCTAGACAAGACCTGGCAATGCCAGACAATACTAGACAATTACCAGATAACTTTACTAGACAGGACCAAGCAAAACCAGATAGTTGTGGTTAAAATTAACAAATTAAAAAACGAAGTATACTAGTTATAAAAAATATATTGCCTAATTTATTTATTAATAAATTAATTAATTTATTTAAAATGTATAACTTTTGTTAAAATTTGTTTACCAAAACCCTATATTATTGAATGAAACAACGATGGCAAAGCCATCATCAAATAGATCTAATTAGTTTTAGAATAGTTCTATTGACGATATTTAGTATTTCTTGCTAAGACATTATAATAAAATAGAGAAATCCCTCGTGGTCGGTAGCTCTTTTTGTTCCAAGTATGCAATAAATATATTTTCTCTGTAGAGCAGGGGTTCCCAAAGTGTGGCCCGCGGGCCAAGAGCGGCCCGCAAAGCCCGTAAATTCGGACCGCGATATCGATACGATATATTATTTTTTTATTAAAAAATAAATAAGTAAATCGTTAAATAAATGTTAAATATTTCAAATAAGATGCAATAAAATATTTTAATATTTTAAAAAAATTCATACAGAGGTTTAACCAGAAAATGTTGTTTTTAAAAAAGTTTTTATTTAAAAAATTATTTTAGTATGTTTAGTCTAGCTATTACATATTTGTACAGAAATAAAATATAGTAGTCTCAAATAGATACAGAACTGTTAATTATTTAAGACATGCAATTTGAATAGATAGAATTACAGAAAAATATCGATGCTAAGAATTCTTATAGAAACAATTCCATAATTGTTTTTTTTTAAAGGATTCATGCGTGACTTATCCGATAATACGAAAACAAGCTCAACAAATGTTTTCATTATTTGGGAGCACCTATGTTTTCGAAAAAAAATTTTCAATTATGATCATAAATAAGTCGAAATTAAGATCAAAATTGAGTGATAATCATTTACAAGCAGTATTAAGAATACATTCTAAGGACATACAAGTATGTCCATTAATCACGCGATGTTTTTAGCAACTTTTTTGTTTTAATAAATATATAATTAAAGATTTATATTTATATTAAATTTAGTATACTAATAAAAAAAATAAGAAAGAGTTTAATATATTTAAAAAAAAATCGTGGTTATTGTTTTTTTTTTATTCCGTTTTTTTTTTGGCCCGCTAAAAAATTCGGTAACATTAAATTGGCCTAAGAAAAACTTTGGGAACCCATGCTCTAGAGAGATGGCATTAGAGTTGCTGAATATTTTAAAGAATAAGTTTTGGTAGTGATTTTATTTTTTTGAAGAATTTTTTTGACAATATCATACGAGATCTGTTCAGAAAATTAATCGAGCATTTTGAATTACGCTACCATCCTTTGTAACGAACTTCTTTATTGGATTTGCTCGATATTTCGTTTAGTTTTCATGATATTGTTATTTAAGTGCAACGTTGTTTAATTGTTAAAGCGATTTTTGAAATGTTCAAATGTTTTATGCTTACCAAAACCTTTCGTTACATTGCGTACGGCCCAGGGTATCATCTCTGTAGGCATGTTTCAAACGTTTGTAAAACTCTTTTATCTACGACCACAATTGTAAATGCCCATTAATGTACAGTTCGTGGTCTATGTAAATAAATCATACCACACACATATGTAACAATCCGCAATTAATGTTATGTAATAATTCAAAATCACCCTTGCTTGTTTGGTTTACGATTCGTTGATTGGTTGAGAGCTGCACGTTGATACTATTTTTAAATATAGTACTCCGTGATTTCCAAACAATCATTAAACGTCACATCATTCAAATAGAAGCTGTCATTCATTTCGTTTTTTCACGTTTAAATCTAACGAAAACTACAAATAAGTACTAAATAAAAAGGTATTTAACCATTATAAATGTATTTCTTTTCATTTCTATCAAGTTAAATAAGATCAAAGGTGTTAGATCAAACATATTTTTCTTATTAAACAGAAACAAATTAGTGTGGTCGCAGATAAAGTATGGTACATAATTCGAGTTAAAAGGCAATTACATACTCGCGGAATTACGCGGAATAACTGTTCCGCTGGTACGTAATATGCTTACAATTCTCATTACGTAATATACTATTTCAGTTTCACGCAAAATTTTAGGTTGCATTGTTGCTCCAGAAAATGTCACATATCAAACACATTAACACATAATCCACCTTGCACTCAAATAATAATATCACGGAAACTGAACATGGTTACAAAACACAAACACATGGTTACAAAAGAAAAGTTCCAGAATTCAAAATATTCGTGAAAATGTTAAAAATTCAAAATGCGGTTTCGTAATTCACAATATTCGCTTATTTTCTGAACAGACGTCGTATAAGTAATACCATGAACAAATTTTGTATATGGAGACAAAACCCAACAGCCATTATAGCGCCACAAAAAAAAATTGTCAAAACATTTTCTCATTCTGATCATGTTAAGAACATTCAACACTTGCATATACAATATTGTAACTTTTAACGATTTAATACAATCAACCGGTAATAAGAGTAAATTAGGACAAAGCAGATATATTAGACTATGCGTGCAAGACAAGGTTGATAAGGCTGTCCAATTATCATTACATATATAATATAAGAGAGGCAAGACCTAAAAGGTCCACGGACGTTGAGAAAATCTTCTGAATTTTAAATATGTAGTACAAGCTTATATCAATCGCACTGCAGCAAAACCGTAGATCACTGATTCTCAATCACTGTGCTTCGACATGTTTCTAAGTGCTGTAGAATTGATGTAATTACAAAGCTAATATCAATAAAAAAACAATACAAATAGATATTTAATATAAATTGTTATTCGCTGATATCCGCTTTCATTTATATTTGTTGTTCTTTAATGAAAAATTGAAAATGGTATGTATGTCATGTAATATCAAAGAAAACACTAGCAAGATATTATTGAATTCAATTTATGCTCTGCAAGATGACGAAAGCAGATATTATTAAAAAAAAGTGCTAATAATGTTTGATCGATTAATTCACAAAATCGAAATTAATAAGTAGTTTCTGTGTTTAAAAAATTGCCAGAATATATAAAAGAACAAAATATTGTTTTAAATAATCCTTCGCTATCGAGCCATCGCTAAAAAGCGGGTTCCAAATATTTTATTAACATAAATTATAAAAAATATTTTCCAGTTTTATGTAGTGACATTTGTTTGGGTGAGAAATTCATTTTTAATAAGTATTCGAATTGGCATTGAATAAAGAGGAAGAACTTATCTTGAGCGACTAAAAATTTAAAATAAAATATTCTAAGATATCAATTGTATTTTAATTTTTCTTCTTTCGGATTTAAGAAAATCTATTTTTTTAAGTTTGGTCCAATAGCGGGTTACTAACCCTGCAAACACTGTGGCCAAGTGGTCTATCGTACTTTGCCCACATTTTTTTACTTTATAGGCCCAGAAACCTAGGTGTTTTTATAATTGGCGTTAATTAATTACACATTTGTTTTCTGGTACAAATGCGGCCGGAACTTGCTCCTGGGATCGAACTCTGGACCTCCAGATTTGTTAGTTAACGCTCTCCGATGATAAACATCCGATGATTTCGCTTAAAAATACTTGTTTTTTACATATCAAAATGAAACCTCTTATTGGAAGAGATGATTTAATTTTTGAAAATGTTATAATATATATATATATATATATATATATATATATATATATATATATATATATATATATATATACATATATATATATATATATATATATATATATATATATATATATGTATATATATATATATATATATATATTATAACATTTTCAAAAATTAAATCATCTCTTCCAATAAGAGGTTTCATTTTGATATGTAAAAAACGAGTATTTTTAAGCGAAATCATCGGATGTTTATTTAATTGTAAAGAGGAGAGTATGCCATTAGTAATGGAAAACAATATTAGCCAATGCGCACATTTGCGACTGCATGTCCTCGATAATTTTACGAAATCCATTTTTGAGGTGTACCTTATCTTTCACGTAGCCCCACTTTAAACAAAATTGTCTAGACAAGTTAAATCAGAAGATCTCGGTGGCCAATTGTGATCGCCTCTTGAGAAATTACTGAATTAACTTAAATCACTGATTTAACTGAACTTTAAAAGCCTTAATACCTAAGTCTTTATGCAAAATACGGTGAAATGTCGTTTATGGAATGCCCAATTCCAAAGATCGACGAGAAATGGACAAATCTGGGTTTTCTTACACACTGTGGGTTACAACACCAATATTTTCAGTTGCTCTTGAGCGACGTGCACGAGTTCGGTTCTTCACATCACTAACTTGTCCCAACAGCTCATACTTTTTCACCAGTTTTACAATTGCTGGCCGAGAAGATGCTTCTCGACGACCTAAAAATGCTTAAGTTTTTGTCTTAACCATTTTTGTATTGAATTTTAATCATTTCTTCATTCATCATTTTTAATCATTTAGTGTAATTTTCGTTCTTTTATGGTAAAGAGTAACTCAGTTTCTTTGTTCAGCGGATCATTCTTAGCCTCAGTTCTATGCTCAATCCCGGACATGTCATCTTTTTCATTTTAATGAATACTGTTCTTGCCTATTAGGTGCGTGCTAAGATCTTTTGGCGGTTTGTCCACTCGTCATTTATCCAGGTTCCAAGGTATTTGTGTTTGGAGACCTGTTCTATGTGTGCGCCGTCGACGTGCGGTTGCATCTGCTGTTTGGTTTTTTTAAATCAGCATGGCCTTTGTCTTCGCCGTGTTCAGTTCCAGTCCGTAAACTCTTGTTCGTCAAGAGTGTTCGTCGTAAAATATGTTCGTCATCATGCGTTTGAGGTCTTCAATGTTGTCCGCCAGCACGACCATGTCGTTTACTATGATTCCTGCAGATTCCTCGGCAAGCGCCTTTCTGAATATAACTTCGGGATATATGTTAAACAATATAGGGGAAAAGACACACCTTGCCTCACACCCTTTCGAATCTCTATGTCCTCTGTCAGTTCGATTTCAATCCTGAATTTAGCTGTCTGACCCCACTATAAATTCAACACAATTTTTACCTTCTCATGTCTGACATTGTCGAAAGCCTTGCTGTAGTCAATAAAACAAGCATATACATCTTTATTGACACATATGATCACGGCACCGCTGAACCAATATCCCAAATGCATGTAGCGCTTCCCTAGTACCATATCCGTTGCGGAAACCAAATTGCGTATCGCTTATTTCCGACACATTTTCGATAGATTCTTGAATGAATAATTCTAAAGAACACCTTCAGTACGTGACTCATTGAACATATCATACGATGTTCATTACACTCGAATGCATGTGATTTCTTCGGTGTTTGGTGACGAAAGTTGACGCTAGCCACTCGGTCGGTAAAATGCCCGTTTTGTAGATTGTGTTTATTAGCTTAGTTAGAATGTTGATTTTATCGCCATCAACCAACTTCAGCATCTCGCTATAGATTTCTTCTGGTCGCCGCCTTGTCTATTTTGGAGATCCTTATGGCATGTTCCACCTCGCTATTTAGAAGTTCAGGGCCGTTCTCATTGAAGTGGTCTTAATTATTATTATCAGGTATATTATCATTAAATAGTTTCTCGACATGTTCTTTCAAAATTTGCAATTCGTCTTTCAAATCTAATATATTTTATTTCCATAATATTATTATGACAAATCTTACTTAAACTTGTAATTCAAAACATAAAATTGTAATGAAAAACTAGATATAAAAATGATAATATACGCAAAATAATTATATTATATTTTAAAGAATGAAAAGTGTTTTTGTTTAAATATTGATGAAATGAAAGGTGCTGATGAGGTGCAAATGAAAAAGCCCAGCTTACGTAAATATGTTGTTAATAAGCTACATTTTACTTTAACACTCATCTTTAACCCATCCTTGTGCACCAGATGTTATCTTATGGTCTGGACCTTTCCTAACGAGATGGGCTCTTATTGGAAGAGATGATTTAATTTTTGAAAATGTTATAATATATATATATATATATATATATATATATATATATATATAAATATATATATAATATATATATATACATATATATATATATATATATATATATATATATATATATATGTAACAGTCTATGTAACACGTATGTAACAGTCCGCGATTAATGTTATTTAATGATTCAATAACACACTAGTGCGTTTAGTTTACGATTCGTTGATTGGTTGAGAGCAGCTACTATCGTTTAATATAGGCAACCTACTACATTCCGTTACTTGTCAAAAAAATATTAAACGTCAAACTAATACATAAACACTATATTTTTCAGTCCAGTAATGTCCAGTGTAAGCGCTACTCCGCCAGAAATTGTTGAAAAAGCGAAACAAGCTGCCCATAATTTGTTACCGATTAAATCTCGGGATCGATACGAGGATGCATATAGAAAATTTATGGACTGGAGAATAAAGCATAAAGTTAAATCGTTTTCAGAAAATGTTGCATTATCATACTTTGATGAGTTATCTCAAACAATGAAACCATCTTCACTTTGGGCAATTTATTCAATGGTTCGGACAACAATTAATATAAAGCACGACATCGACATTTCAAAACATTCAAAGTTAATAGCTTTACTAAAGAGAAAATCTGATGGATTTGAAACCAAAATCAAAAATTTTAACCATTCAAGAAATTAACGGTTTCCTCAATAATTCGTCAGATAACAAATATTTATTGATGAAGGTATTCATTACTTTTTTTTCTTATAATGTTCTCTAATGGGCGTAACGACATATCTTTTATATAATTTTAGATTATTCTTATCATTGGCATTAGGTGCTTGCAGAAAACAAGAACTATGAAATATCAAAACAAAAAACTTTTTGAAAAAAGTTTTTTCTTATTTGTCATTTATATACAAGATTCATATTTAGATTTTAATCTTAACAGTTTATATTTATATTTATTATGTTCAAGTTAATTAATATATAATAATTAGATATAAGCCCTGAAGAAGGTCAGAAATTAAAAAGACCGAAACGTTGGCAATATATCAGTGTTTTATTAACCAAAATCCTCCCCCAAGAATTAAATAAAATATAATTATAAATATATTTTAAGATCTTATCATTTTTATTATGTTGTAATTTATCCTTAGGAAAAGGAATTTATTTTAAACAACTGATATTTTGCCAACGTTTCGGCCTTATTTATTCTGATCTCCTTTAGGCCTTCTATCTATTTAGTAGGTATTAATAAAATTAAACATAGAAAATATAAATTATTTCATTTGACACTGACACTGCGTACATTGTGTTGCCTATATCGATGAATAACTATATCAGTTACATCTAACATATTTTTCTTATTAAATAGAAAAATAAAATAGTGTGGTCGTAGATAAAGTATAGTACATAATTCGAGTTGTAAGGCAATTACGTACTCGCAGAATTACGCGCTCCCCGCTACGCGGGTCGCGCGTAATTGTTCCGCTCGTACGTAATATGCTTCTTACAATTCTCATTACGTAATATACTATTACAATAAAACAATACAAGTTATTAAAAATAAAAATTTAATTCAGCTGCCGGCACTAGGTGAAACATTATAAAAATAATAATGAATAATAGACACTAGGTAAGTAAGTTTCACAAATTGGTTTTATGTAAACACTTTATCAATTTCGGTGTCTTAAGCCTTCGTCAGAAGATTACGCAAAATCCAAAGGGATAACGGGATTATTTTAGGAAATTCCTAATTAGGAATTGGCAGACGTTTTTAATTATTTATAATCCACTCTAACGTCTTCCATATCCTAATTTGGAATTTCCTAAAATAATCCCGTCATCCCTCATAGATGATAAAAAGTGTATATATAAAAATGTAACATCTTAGAATTTTGTAATCTTCTGATGAAGGCTAAGAGCCGAAATCGATTAAGTGTTTAAATAAAACTATTTTGTGAAACTTACAGCTAGTGTCTATTATTTATTAATATTAATACAAGTTATGTTAAAAAAAACGATGATAATACTCAGCGCTGATAATAATGAGCTTAATTAATAATTTTGGTGCCGTTTAAAGAACTTTTTGCTTTTAATTGTTTCAAAATTAGCAGTTTGTTTAATATATTAACTAGCTGAATAAGGGACAGCGATACAATATTGTAAATAGTTTATTAAGGTTACTAGACTACAAATTTTTAATTCATGTGGTTACCAATTTTGTTAGGCGTTCTAAAATATATGAAAAAAAAAGTTCCTCGCACATTTTTAACTCCGAATGTAATTCGAAATAAAATCTGCATATCATTGATTAATTATGGAGTTAGGTATTTGTTGAAACTTTTCAATAGCAGAGATAAAAAAAGCTAAAAAATTTTTAAGCTTCAAATTTATGTTTTTGTTCTGTTTTTTGTTGTTTTTTTCTTGTTTATTTTCTTGTTTAGTTTTAAGGTTATAAACCATGCTCGTCTGTCATTCTGCGAAAGAAAGAGAGAGGACTATTATAGTAATATACACTGACAAGGGGACCGTATGATAAGGAAATCACCGATTCGATTCATTTTTAGTACACGCGTAGGTGATGACTAGGAGTATAACAGGTGCAAGTAGTAAGATGCCATACTCATCCGTTTCCTAGAAATTAATTAATTGACAAATGAATTATTATTAGTGCGTTCGTCTGCATTATACGTTAACTAAAATTCAACAAGCGAGTAGCGCAACGGCGACAGTCGCGCTTCGAAAACGCGAGGTCGCCGGTTCGAACCCGCCAGCGGGCGGTTTTTCTTTAAATATTTCACATTTTTACAAATGTGTCTTGAATAATGTTTATTTTGGATTCAATTGTAAATATTTTTTTAACGGGACGTAGCAAGCACCATTAAGTTAACTTGTCAAGTGGCCCCCTGAAAGCTTCCCCCTTAGAGTATCTTGGAATCGCTCCACTTATTACCTGATGATGTCGAATTTGTTACAATTTATATTCCCTTCCCAGGTACGATCTACGAATTCATTTTTAATACTAATTGTAAGGTATTAGGATTGTAAAATATCCATTACGTTTTGTTGATATCAATGCAGATAACGTAGAAATTAAGAGATTAAAATAAAGGAAATTGAAAATTTCCTGCATGATTTTTTCAAAATTCCTTTTCCCGATAATAAAAACAGTTATTACAACTAATTCCAAAATAAACAATATTCAAGACACATGAATTTGTAAAAAATGTGAAATATTATAAGAAAAAACGCATGCCCGTTGGCGGGTTCGAACGGGCGACCTAGCGCTCTCAAAGCGCGACTGTTACCGTTGCGCCACTCGCTTGTTGAATTTTTGTTAACGTATAAGTGGTAGAAAGAGAAAGAAACCATCGCGCCGTATAATGAAAGAAAGTAACGCGGCGTATAACGAAAAAAGTAGCGCGCGGTATAGAGAATATAAACTGAGAGAACGAGAAAGAAACTTACGCGGCTTATACGTTTTACCGAATTTATAATACCGAATCACTCATACCGAGACCTCCCTAAAGGAACTTCCAAAAATTCTGAAAAACTTATCCTATATGAATGTGAATAGAAACTAAATTAAAGTCATTAAATCACACTGTCATTTTCTTTATCTATCTACGATCTAGATCGTTGCCACCATCTTATCTATCAGTTTCTTTTGATTGTTATGTCCTTAATATCTTGTGACCAATGTTCCCTGTTTCCCAATGTTCCGCGCACTTAAATTACGAGACGTTGATTTTGTCTTCGAAATTGGCGAAATTGTTAGATAAATTTAAAAGACATAATATTCAAAAAGAACATAGAGAAGCTGTTAATAAACCTCAAATATTTAAGAAATGCTAATTTTAAAAATGTTAAAATGTTAATGGAAACATCTAAAGAGCGTCACGGAAAAAAGGGAAAAACAAGAATGTTCAAAATCTGATTTTGAGAAAGGTAATGTATCAATCGAAAGTGTGATATTAGCGAATACGTATCAATGAATTCCATTCCTAAAATCCATAGGCAAATGGAAAAATTAAGTTGGCACAAAATTGGCGAAGTCAAAATTATGCTTTTGAATTCACCGAATGTATCAAAAATATCCTGGCAAAAAATGTTTTTAACGAAATGGGAATTCAATTTTCCATACACTAATTGAAGACGAAAGCACCGATATTTCCGTACAAAAAGTACTAATTTTGGATTTTAAAAATCGGGATAATGATATAAATTACAAAACTGTATTTGTTGGTATTTTGAAAGTCGAACATTGTTATTTGTAACAAGTTATTTGTAACAAAAAATTAAAAAAATGTTATTGAACATAACTTAAACATCAAATAGCATATTTTGCATCTAGGGCGGTAAGTTGCCATTTGGTCACGACTGCGAAATTCAAGGAAAATCGAGAGGGTAATTGACAATATCGCCTGTGTGCAAATAGTATGTTTTATTACTCCGGCGATACTCCTGTATCTTACAAGTTTGGGATCCAGGGGCCATAAAAAAAAATAAAGAATAAAAAATGAAGAATTTGCTTTTTCAATTGCTTCCGGTGGTGTGGATTCGTTATAAGAACTCTCATCAGTCTCCGGTATCACCATATAATTTACTCATTTTAAAACGTTTTCTTTAATTTTAATTTTAATTTTGTAATGAAACAAAATTTCTGTTACTTTCACGTCACTTTTTTAATATCGATGTCTTGATTGTGTTTATTTTATTTATTTAATTGTTTTTTTATTCAAATGTAACTTAGCTATATTGAATATTTGTGTGCATTACGCAAGTTATGGGGTAATACAACCAAAAATGGCATTTTTTGCACTAAAAAAAACGCATGAGTAATAAAAATATTATTTAACGCATGAGTAATAAAAATATTATGTTTACTGGAGATAATGACTGAGGCATTGAGCGCAAAAGCGGACTAACCCCAACACATATAAAACTGAGTTATTTGACATGCAAAATAATTGGATTATAAAGCATTTTTTTTCTTCGAAACGTTTTTGCATTTTTTCATGTTATGCAGCTTCTGATTCTATGCAAGATGTCTATTATTGGAAACAGAACTAGTTACCCCAATATTTATTGAAAAACATGATTTTGATGTGGGTTAGTCCACTTTTGAATTGGCTTGTTTTAAAATTTTGTGGGATAGTCCGTTAACAAATTCATTTAAATGCAAAAGTACGACTTATTGAAACCAAAACTTATTACAAAACTTTATTACACATCTTCTTCACTACAAAAATCAAGTACAGGTACCTCATTTACATCATTGTTGGTGGTTGCGTGATAAATAGGTGGAATATGTTCCAACAAACTAAGGTCTTTCTTTTTTATCAGATTTATGCAGCGCCCATTGGGATAAAGTACATCTATTTTTGAGATCAGTTTGGAGTGACTTTTGCTGATATCAACTTTATTAAACAGCACGTCAATATTGTTTGAATATTTGAAATACTTAGATTTTAAACGGCTCTTCTCTCACAAAACGCGACCATTGAATCTTTAACCATTCCACTTATGATTGGTCCTCAGCAAATTTTCGATTTGTTATATTCCTCTCAACCAAATCTAGGGTTTAGCCTTTTGGACTACTGATTTTACGAATATGTTCGAGATTTATTAACAACTTTGATCATTGTAAATAAAAATGATGACTGTAAGTCATAATTTCCTAGCTTATAAAACTCGTTCAATATTTGAATTTTCCGCTTTTCATTTATCTTCGAATTACACTTGTTACTGTATTGGCATGCACCTGTTTTTGGTTGTTTTTTAGGTACAAGATTACCCTTCAAATTAACATATTCTTCACCATGTGCATGATTTTGTTTTCTCTGATTCCGCATCCAAACCTGTTCGTTCCTAACACGTTTTTCTTTCCTTTGCTTCGTATTCGTACAATATATTCGTATGCGTACAATATATTCATATTCGTACTATATATTCGTTCCGTATATTCGTACCACAACTCTCTTCTACTTCAAATTAATCAGGATCCAGTATACTTGCAGAAGACTGGCTATTCTCATCAGATGGCATGTATTCTGAGTTTGATTCTCAAAACTTATCTGGCTCCTCACCAGATTAAATTTTAATACAGAAATATTACCCTGCATTTCCTCTCCCACGGTTTTTGATTGTGTTGTCATAACTTATGCACAATATTTGTGTATAATACAAAAATAGTGGCTTATTAAACCTACAAAACTTCTATTTACTTTCACAATGGCAAACACATTAACAAAACACTTAATCTTTTTAACTTTTCCATCACAAATTTGTATCTGGGCTGAGCAAAAACGGACCAACCAACTTTAGTCCACTATTGCACAAGACAATATAAAAAACATTAAATGCAACAACTCTTTTTATTGTGCCATCTAATTTTGATTAGGAAAATTTGGGTTAATTCACTTTTGCTCAATTCTGAAAGTAAAATAAAGTACATTAACGCCAAAAACGTAAAATCAGAAAAATTGTGGCTTAGTCCGCTCATGTCATGATTGAAAAGAAAAATGGCGTAGCTGCAAAATGTACCTGTTATGCAGAACATAAAAAATTTACTCGGAACTGTTTACACAATGTTTCACCAATCGAGCATGAAAAGCGAAACTTTGAAGATTTAGCTGAAGAAACTGATGCACATATCATTTAAACTAATCAACGAAATAAGGTAGTTTTCCAGATATTTCGCAGTTAGTGCAAAAATTACGATGTTCTAATTGACTATTGTCAGTTATAGAACGGAATGATCCTATCTGTAAATATTGTTATATCAGGTAGCAGTTTTTGCTCTCAAAGGCATATTCAGGCAGAAGAAAAGTTCTTAAATTACACGGAAAAAAGTACACTCTAAAAATTACAGTTTCAAATAGTAACAGCGGCCTTACGAATTTGAAACTGTAAAAACTACAAATTGTTTTTATTAAAGTGACAGTTTCCAATATTATTAGTAAATAAGTTTTAAAAATTACAGTGTGCGCTGAAATTTACAAATTTGTATTCGTAAGGCCGCTGCTACTATTTGCAACTGTAATTCTTAAAGTGTACTTTTTCGCGTGTATTATTATTTGTTACAGGCCAACTAAGGACCACATCAAGATAACTATTTATTTCTTTTTTCCTTCCTCTTCCTCCAACACTTTCATTGTGACAGATCATATCTTTCCTATGGTCTGATTATTTTATTTGTCGTCTGTTTTGTGGCCTGAATAATTGATGTCAGCTTATTAATTTCGGTTTCTGCTGAATGCTTGGTGGTGATTTCCCTGTCTGGTATTTTTTTCTATTACACATTCAATATATTACAGTGGTAATACTTATTATATTCGTACCAATGTTGTCAGTATAGTCTTTTCCACAGTTCTGTCTATTTTAAAAAGACGTAATTCGTTGTAAGGTCAGTTAGGGAATATGGTTTTGTAAGGTCTTGTGTATTTCTAAACAATACTACATCAAATGTCGACAGCGTTATCCTGTTTGTCCAGTGTGTGGTGGAGTCGTGGTTAGTTAAGTTTAAGTTTCCAGTCGCTGCTCTGTAGATATTTGAATAGGATATTTCTGTTATAATTCTATAACAGTTCCATATTAGGAACTTTGGCATTTAGATTATTTCATTTAGATCGGTGTTTCAGAGTTTATTGGTCTATAATATAATGAATATGTATGTGGTTTCCAAATTCGATTCCTCTTTGCTCCATTTTCTGTTGTCTATATGTTCTGTGCGCTATATCATTCCTAATACCTACGTATAAGGAATGCATGTATATACTCTCACTAGGAAAGTCTGACTTGATCTCAGCCTGGTTTCGCATATTAGAAACACGACGAACATCTGTCAGCTCTGATATCTTGATAGATAAGCTATTTGCAATCCAGATTCAAATTCACAGCTCCTTTGTGCAATATCAAGTTTATTAGCAAACAAAAGTCTCGCAATTTTGCAATTGGCTAAGAGGTCTCTTAATTACATTGTTCTGTTGAACAATGCTGTGCAATGTCAGAACATCTCTTATTGGATTTGTCTGGCTCGCCCTTTGGTGCATCCTGCTATTGAGGACATTTCTTCTGGTGTTAGAAGTGGAGCGGACGTTGCAGCTGTTAATATCCTTGCTGCATTTCTGGTTTCTCTGACATGCCAGACATTGATTTATGGTAACCGAGCTAGCTTGTCAAATAAGCTCCCACAAAATTTGTGTATTTACCAGGTTTATCCGCGGTTTTTTTTTCATTCTCCCGCTGTTGTACTTTACCATACTTAAAGCAGTGATAACACTGCCTAGAGTGACTTTCTGACCTTCGTTGTAGGGTTCTAAGTTTTTAAAATTTTGTTAATCATATCAAGAATAACATCTCCGTTAGACCCGATTTTAGGTATATTGTTAAGGATATTTTAAAATACATTTAATTATTGTTATTGAAACTAAAGCGATGGCACACAGCAATAACTATTGCAAAGTCATGGTCGGCACTTTTGATGGTCCCAAAAAAAATTAAGGTATTTTATTATTACAAAGTTGAAACTTATATTAAAAGATTATATTGTATTTCTAAGCCTATATGTAGCATGGCAGATTCCGCAGATTTAACATCCTGATCGACAACTAAACCATACCCAAGACGCGTTCACATGCCAGGGCTTATGACGCTTAGTGCCTGCGTGCCATGTAACATTGGAGAATGAAACTTCAAGATGTCGCCATACAAAATATTAACGGCGTTATTTTTTTTGTCAGACTGAGTTCATAAAAACAACACAAGCATTCTACATAAATACTACAATCTTGCGCCCAATCTTGAGCAGCCATCAACAACTCTATAACTGCTGATATCGCTAAGCAGGAGACGTCTACATAAAAGTTTGATATTCCCGCAAAAGATAAATTCGAAGAAAATAATAACTGCCATTAAAATATACCGTTGGAAGAAGAAATTCGCGTCAATTCTGAATCAACCAGTTCGTTTTAGATAATCCAATTTCTAAAAATACAATTCCAATAAACATTTGGTATTTTATAATTTTATATCTCTTAGTTAAATAAATTAGTTAAAGAGTGAAATAAAATAAAAATACTGCAAAAAATCAGAATTCGGATAGCATTCTCACACGAATGAAAGTCAAATTATTCTTGAGTCACTGTTTCTATTTGATATATATATATATGTATAACCTTTTTCAAGACCTACAAATTGTTACAATACTACAACCTACCTACTTTATGTGAATTTTTTAAAATATAAATGAAGGTCTAAAAATATAAATAAAATTTGAAAGAAAAAACGTTTTTGCTTACAAAAGAAAGTTTGGACTATGCTGTACTATTCTCGTGCATAAATCGTCCAGAATCAGGATCGGCTAGTTGATGTGACAAACTCTTTAGAGGATGTAACATCATTAAAAAGACAAAAATGCTAATGTTAATTTACACTAAACCAATAATTGCCCAACGAGCATTTTAAAAACATATTGAAAATTTATTGAGATAATGTCGTGTACAAAACCAATGTCGCAGCATTAGACAGCAACAAAATTTAATCTATTTAAAAATCTTAATATATAAAACACAGTCGGGTTTGAATTTTGGCTTTTAAAAACTCAAGAACGGCTGGACCGATTTTTATACAATGTTTTGAATAGTGAACGAATCAGTTTGAATGAGTGTACCAGGGTTGAACTCAAAATAGAAGGATGTGTACGATAAGTTAATGAAGACAATTGATGATGGAAATAGTATCTTATTTTTCGTCAATGCGCTCGGTGGATGCGTCCGATGCATTCGGTGGAATTCCACATTCCTCATGTCATTTATTTTAGCCACTGTTCGTGCGAGATCTAAAGTTGCCGTAGCAGCTACTTCATCAGGTATAGCGGCCACGTTGCTAGAAGGATGCAGAACGGCTCAATCAGCGTTTAAACTATTATAAAGTGATATGAACTAATATAATATTAAAGCGTTAAAGCAAGTAAAATTATCACATGGGATGAATGAGCAATGGCGCACTAACCTTCATTATAAGCACTAAATCGAACCATGAAAGATCTACGCAATGACTCAAGATGTTTTGAAGGCGCAACGATTCTACTGTCTGGCGATTTCCGGCAAACCATATCAGTAATTCCCAGATCCACAGCTGCCGATGAAATAAATGCTTGCCTAAAATCATCTACTCTGTGGCTCCATATTAAGAAACTTCAGCTGACGACAAAGATGCGAGTTGCATTGCAAAACGTTCCATCTGCCGAAGATTTCTCTAAGCTATTGTTGTCATTCGGTAATGGCCATCTTCCCGTCGACGAAACGAACGGGTTGATTTCGTTTCCGCATATTTTTAAAAATTACTATTGATTGAGTGAACGAGCAATAATCTTGTACGATTTGGTTAACAGATATCGATACGCGTAACAGTTGACTGACTTTAATTCAGCTAATAAGACATTTTTTAATGATTATAGATTCTGAGGCGATACGAAGTTTGCCGGATCAGCTAGTATTTTATATAAAAAACCGGTGTACAATTCACAGTAATCTTGACTTTGTAGCCACTGAAAATCAAGATTACGATGAAATAACATAATTTGAAAAATTTATTAATTTGAACATAACTCAACCAACAACTATTGAATTAGAAAATCCTGATACGACCCATTCTGTTGGAACATAAGTCCTAGGTATTTAAAACTGAAATTTTGCTCTATCGCATGCGGTTCCCATTTAAACCTCTTTTTCATTAATCTCTTCCGAAATATCATTCGCATTCTTTTTGCTACGTTTACTTTTGACATAAACTTTTTAAAGAACTTAGAGGAAACCTTTGTTTTAGCGTCTATACACTCTACGTTTACCATCGCCACACCTTTTCTGCTTGCCTAATACAAAGTTTAATTTAAAGTCTTGCACTAATAGGGCCTATATGGTTTTCCGTGTTTAAGGGGCCCCTGGGACTTCGCTTAAAGATTCGACACTAACAATTTATTCGCACACGCATCATTTATTCTGATTATTTATTGTTATTATTTATTAGAATCAAAAACATATACTCATACTTAAATATGTATTTAATACATGAATTGTATTAATGCGCTAATACTTAAATTGAATCGACACACAAAAAATTAACGTGATCAACAGGCAACAGCGCGCTGCACGCACAGATTTTCAGTTCCAAAAAGCGACAGAAGTTGCAGTGTCACGGGATACAACAGTTCTTATGTTAAAAAATATCAGTTTTTTCTTTCACAATAACCTGGATATTTCTTGAACTACTGAAGGTAGAAGCTTCGTTTTAGCTTTCCGCGCTTGCTAATACACTATGGGAAACTAGTGAGTGATGAGAATGAGCAAATTGGTTATATCGTGTTAAAACCCGGGAACCCCAAAATTCGATATTGACCGTATTATTAATTAAACCTCTATTTAAATGACTCATAATATAATATAACCTAAGATTTTATTTAAATGACTATAACCATAACAAATTTTTATAATACACTGCCGAGCATAAAATTAGGGTCACTCCATAATTTGAAGTTATTTTAGAATTTTTTTGTTTTTTACGTGTTTTTTCGGTTGTAACAGTTTACTAATTGATTGCTTGAATAAAACAAAAGGTTTTTGTTGTTCAAAGTTTATTGAAAGTAACGAAAATGAACAATTTTACATTGATATATATGCCTTTGTTGAAACAAAAGAAAGTTTAAGGACTTCAGTAGTGCGTATTCCTTCTTTTGGCAGTGACAACAGCTTGCAAACGACGTGTCATGCTCTGGATTAGATTTGCTCTGGATTAGCTCTGCAGAAGATTGTCCCATTCTTGCACCAGTATGTGGCGAAGCTCTCTAGAATTTCTACTATTTTTTTAATTTTTCCCATCTCATACCAAATATGGTCAATTGGATTTAAATTTGGACTGCGAGCTGTACAAACAAATTGCGTGATTTCACACTCATCAAGATACTCAGTAACTATCGGAGCAGTGTGGGGCCGTGCGTTATCATGCATAAATGTTGCGTCGTCTCCAAGAATAACCGAGAATGGTAAAACATGGTCTTCTAAAACTTCTGTCAGATACCTATGCGCAGTCAACGTCCCATTCTCGATAAAGACTAACTCCGTGCGAGTCTCAAAAAATATGCCTCCCTATGCCATAACAGATCCTCCGTCAAATGGTAGTCGCTCGGCATAGTCTGCTATTGTCCAAATCAAGTGTTCTCGTGCAAAATTCAACCTTGCAATCCGGTGTGCACGGGAAAGCGGCGGTCCAGCAGCTCTAGATTGAGAAGATAATATCGCAGCATAAAGTCGTCTCCTAACTGCCCACTCACTTATGTTTACATTTCTCACTTCTTGCAGATGCTTTCGAAAGGAAACTGCCGTGACCGTTTGGTTTCTCAAAGCACTAGAAACGAGAAAGCGATCATCCTTAGCTGTTGGAGTTTTGCCTCGGCCTGAACAAGGTCCTCGAGTGAGCAGACCTGTCTCTTCGAACCGCCGCCATACTCGTTGCACACTCGAGAGACTTACACCAACGTTTGTCGCAGTTTCGCGCTGACCGTAACCGTCTTCTAAAGCCGCCACAATTTGTGCCGCAACAACGGGATTTATGCTCATTGCAAAACACAAACAATGACAACAATTTACAACAGACAGACGATACCACAAAACCAAATGATATTCTGTCCTTAAACTTACTTTTGTTTCAACAAAAACATATCAAAGTAAAGTTGTTCATTTTCATTACTTAGCACATAAAATTAAAATTGTTCATTTTCATTACTTTCAATAAAGTTTGAAAAAGAAAAATCTTTTGTTTTATTCAAGAAATCAGTTAGTAAACTGTTACAACCGAAAAAACCCTTAAAAAACTAAAAAAATTTAAAATAACTTCAAATTACGGTGACCTTAATTTTATGCTCGGCAGTGTAAATACAAATTTTGAAATCTACTTTTTTACATTTTTAACCCTAAACGTAAATACAGTGTCTGTCACTTGACAATTTCTGTACTTTTCCAATAGTGATTGAAGAGTGACGGCAAATCATCGTATGCCTGTTGCAATTTGATCTTAGATACTAAAACATTGTTTTATCTCACATAGGCAGTATATACTTACATTAGGGATATAAATTATAAGTTTCCAGCAGACACAGTACCAAAGTTAATACCATTTCAATGAATTTTAGTGTCCCAAAACAAATTCGATTTTTCTAAGTTTAACTTTAAACCCAAAGTTTATTAATGTTAGTTACAATTTATAAATAAAGTCTATACTTGTTATAAAACCTCGAAAATTAATAAATAATCGGTATCTCACAGAGACAGTATCTATGTTACATACAAAACAAGTATTGCATATTTTAAGTTAAGTTAAGAGTTGATCCATATATGAACGACAAATAAAGATAAACTTACACTTATATGCTTTTATAGTAGGCGCATTTATAGGATGTATGAATATTTATGATATTGGGTGTTTGCGTAAATATAGCACTCACGGTTTATGTCGTAGAGGAATTTATTTACAATTAATATCTATACACAATATTGCGAGGATTAATCGGAACTCATTATATTACTACAAGTGGCGTAGAACTACTCTTCTATAGTTTTGGTCGGTGAAAGTAACTGAGACACTTGAACTAAAACTCGTACTGAAGCTCGTGTAATGACTTGACTGGCACCCTGACTGACTGTATTTCTTGGGTGCCAGTACCCCTTCGAGATACCCTGGCTCATCTTGCTTGGGATCATTTTTCTCTATTCAGGTATTAACCGTCCCTTTTTGGATGTATCCCGTCCCACACACATATATATTTTTGTGAGTTTTTAAGATTTAAATGATTGCAGTGATACCACCAACATGATTTGAGATCATTAGTTGAGAGCAGATAGTGCTGTATACATCCCTTTTTCGTTATCGTTTATAGATTTTAAATACGTCGAAACGTTTGCGCGTCTCGACCAAAAATAACATTTTTATATTTAGTGACCAATTTGAAAATAAATACCAATACATGTTTGTGATATATATATATATATATATATATATATATATATATATATATATATATATATATATATATATATATATATATATATATATATACCGGATCCAAAAGATCCAAAAGACTAGCCGACCAGCTTAACTTACCGAAAGAATTGAGGAACTTACGAGAAGCTCTTTCTTCAAATGGATATCCAAACAGCTTAATATCCAGAGCTTTCCGTCGTACAGAGAACAGTAGCCAACAAACTGAAGAACGCCAGAAACCCGTTAGCACAGCATACCTACCATATGTTCATGGATCAACTGACAAAATCGCCAGAATACTTAAAAGACACAACATCGACACCATTTTCAAACCTAACCAGAAAATATCCTCCATGCTACGCAGCGTTAAAGACACCATCCCGTTAGAATCCCATGGAATTTACGAAATACCTTGCGGAACATGTGAACGGACCTACATTGGACGTACCAATAGAAAAATATCTGCTAGGATTCAAGAACATGTAGTTTCAATCAGACACAGAGACAAAGTTTCATCGGCACTTGTCCAACACACAAACACTGGTCACTGGATGGACTTTAGAAATTCAAGGACTGTTGCACAGATTAGCCACGAAATGTCACGAGTATACAGAGAAGCCATAGAGATAGAAAAACGAGACTACTGCATGAACACGAGAGACGATTCCTTGAGACTGCCCCCAGCATGGCGACCGATCATATCCACCCTCAAAATGCAATCCCAGACACCCCAGACTCATGTACGACCAACAAAACAAACAAACAACCGAACCGAAGCATCGCACACAACGCGCATGACCCGAAGCCAGCTGTCTGGTAGTAGCATAAGTAGTCGCATCGCACGAACGAGCTCTCAGTATGCGTCGAACGGTTGACCCGTACGGACGCATATATCTCTTGAGAATGGCGAATGTTAGTTCGCCGAAACGTCGAGAATCCGGTTCTTTTCAGAGCCAACCCTCAGCATCAACGCGGAATCCCCGAGAAAACAATACAACACAGGTATCTATCCGCGAAAACCTCAAATACAACATATATATATATATATATATATATATATATATATATATATATATATATATATACATATATATATATATATATATATATATATATATATATATATATATATATATATATATATATATATATATATATATATATATATATATGTTAATATTCAGATTTTCGCAGGTGTAATATAATTACTTAGGTTCTCGGGGTTGCATCCGCGTTTTATTTGAAAATTTCTTATCACAAGCTTTCGGCAATCTCGCTGTTGCCATCTTCAGGTTATATGTTGCGTTCTGCTTGACAGTTCAGGCAGTTCTGACAGTTCACTGTTTGCTGACGACCCTGTCACTTGATTCTTGTGAGGCTGCTCTTTATTCCATGCACCGTTGATCTCAATTTGTGTTCGTCTCGTCTAATATTTATTCGTCTATTTGATTGTCGGATGTAAGAAAGATTGCATGATCCGCATGGTATCTCGTACACTCCTTGTTATTCTAACGGAATTTTGTCCTTGGGGTTTCGTAAGATTTGTGAAATTTTTCTGTCTGTGTTGTAAACGGTCTTGATATCGTACCTACCCAGTATTCTGCTGATTTTGTCTGTTGTTCCTTTGACGTATGGTAAAAAGGCTCTTCTGGTAGTCTCAAGTTCGTTTTTATCGTTAGCTTTTGTTTTTTTGCGTTTTTTCATGATTGTGTTTATTTGTCTTTTTGAGTAACCATTTGATATCAGAGAACTGCGGAGTTTGGATGTTTCTTCATTTTGGTGTTTTGCATCTGCTAATTTAGTGGATCTATCTATAAGTGTTTTTAACACCCCATTGAGTTGGGCTGGGTGGTGGTGAGAGTTTGCATTTAGGTATCTGTTGGTATGTGTCATCATCAACAACATTTTGTACAGGACCAGCCAAGCTATTCTAAGAGAAAGAGTACAAAACACAAGGCATAGTTTGCACACCACGGATCAAGAGTAAATCAGGTTGCATCTCCAACTAAGCAACCAAATCCACCCTCTTCTATGGAATACGATCAACACGCTAGCTGAGCATAATGCTGAAAACATAACCCTTTATAAAACCGAAAAACAAAAAAAAAGAAAATAGAGCATCTGCAACAACCATTGATACACGACAACAACAACAAAAATGTTTCACATAAACTAGTGGTAGGTACGATATCAAGACCGTTTACAACACAGACAGAAAAATTTCACAAATCTTACGAAACTCCAAGGACAAAATTCCGTTAGAAGAACAAGGAGTGTACGAGATACCATGCGGATCATGTAATCTTTCTTACATCGGACAATCAAATAGACGAATAAATATTAGACGAGACGAACACAAAAAAGCAGTAAGCCGACAAGACAAAACATCATCTCTTGCCCAACATGTAGCAGCCACTGGACATACCATTAATTTCGACAACACCAGAACAATAAGTAAAATGGAAGATTACCATAAACGGATCATCATGGAGGCCATAGAGATAGAAAAAAGACCTAACAACTTAAACAAACGAGATGATGTTCAACGTTTACCACACACATGGAGATCAACGGTGCATGGAATAAAAAGAGCAGCCTCACAAGAATCAAGTGACAGGGTCGTCAGCAAACAGTGAACTGTCAGAACTGCCTGAACTGTCAAGCAGAAAGCAACATATAACCTGAAGATGGCAACAGCGAGATTGCCGAAAGCTTGTAATAAGAAATTTTCAAATAAAACGCGGATGCAACCCCGAGAACCTAAGAAATCATATATATATATATATATATATATATGTTGTATTGTTTTCTCGGGGATTCCGCGTTGATGCTGAGGGTTGCCTCTGAAAAGAACCGGATTCTCGACGTTTCGGCGAACTAACATTCGCCATTCTCAAGAGATATATGCGTCCGTGCGGGTCAACCGTTAGACGCTCGTTCGTGCGATGCGACTACTTATAGCTGTCTGGCTACGGGTAATGCGCGTTGTGTGCGGTGCTTCGGTTCGGTTGTTTGTCTGTCTTGTTGGTCGTACATGAGTCTAGGGTGTCTGGGATTGCATTTTGAGGGTGGATATGATCGGTCGCCGAAGCTGGGGGCAGTCTCAAGGAATCGTCTCTCGTGTTCATGCAGTAGTCTCGTTTTCTATCTCTATGGCTTCTCTATATACTAGTGACATTTCGTGGCTAATCTGTGCAACAGTCCTTGAATTTCTAAAGTCCATCCAGTGACCGGTGTTTATGTGTTGGACAAGTGCCGATGAAACTTTGTCTCTGTGTCTGACTGTAACTACATGTTGAATCCTAGCAGATATTTTTCTATTGGTACGTCCAATGTAGGTTCGTTCACGCAAATATACACACATATATATATATATATATATATAAATAGATATATATATATATATATATATATATATATATATATATATTTGTTCGGTCAAGTTCGGTATATATATATATATATATATATATATATATATATATATATATATATATATATATATATATATATATATATATATATATATATATATATATATATATATATATATATATATATATATATATATTTGTTCGGTCAAATATACAAACAAGTCCTAGGAGCAGCAATGAGTTCACCTCTATCCCCAGTAATAGCCAACATATTTCTTACAGATTTTGAGGAAAAGGCAATCTCATCAGCCACACTTAAACCTACACTCTGGTTAAGATATGTTGACGACACATTTGTAATCTGGCCCCACGGCAGACCAGAGCTGGACAAATTCCTTAACCATCTTAACTCCCAACACGACCAAATTAAATTAACAATGGAGATAGAAAAGCATCGACGACTTCCTTTCTTGGATGTTTTGGTACAGAAGAAACCTGACGGCACTTTGAGTCACACTGTGTATCGGAAACCAACCCACACAGACAGATATCTGATCACTCTTACCACCCGATCGAAAAGACTAGCCGACCAGTTTAACTTACCGAAAGAATTGAAGAACTTACGAGAAGCTCTTTCCTCAAATGGATATTCAAACAGCTTAATATCCAGAGATTTCCGTCGTACAGAGAACAGTAGCCAAAGAACTGAAAAACGCCAGAAACCTGTTAGCACAGCATACCTACCATATGTTCATGGATCAACTGACAAAATCTCCAGAATCCTTAAAAGACACAACATCGACACCATTTTCAAACCTAACCAGAAAATTTCCTCCATGCTACGCAGCGTTAAAGACACCATCCAGTTTGAATCCCATGAAATTTACGAAATACCTCAGGTACGACCAACAAGACAGACAAACAACCGAACCGAAGCACCGCACACAACGCACATGACCCGAAGCCAGACAGCTATAAGTAGTCGCATCGCACGAACGAGCTCTCAGTATGCGTCTAACGGTTGACCCGCACGGACGCATATATCTCTTGAGAATGGCGAATGTTAGTTCGCCGAAACGTCGAGAATCCGGTTCTTTCCAGAGCCAACCCTCAGCATCAACGCGGTATCCCCGAGAAAACAATACAATTCATATATATATATATATATATATATATATATATATATATATATATATATATATATATATATATATATGTCACAAACATGGAAATTATAAATTGATAGACAATGAAAAGGAGTTTTAAAAAATGTTCAGCTACGTGATGCCCTGCTTTAATAAGCCATGGCACGTTATATATTTATGCAACACATATCTGAAAATTAGATGCTGAAAATAGCCGGTTCGCCATTTTTAACCCTTATTGTAGAATCCAAATTAATGTAACACTGTAAATTTTTATTCGATTTTATATCAGTCGTGATCAAAAAAATTTATTCGTTAAATAAACAAAACGTTTTGTTGTTAACAAAATATTTTTAATAAGTGGGGTGAACAGGGCTCCTTAGCCGTAATGAAGGCGCCCTGTCTAGGGGTGACCACCCCGAATAATAAGCCTCCCAAGCTAAAAACTTGAGTAGTATCTTGGACAGTGGCTCGCCACTGTCCCACAAAGAATATTCTTCAACTAAGTATGGAGGAAAATTTCGCTGAATGCACTACCACAAGTGTTAACCATTCCACCGTCACCTATGGTGACGTTAGCGGACCTTCGGATTCTGGGAACTCCGCCCCAACATGTTTTAAGGATGAGACGGAGCATCCTGAAATCACCGGACGTAAACTCAGAACAAAACGGCAAAGCTTCTTCACACTATTTAATGCTAACTCACTACTAAAAGTGGATAAATTGAAACATCTGACTGATTCACTAACACGACTCAACATAAAACTGACAGCAGTACACATACAACATGCAATCCGTTATTGGCATAAATAAAAAAAAACATAAACCTTTCCTATTACAATACTAAATAAAAACAATTTAGATTCCGCAAAGAAAAACAAAACAAAATATTAAAAAAAAACAAAATCAATAATCACTATAAACAATAAAGTCCAAGTTAAAAGAGAGAGAAAAAAAACTACACTGGACATTCCTCTGTTTCCGTTCCCTGTTTCTTCCATCCTTTTATCCTTTCCATCATTACTAAACCACTACCATCCTCATTCATGCACTGTTTCCATTTCGACCCTAACACTCTCTCTCTCTCGGTCCACTCTCCTTTTTTGCACTCCTCAAACCAATGCACCCACACGTCTTTCCCTGCCCCACATACACCACAACTCTTATACTTGTCATCCATCCAATACTTTCGTCCTCTTTCTTCACAGCCGCATCTAAACCTGGCAATTACTGACTGGGCATTCAGGCCCATTGTTGATTTTAAGTATTTAGGTAGCTCTTCAAATATTTGTATTTCCGCATACAATTCCGTCTTTATTATATCTACTTTCCATTATTTTCCTTTGACGTTCTTGCAGTTCAACTTCCTTCAGCCTTACCACTAGCCATTCGTCAACTCGCACGCCTTTCCTCCTAAGCCTTTCCATTTCCATGATAGACATACCACCTCCTTCATAGAGTTTGCTTCTTTTCCTTCCCCAATTTGTCTCTCTCCTACTATTAATTCCTTCTAAACTTGCTACCCTGAACACTTCTTTTACAATTCTTTCCTCAGTCATTCCCTTCACTTCACTTTCATACCTTGCTACTCGTCGGCTTGCTTCAATTCTTAATTTAAATGCATTTAGCTCCTGCAGTACTATGTAGGAAGGAGTTTATCACTGTAATTTCAGGGCCTTTTTAAAGAATTGTAGTTGCACCTTTTCCACGCCTTCTTCTTCCTACACCCTTCATATTTCAGCTCCATTTATCAATATACTTCGCCAGCAAGCCTTCCACATTTTCTCCTTCGCCCCGTAATGTGTGCTAAACTCTTTTCCCTATACCTTTAAGAACCTTTTTGCCGCCACCCACGATTTTTTTGCCACGTACTCTATATGCTCTTTATTACCGCACCCACTCCCAAATACAAACACTAAATACTTAAAATGCCCAACCTGCTCAATCTCCATTCCCTTCCATTCGAACCTCTCCTTCCTGCACACCCCACCTTTTTTAAACTTTATCCATTTTGTTTTATCTACATTTACAGTCAGTTTCCTTTTATCAAAAAATCTCTCCAATCTCTCAATCATTTCTTTCAATTCTCCTGCCGATTTTCCCGTATTACCACATCATCCGCGTACGCCACAACTTCTTCCTCCCCACCACCACTCCCCCTGCTTGTCAAGACCTTTTCCAAATCTGCCACATATATATTGAAGAGTGCCGGGCTAAGCGGGCAACCTTGCTTCAGACCCATATCTACTTTGAAAGCGCTCGCTCGCACTTACTCTCTCTCACTTTGACCCTACACCACGTTTCTTTATACAGCCGCTCGATACCATCTCTTCGATACATTCCCAAAATATTTTCCTATTTACCGTGTTATATGCAGCCTTTAAGTCTAGGAACAGAGCAAAGAGCTTACCCTTGGGACTTGCTAATTCCTGGTCGATAATATACCTCAGGGTTATTAAATGTTCAGTAGTTCCCCTTCCTTCTCTAAAACCTGCTTGCGTTTCTGGTAGCAACATTTTTCCTTCCACTTCCTCCCCCAAACGCCTTTCCAATAATTTCGCATATTTCGCAATTCTCGCACAGCAGTACAGGAAACCAGATTTACGGACGAACATGCCTTCGAGTCCCGAGGCTACGGAATCTTCAAAAGAAAAGCGGGTCAGTGGGTAATGATGAACGGGGTACTTAGGTACAGGATTTGTAATCAGTCCTAGCATACTGGATTCAGTCACCGACTTTACCTCCCCGAGTATTCGTGTATCAATCCTCTCTCTCAAATATTCAAACATGGGCTACAGTATTGTCAATGTACATGCCCCAATTAACCAGGACAACAGACGCAATCCAGACAGAACTGATAAATTCTGGGAAGGCTTAGAAGATATTATCTCTAAACTTCCAGATAGGCACACCGTCATACTGCTTGGTGACTTCAATGCTCAATTGGGAAGAAAGAAAAAATACATAAACATAGTGGGCAATTATCGGGCGCATAAAGGAACAAACCGCAACGGAGTACGATTGTAGGTGGATGTGTGTAGGACTTTTGGGTTGCTCATGAAGTCTACAGCCTTCAAACACTTTCCAAGGAATCAGAAGACTTGGATTTCACCTAATACCAAACTGCGTGAATTCCATATAGATCATGTAGCCATTTAACGAAAATCTCAAAAAGAAATTCAAAACGTGAAGGTACTAAGAAGCGCCAATCTGGACTCAGACCTCTACCTCTCAAAGATCAAAATAAGACTCCAGCCTAGAAACACTTGATTACACAGAACCTCCAAAATCGTAAAATTTGACGTAGAGCGACTTAAGAACAGTCAAAAAGTAAGTTAGAGAATGAACAATACAGACCTAAATAGATGGGATCAACTGAAGGAGACTCTGTCAAGGGGGCCAATGAATTTGCCCCCCCTTGCTAGAATAAGGAAGCATCCGTGGTGGATTGAAGACTGTGACAATGCAATAGCTTAAAGACAGACAGACTGGGTGAAATGGTATTCTAAAAAGACCAAGAAAAATTGGAATAATTTTTTGGAACAAAGAAAGCTTACAGCCAAGATAATTCGAGCAACCAAACGGACCTTCACACAAAGCCAACTAACCCAAATCGAAGAGAACTTTACTAGGAATAATTCCAGAGATTTCATTGGAACATTCTAGCAGGCACTCGAAAAGACGCTCCGCCAAGCCTCGACTTCATAGACTCACTAGGCAAAATGGCTTTGTAAAAGGACAACTGCAACCTTTTAGCTCAGTACTTTAAAAATCTACTTAACTGTGATCTGCCCAGCAAAGACTTCGTCTATAAACAATCCACACCAAACCCGGACTCGCTGTCCCCTTTATTGGAAGAAGTTGGCCAGATCATTAAACTTCTTAAGAATTATAAGGCAGCTGGAGAGGACTCTATCGTTGCTGAAGTGTGGAAAGGTGCTGAAAGAAATGTCGTGAGCAAACTAACCGAGTTCATCCAGGACATCTGGGAAACCAAGAAATGACCACCCGATTGGAGATCGCTTCTGATCCATCCGCTGCACAAAAAGGGAGATTTTACTGATCTAAACAGCTACCGTGAAATTTATAGCGTAACGCTTAACAAAGTACTATATGAACTAGGGCTAGACAACAAACCCCGCAGACTCTTCTTAGAAACCTTGACCAACACCCATTCCAAGGTTAAATTAAGAGGCTAGATCTCAAAAAGCTTCGAAATATTTCGACTTTCCCCACTTCTCTTCAACTGTGTCCTTGAATAGGTTATGAGAGAATGACCAAAGAAGCTGATCAACTTGGGTGTTCAGAGTGGTGTCCACCTGGAATGTAAAAACGATGGGTTTTAGATTGCCTCGCCTTTTCAGATGACATGGCACTGATTACTGATTCTCTTAAGATGGCAACAATACAGGTAAATTGCCTCAGAAACAGGCTGCCAAAGTGGGTCTTCAAATGTGGCTGGAGAAAATAAAATTCGTCACCAACATCAATGAAGTAGACAGAGAGATGTTACTAGAGCAGGGAAACATCAAGTGGACTGAGAAATTTAAGTATCTCGGCGAATCGATCTAATCCATTTTATCAGAAAGAGCATCATTATCCATGAGAGTCAACTAGTTAGAACTAGTCTATCGACTTACTAAGAACACCTACAACAAGAAATGCCTGTCACGCAACCTGAAACTTGCACTACGCGTCGGTCTTAGCTCCAGAAACCTGGTATGCCATGGAGTGTCTTTCCTTGAACCGAAAAGGTCTGGTAGAGAAATTTCAAGTCAGAGAGAGGAGAATCCTCAGGAAGATCCTAGGCCCGGAAAAGGAAGATGAAGAATTCCGAAGGCGACCTAACTCTAGAGAGCTCTACGAACATATTAAGAGGCTCTCTGACAGTGCAAGGAAAAGAAGGGTAGCTTTATATAGCCACGTTGCAAGATTGCCTCCAAACCGACTAACCAACCGTCTGTTCACTTTCTGGAAAAACAAGAAGTTTCGTACCACTTGGTTTACAGAAACCGAGTAGGATATTAAAAAACCGGGAATGACAGATGTCCAAAACAGACAGTCTGTGAGGCGCACCCTGAAGGAAGTCCAACACACAAAGCCCAACAGTTGAACAAGCGTGGTCCAAAGTAGGCCTATTCGAAACAAGAATAAGAGGAAATAAAAGACAATATTAAAACATTATACCCTCGATTAGCCGCTTTGCGGATTATCTGTGTTTTTTTTAAATTTAATTAATACATATAATATAATAAATACTTTTAACATAGAAACATATAAAACGAAGTTTTATTTATGAATAGCTTGATAAATTGAGAAGTAGATTTTCAAGTGGTTTAAGTGAGATGAGGCTATTTCAAATAAATTTCTTTTTTTTTTTTTTTTTCAAAAGTAGTAAAATAAATAATTCAGTACAAGTTTTTGGAGTTTAGTGAAAATGACGAAATGTAACTTTTAAGAACAGATGTTTTGTCTAGTCTCTATTTCTTAAGATATATTATCTCTTTGTGAATATCATTGTTATTATGTTTTCGGTGTGTGGAATACAATCGAAGGTACACTGTATTTCATATTTTATAATATTAAATAATATATGGAATATCGAGAGATGTACTCTGAAGGAAGTCCGTGGATTTCATGGAAAAAACCCGAAGGAAAGGTACCCCCTGGACAGAAGAGAGAAAGGAGAAAAGGAGGACACCGGCAGAAGACGCGACAATACTGGGCAAAGATTAAAGCCCAACAGTTGAACAAGCGTGGACCAAAGTAGGCCTATTCGAATGAAGAAGAAGAAGATATGGAATACCGATATGGTACATACTTGGGTATTTGAATCAATTTTTTTTTCGTCATAAATCGAAAGCTCATATATAAGATTTACGACAAAACTCTCTTTTGTTTTATTTTTTTCGTTGTAATTAAAAAGTTATAACAATTTGAAAATATATTTTTAAACTGGGTACCGAAAACGGACAAATGTACCGTTGTGACGTAAAATATGTAATTTCTATCCGCTCCTGACTTTGTTGATACAGTAGTTGTGGTAGACATGCCAAATATGTCAAATATTAAAAGTTAAATATTAAAAGTTATCGTACTTGTTTCGTACCATCGTGTAGGAGTGGGTACTATGAAAAGAACTCAAAAAATGTTTTTAAATGTTCCACATTATTAAACGTCGAAACCAATGGTTTTAAACAATGCGCCCAAAAAAATTCTAAAACGACGATTTTAAAAAGAATGTTATTTTTTAACTTTTTCGCTTCGCACATCCAAATTATTTATAATAAGGTTTTAAAATACATAAAAAAAATCGATAATTTTTTTTTTAATTCAGCAACCCAATTAAATGTAACAGTTCAATTAAACAATTCGGAATTTTATAAAATATTTTAAATATTCAATATTTAAACGAAATAACGTTAATTTTACTTCAATTAAATCAGACAATACCATTTTGTTAGATACTGAGCATGAGGGTACGAAGCAACAAATTCTTTAACCCGCAACGAAGTGTTTCAACTGATAAAACACCAAATTGCTGATGGTTCTAATAGTTGCTTTATCGATCGTTCGCTCTCCGAGAAACTCAGCACTCCATGCACCTTATGCGTGGAGTGTAAAAATAGACTAACAAAATTAATATATATTTAAAAAAAATGGAACGATGCTTCCAGATTGGAAAAATTCGTTCTTTTCGATAATGAAAATGACGATAAGGTGGGTGACGCTCGTGACGACGAATCCGAGGGAAGGTTTCCGTCTGCAAGCTCGTCAGGTCGCCCATTGTCGAGTTCGTCTTTCCATGAGTTGAGTGACCCAACAAAGCGGAGAAGAACTAAAGATATCCGAGAACAGTATATCCCCGAAGAGTTAGGTTATGCCACGCAGATGAGTCTCCGGGCCACAGGGAACGTGAATGCAGCGAAATTGGTGAAATATTTTACAGCGGGAGTCCGTCAGAAGCATCAAGATACAGGAAATATCTTGAGCATAACCATGAACAAACTCTTTCGGGCGACGCATTTGCGCTTATGATGGAAACTAATTTGTCCAAAGCCAAGTAGATATGTATTTTATATCCTCCCCAAAAACCAAGTTCAAGAGGCTAATATATATATATATATATATATATATATATATATATATATATATATATATATATATATATGAGTTTGTTTTTTAATGTCAAAGTGACATGAACCTATTTTTTGCTCTCCCTCCTTATTCGACCTAATACACCGCAAAAGAGGGTTGAACCATCAGACACGAACGCAAACTCAAACCTATATATTTAGAGTAGGAGGAAATGTCTGCTCTTAGCTAGAAAACATCAAGAGGCAACCTCTAACGCTCAATACCTTAGTTGTAATCATCGTGATCTTTCTTAAAGATCACCACAACCACTTTTAACTTGAAGTAATCATGATGGAAGAAAAGGAAAATCCGCTACCCCAGGCCCCAGTCACCGTACTGGACTTTCCTGGTCATCGGATTCTGGGGGACCAGGAACATCATGAGGAGAAGAGTCGGAGCTTCTCAAAATCTCTACGCAAGCACTACATTGGCACGCTTAATTTTAATACTCTCTTAAAATTTGGAAAACTAATACAACTTACAGATATGTTAGAAAAATTTCAAATAAAAATTCTTGCGATTCAGGAGACACGTTTTCAAGGCGAAAATCATTTCAACACGGAAAATTATGGGGTTTATAAAGGTTAACCTGCTGTCAGAAGAGGTACACCACCATTGTTTGGGACGGGTTTTGCAGTACACAAATCAGTCGTGGATAACATTGTTGACTTTAATTCAATATCAGAAAACATCTGCACACTCTCCTTCAAATCAGGCAATAAAGGTTACACGATTATCAATGCACACGCACCTAGAAACTAGCATAACAGAAAGAAACCACAAGAAGTTCAAGACTTCTGGGAAGACATGGAAGAAGTAACCAACAGCATACCGGAAAGGCATGTTAAAATTTTAATGGGAGACTTTAATGCGCAATTAGGTAATGAGAGAAAATACAGACAAATCACAGGCCCTTATTCAGCTCACTATCGCACAAACCAAAATGGAGAACACCTCATAAAATATTGTCAAAATTTGAATCTCAAAATTATGTCGGCACAATTCCTGCAGCTAAGACGAAAACTTACAACATGGAAAGCACCTAACACCGTATGGGGAGAATTCCAGATTGATCATGTGGCCATTTATAACAAAAATACGCAGGAAATTTTAAATGTAAGAACGCGTAAAGGGTTCTTCAAGTCAGATCATTATTTGTTACAAGTTAAGATTAGACCAATTCCAAGACAGAAAAAGACAGTAAAAAACAAAATAGTCAAGCCAGATCCAGAATATTTGCGCATAAACAGAGACAAAATCATTGAAGAAATTAATAGGCATCCAACAGACACTTGGACAGATCTTGCGACCACAGTTCAGAAGGCAATGCGTTGGGCGCAACCTCCCAGAAAAAGGAAACATAGGTGGTGGAACGCAACTTGTGATCAGGCCATTGAGAAAAGAACACAGGCGTAGATGAAGTTCAGTAGTAACAGAACATCCGAAACATGGAAGTAATTTCACGAAGTTCAGAAACAATCATCAAGGGAAATTAGAAGAGGAAAACGAACACACGACAACAACAGGCTAAAAGAAATTGAAGACGATTTTAAGAGAAATAAAACAAGAAATTTTTACAGAACATTCATAGAAAATATTAAGGGTTATCAACCTCCTAGCCTCTGTTTTAGAAGAACAAATAGATCCTTGGCAACGAACACTAGAGATAACTGTACAATTCTGAAACAATAATTTAGTACTCTTCTTAATTGTAAAGAACCCACGTAAAAATTGACCTTCCAAAAAACCACATCCAATCCTGATTCTACTCCACCTACAATAGCGGAGATAGTGGAGATCATACAACAAATGAAAAATAACAGAGCGGCTGGAGAAGATGGCATTACTGCTGAAGTGTGGAAGCTTCAAGATAAAGACATCATAAAAACAATTCATAAGATCATTACAGACATTTGGATCACAGAAAAAATGCCAGAACAATGGAAATATGCCTTGATCCACCCATTACATAGAAAGGGTGATAAGTCAGATCCAAGTAATTACAGAGGTATTTCACTAGTGCCAGTCACTTACAAAATATTCTCTAAAGTGTTATTGAACAGACTAGAACCACAAGCAGATCATCAAATGGGTGAATACCATGCTGGCTTTAAGAAAGGGAGATTATACATCGAACAAATTTGGAACCTAAGAACAATATTGAAAGTCAGACAGACAAATAACACTGTAGTTACCTTTGTGGACTTTAAAAAAGCGTACGACAGCATTGATAGACAAACGCTCTTTGCAGTACTGGAAGAAAATGCCATTGACAAAAAAAACAGAACACTAATACAACTAACGCTCACGGACACCACCTCTAAGATCAAGTTCATGGGTGAAAGAAACTGAAATTGCAGAACTTTTTCAGATACGCACAGGTGTCAGATAAAGAGAAGGCCTCTCACCAATTTTGTTCAACATGGTCTTAGACAAAATTGTTAAGCAGTGGAAGAAACAAGTGAAAGGCATACAGCTAGGAAGAACACGCGAAACAAAAACAATCATTAAATGTTTGGCATTTGCAGAAGACGTTGCCATAACCAGCAATAACACACAGGAGGCAAAGGAAGCACTGGAGCGATTACATGAAATAGCCGCTAAAACAGGTTTACAGATATCTTATGAGAAGACCGAATACATGGAACGACATACCAACAATGTGCATGACATGCATACGACTTATGGATCTATACAAAGAGTGGCAAAATTTAAATACTTAGGGGAATATATACAAATAGGAGGATCAAACAAATTGTCTAACATTAAACGAACGGAAAAACTCCAGAAAGCATACAAACTTACATGGTCACATTATAATAAGAAAAGCATATTAAGGCAGGCCAAACTCAGACATTAAGAACAGTTGTATTGCCTGAAGCATTGTATGCGTCAGAAACGACCACAATTGGAGCATCTGGCATCATAGAAACAGACAAAACTGAATTCAAAATTCTTAGAAAAAAATTTGGAGAAGTACACAGAGATGGGATATGGATGAAAAGACCTACCAAAGAGCTATATGAATACACAGACAGACTCACATATATCATTAGAAAACGAAGACTAACTTTCTATGGGCACATACAGAGAATGAACAATAAACGACTTACAAAAAAAATCTTTAATGTAGTAAACAATTCAAGTAGGAAAACAAATTGGTTTCACGAAATAGAAGATGACTTAAAGCAATTGGGGATCAATCAGCAAATGATAGAAGACAGGAAAAAAATCAGAAGCAAAATTAAGAATACCAAATTTTTAGTAAGCGAAAAGAAGATAGGAACATTGTGGACAGAACAATGGAAACAGGAGCTCAGTCAAAAGATGAAGAGATTTTGGGAGGAGAAGAAAAAGAAGGGAAAGAAGTGAAACTTGTGACATCATGAGATATTTAAGTTCAAACACTGTCCATATGGGCAAAAATGATGTAATAATATTAATATATATATGTACATATATATATATATATATATATATATATATATATATATATATATATATATATATATATATATATATATATATATATGTATATATATATATATATATATATATATATATATATATATATATATATATAAATATACACATATATAAACTGCCGAGCATAAAATAAGGTCACTTCGAAATTTGAAGTTATTTTAGAAATTATTAGTTTCGTAAGTGTGTTTTTTTATTGTAACACTTTACTAACTGATTGCTTGAATAAAAAAAGTTTTTTTTGTTGCTAGTTTATTGAAAGTAATGAAAATGAACAATTTTAATTTGATATTCTAACTAAGTTTACTTTGATATGCTTTTGTTGAAACAAAAGAAAGTTTAAGGACTTCAGTAGCGAGTACTCAGTCCTCTGGCAGTGACAACAGCTTGTAAACGACGATTCATGCTCTGGATCAGATTTTGGATCATATTCTGCGGGAGACTGTCCAAATGCGGGATTTGTCGCGCAGCTCTCTAGAATTTTTGGGGGCCGGCACATGTCTCCGTAAACGTTTTCCCATCTCATCCCAAATATGGTCAATTCGATTTAAATCTGGACTGCGAGCTGGGCAAACAAATCGCGTGATTTCACACTCGTCAAGATACTCAGTAACTATCCGAGTAGTGTGAGGCCTGCGTTATCATGCATAAATGTTGCGTCGGCTCCAATAATAACCATGAACGGTAAAACATGATCTTCTAGAACCTCTTTCAGATACCCATGCGCAGTCAACGTCCCATTCTCGATAAAGACTAACTCTGTGCGAGTGTCGATATGCCTCCCCATGCCGTAACTGATCCTCCACCAAATGGAAGTCGAGCGGCAATACACGCTTGAGCATTCTCTCGCCTTGTCGTCGCCACACTCTTATATGTCTATCTGAGCTCGTAAGGCAGAATCGCGATTAATCGGAAAACAGTACGCGACTCCAATCCGCTATTGTTCAAGCCAAGTGTTCTCCAAGCCAAAAGGCAGTCCAGTAGCTCTAGTTCGAAAAGATAATAAAGCACAATAACTTCTAATTACGGTGTGACCCTAATTTTATGCTCGACAATACACTGTCGTATATAATATATATATATATATATATATATATATATATATATATATATATATATATATATATATATATATATATATGAGGTTGATTATGAGTTTATAATATGTGTTGATTTGTTTTCTCAGGGATTCAGTGTTGATGTTGAGGGTTTATTCTGAAAAGAACCTTTTTCTCGATGTTTTGGCGTACTAACATTCGCCATTTTGAAGAGATATATGCGTGTAATATTCCTTATAGCTGTCTGCCTTCGGGTCATGCACGTTTTGTGCAGTGCTTCGGTTCGCTTGTTTGTTCATCTAGTTAGTCGTATATGTGTCTGGGGTGACTGGGATTGGATTTTAAAGGTGGATATAATCGGTCGCCATGCTCATCTCTCGTGTTCAGGTAGTAGTCTTCGACAAGAGCGGATGAAACTTCTCTTCTCTTTATAGTAGTCAGCACCCTCAACACCCGATCCAAAAAAACTAGCTGACCAGCTTTACTTACCAAAGGAATTGAAGAACTTCGAGAAATTCTACGAGAATTTCTTTTTTCAAATGGATATCGAATCAGCCTAATATCATATCCAGAGCTTTCAGTCGAACAGAGAACAGTACGAAAGATCTGAAGAACCCTATAAATCTGTCAGCATAGCATATCTACCATATGTTCATGGATCAAGTGACAAAATCGCTATAATCCTAAAAAGACGCAATATCGGCACCATTTTCAAGTCAAACCAAAATATATTTATAAATATATAAATATATGGCATTACCAAAATACACTGTGGAAGATGTCAACTAACCTAAATTGGACGTACCAATAGAAAAATATTGGTTAGGATTTAAGAACATGCAGTTTCAGTCAGACACAAGGAGAAAGGTATACGCTATTGTCCAACATACCAACATCGGCAACTGGATGGATTTCAGAAACTCAAGGACTTTGCACAGATTAGCCACGAAATGCCACTGCCATAGAGAGAAGCCATAGAGATAGAAAAACAAGATCACGAGATATGATTCTCTCCTCTTATATCCACCCCCAAAATTCAATCCCAGACACATATACGAACAACAAGACGAACAACCAAGCATGAAGCAACAGAAGCACTGCACACAACGCGCATGACCCGAAGCCAGTATTTATCTCTTAAAAATGGCGAATTTTAAATGCTTGGACGTCGAGAATCCGTTTCCTCTCAGAACCAACCCTCAACATCAACGCGGAATATATTATATATATATATATATATATATATATATATATATATATATATATCCGTTGTACCTTCAATTATACATACTATTATGTGCACACTTGCGTGCAATACTTGCATATTAATTTATATGCAGATTGAGTGTGTGTTGGAGTGAGTATGACAGTATTATACATGTATATATGCATACCCTGTCTCTGGCGCGCGTTCTTAGGAATTTGTGGAGGGATCGTAAAACCGCGGAAAATGTCTGCCGAGTTAAATATGGACTTAATGGAGAATATAATCATTTGCATCAGATATAGATTTCACCTTAAAATAATTAATTTCGTAATTCTTTTTATCGGACTTTCAAACGTGTAGTCCGTTAGTTTGACTTTGAACTCGGTGAGATTTTGAAACTTTTCCTACCAGAGAGACTCTAAAGGTTGTTCTTATGTAGCGATTTTCTAATATTCGTTCTATGTAAAAAAAAAACATATCTTGACAACGTTAAATAGACATAGAACAATAAGCAAACGTTCCCGTAAACCATTTGTTTATGCACGCATCCTAGTAATAGTCGCTATTCGATATGTGCTCTAAGTGTATGCATTTGTTCTCAGCATTCGTTAAAATGTAGTTATTGATTTTTTTTCGGAGTCCCCTTTGAAAAAAATGTCGATGGATTCGAATGTATCAGATAAGAGAACATATATATTAATCGGTTTTCTGTAAATTTTTCTAATAATTCTCAAGTTATAAATGGTAATTTAAGTTAATGAAAAAAAGAACTCCAATATTAATTTTCCAAAATGTTTTTGATATATTTCCGCGTGCGTCCCCGTAGTTTTGTAAGCATTAAAGGAAGATATAGTATTTATTGTAACAAAAAATACGATATTTTTAGGGTTCCCAAATAATTTATCACATTATTAGGTTCACATTATTAGACCACGCGATTTATTACTTTACTTTCAACAGATTTTTTGTGTACCAATGCACTAAAAACCCTGTATTTTAAAAAAGAAATAAATCCTCTCAATATCCATACTGTTCTATCAAATTATGTTCTCCAAAAAAGTCGCACCTACAACAATAAATGTGAATATAAACCGATTTAAAATATAAAAGAACAGACCCCTGTGTGCGCCGTATGAAACTAACCAGTCTCCTATGCAGCAAATAATATTTTTAATTCCCAACATAATTTTATCTAAAAAAAACGACAAAGAAATTAGATAAATTATATATTCGCACTAGAGTTGCTTACCGGACATATCCGTCCATTAGCGGAGCTCGAGCAGGACTTCGTAGACTGACCATAGTTTTTCCAAATCTCATATTTGTTGCGTGTCCCGTTTTCCCGCTAAGCAAATCACGCTCCGCACAGCAAAAGTGTTTGGGACCATAAATTACCTGCCCTTCTTTTTAATTTTAAGATAGAGCAATTCGTTCTTCAAAATTATTACAACACCAGTTCTGTTCCTGTTTGAAGGAAATGTGATCTGGATTCCTAATCAGTATCCCAACCGGTATTCATAACAAGTCGCAGGACCTAAGAATGAATTCAAAAATAATTTGCGAGATATATCAGACCGTTTTACAAACCTGAGTTCGAGCGTTGGACAAAAGAAACATAACCTATTTTGATTATTGTGAAATAGACTATTTTTGTTGTTTTTAAAACTAGAAATTCTTTTCCGTGGGCAGGTCAGAAAAATTAAAAAGGAAGCCCGTTTCGGACATAAATTGTACATGGGAAGATAATTGTCGAATTAGCCCTATGGGAATAAAGTTTAGTTTAAAAATACCTTTAAAGTTCTTGCTTTAAAACGCGAAGATCGCATACTTAGAAGTTACGTACTTTAATGAAAAGTAATGTCTACCGAATATTGTTGTTTGTGTATTGTTGCCTATATGTGAATTTAATGCGAGTTGGCCGACGCGACGTGTCATTGTAAATACACGTAGAGTAATCCCTTATTTTAAACCATCCATTATTTCTACAATTTTAAAAGGCCCAACAAACTTAGAAAATAAATTTTCTGTAAAAGTATAGTCACGTTTCTAACAGGTATCGTTATATTATAATTTTAAAAAAAAATCTGAAAATTGAGTGACTTCGGTATATGAAAAACTAATTTATGTTTTCATAATTGGTATCATTATAAAATAATACCAAATATCAGATTAATACGTAATAATATTTCGAAGATATTATAACAATGCTGACAGAATCCTCATGAAGGGAAAGTAGTTTATTTCATATTATGCATGTTTGAATTGCGAGACTACGCTATACAAACTACACTAAATGAAAATTTTTCCATTTTACGACGGGGCGGCGTATATTTGTACGGTATATTTTTTAAGTATGTATTTTACGGAAAAAATGTACTGTTTTCATCTCATTTGCCAAATGCAATTAAATATATTAAATAAATGCACCATTTGCTAGTTATAAAGCTTAAATTAACGCGTATTTAAGTAAAAGCATGTATACACAAATTTTATTCCAAATTACTCTATCCTCCAAAAAAAGAATCGTAAGTTCAATACTCTTTTTTTTTAATTTCACAGGTGAATCAATGAAACTTCACTTAAAGTTTTGATTAAGTTTTTTTTTATTTATTTTACAATCTGTCATTATTGATAATCTAATGTTACTTTGGTTGTAAGCAAACTATACATTTGCCGAGCAATCTGCACATCATCTCGATGAAATCGCGACACATTACAGATCAACTCGCGGCACAGCGGTTACGGAACACTCATTTATGATAAATATGTTTCGTAATCGCTGTGCCGCGAGGTGATCTGGGGTGTGTCGCGATTTCGTCGAGAAAGCCAAATATTCCTCTTTTGCTAAAAGAAAAATATGTAGTTACATTATACGTAAGTTTATTTACATACACGTACAGTGACTACTGTCAGTATTTAAACGTATTGATTTAATACGTATTGCAAAACTAAAAACGACTCATAAGCTTTCCCTAAAAAAATAAGAAAATTAAAACAGAGCATAACTGATGTTTTCTGACTAACAGGCAAAGTATTGACTAGGCTGAGCATCGAAACGAGGTTCGTGAGTTTTGGTTAAAACTAAATATGACCATACCACACCAACTTTTTGAAGATACTCACTGGATGGCCAAACTTGCGTATATGACTGATATCTTAGAGCACTTGAATGAACTGAATGTACCGACAAATTTAAGAATAAGTTTTACCTTTGGCAAAAAGAATTACTAATTTGATCTCTATAAATGTTCCAAAGAACTTACAAGCCCGTAATTAAAAACAAACAAAAAAAATGAAATAATCATTTTTTCACAATTAATTCAGAACAACACAATCCTTTTCTAAATCGTACCATCAAATTCGAGATAAATTTATAGAATTGAGGAATGACGGGACACTGAAACAAATTTACAGTGAAATCTAATTAGCTGATTTATGGACTTCAGCAAAGAAAGAAAATTGATTTTTAAACAGGTTCTAGCAATGTTGCTCCTTTTTCTAAGACATACTTATGCGAGCAGAGCTTTTCTACACTGGCTCAAATTAAAAATAACGCCAAGAAGCTAGGGTCGCTTTTCTAATATTGAGCCGAATATGAAACGTGTAGGTCCATGAAAACAAGCTCATGAATGTATTATGTAATGTCTCATTAATAAGTTAGTTAATATGCTCAAATTAACATTGATTAAATAGGCGAAAGCAAACGATATAAAAGTTTTTTACTTGTATAACTTGGTAAATATTTTTTTTTTTCTGTTGTACAACTCAAATAGCTTCACAAAAAACTTATCTTAAAACTTAATAAAGAGCTCCTATTTCTTATGTCGTACTAAAGGAGTAAAAAAAATATTTTTTTTGCTCTGTGCCGGGTACAGAGCAAAAAAAATATGTTTTATTTAAAATGTTAAAAAATGGGTTAAAAACGCAGAAAGAGCGAAAATTAAGTTTTAATGACTACTTTTACAACGTTTCTTTACGGCTGTAGGTGCGTTTTAACTTTACATTTTCTCCAAAAACTCATCTTGCATGGCAAAACAGAAGAATACCATTTGCTGTTGTAAAACTAAACGGATTTTCGGCCCCTGTCATTCTCCTGCTAACCAATCTCACACAGTTTTCCCCAGATGCGAAAAACTAAAATCCGTTTTTTGGCATTTGAGCAGCAACTGTGGTCCGCGGCTCGATCTTACAAATCTTTTCTTACAACCTTGTAAAGTACGCGACCAGTACATTGCACGTCTTTTGACATTAAGCGGACAAGTATGCGACCGCCGCACAGTGGCAAAAATTGGCCATAATTCATCAAAATAAACATTTACTTTGAATTCATTTTGTAACTCGGGTGTTTTTGGGATCGCTGATTGCGATGATCTGATATTGGTTTTCCAAAATACAAAATGGCTGATGCAAAATGTCGAATGATATATATGAATATTAATAAATTACAAACAAAAATTCTTTAGGGGTATTTGGTGTAGCAGATTGCGAATTCGATAATTGGTTGCACGAGAAAAAAATGGAGAATAGTAAATTGCGGATAACTGTCAAAAATATTCATTTATTTTTCGACAAAATACCCAGGAGTCCTAAATCTAAATGCAATCTAAAAAACGCAATCTAAATGAAATACAATTAAATTATGATATAGAAAGTCAATTAATTTATAAAACTATTAGATTTCATAAAAAAAACACTTAACAACTTAGTACGAGGTCCGATGCTACTTTCAAAAAAATGAAATGAAGTGTGAAATATTCCAAAAATTTCTTTGAAATACTCTAATCCCATCTAAACTACTTGAAACTCTACACTTTTCAAGTTACCAAGTTATTCAAAAATCAAAACTGTATTTTGTGTATATCTATGAAAAAATTATTATAATATTTATTATATCATATTTATAAGATTTAAATTAATTAATAAAAAAGCACGGATAATCCGCAAACCAGATAATCCGCAACCGGATAATCGAGAGTATATTGAATATTGTTTAAATATTTTGTTAATAATAAAACGTTTTATTTATTTAACGCATACATTTTTATTTTGTTAATCAGGACCGATGTAACATCGAATAAAAATTTTATGTTACAGAATTTCTAATTCTACAATGAGGGTTTTAGCAAACCTCTGACTTTAGCAAACCTCCATTTAAATCTATGTGAATTAAAAAACCAAATTCAAAGAAGTATGCCGCGAAACGCCAGATAAATCTAACGCGACGGCGACGCCTGGATACAAACTAAAATAAAGTGATAAGGACTGTTGGTCTAAGCTAGGTTTGGTTAGGTTGCATACAGCGAAGCGGCAAATAAATTTAAACTACATATGCGCGGCAGCGCGACCTCGCAATCCAAAATTGTCTCAAAGCATACTTGCTATGATTGGAGGACTGATATTAGATATGAAGAGTTTCCATTGTTCATAAAAGAAGGTTATAAAAGAAGTTCATAAGTTTTACATCAATTGAAGTGACGTTAGTAACATAGGCTTACAACTTTGACGAATAAAGCCTCAACAACATCAATTCTACAAATAGTTGGTAAGATTATGTTTGAGTGATGTGCTAACTCAAAAACACTAGTTACTAACTTGATTAAAACAATATATTTTGGGCATGTTGAACGTCAAAGTTGACAAAATAATGTCGTTTAATTTATTGGTTATGGAATGTTTAGTGAGATTTTTACTAACTTTTACGCTACAACTGTTTTTTTTTTCGTCAATGTTTGTAGACCTTAGTTACTTATATCAGATCTCTAGATACAGTAACTTTTTATAGTAGCTTTGATTTCAGACGTTTAGCAAGACTGCATGATTAACTTGATCAGAAAAGTGTTTGATTATATTATTTTACAATCCTGACAGCATTAAAATCATTTGAGAAGAATGAATTATTAGCAAAATATTTTGTGCAGCAGGAGCTGTGCATCTGTCTGTTGCAACTCACGGTTTTTTAACACACACACACACACACTCTCAACCTAAGTGACGCTGAAAGCGCCAAAATATATGTTGCGTCACATGTGTCGCGCACCTGAGAATTCATTAGACAACCTACCTCCACTATTTGATATTCGATCCACGATCAACTATTCGATCCACAACATTAATTCCATCCCAAAAAATACTATTTACATGTGGTAGCTTTGTATCTAACAAAAACATAAGAATCATTGTATTTTATTTATTTAGAAGCTTTCACTTGTGATGTCCCATCGCGTGTTTTCTCATGTTAGGGGCGGCTGAGAATAACCTCCAGGGCTCACAACCTTGGTTCTAAATTCGTGGCTTTAGAAATCACCTCCAAGAAATTATCAATCATGGTGTGTGAAGATTGTGATGTAAGTACCTTAAGTGCACATGAGCCCACAAGCAGAAATTAGGATTCTAGGGAGTCTGCAGCATTATACATAGACGAGTCGGTGGGTCTTGGAACCTGAAACAAGTGAAAATTTAGAAGACCTATTTACATGGCTACATTCAATGTAAATTCTCTTTTAGAGACTGGAAAATTAAAATATCTTACTGACATCCTCAAAGGCCACAATATTCTCATAACGGCTCTCCAAGCATCAATCAATATTGTTGTATGAAAACTGTTTTGATTCTGAAGAATTCAGAATTTACAAAGAAGAGTAGGCAAAAGAATAATTAAGAACACACCACACCTTGGAACTAGCCTTATAATAGCTAAAAACATTTTGGATTCTATTATTAGCTTTGAATCGCAATCTGAAAGACTTTCAACTCTTACTTCAAAAACTGCTAATAGAATATACTCCATTGTAAATGCGCAAGCCCCCATAAACGAAGACAATAAAAAACAAAGAAAAGGTGGAAATCTTTTGTGACCAATTAGATAATGTTATCCAAAAAAATTCAGGAAAAAAATAATGTCAAATCGGAGACTTTAATGCTCAAGTAGGAAAAGAAAAGAAGTACAAAAACATAGTCCGGTAGTACCCAGCAAATAAAAGGACGAACCAAACTAATAGACTAATAGAACTTTGCCAAACAAATGACATGATCTTAAAATCCACCTCATTCAAGAAAGTACCAAGGAAATAGATAACATGTATCTCACTCAACCCGCTGTTAGGAGAATATTAATTACATCATGTAGCAGTTGAAAGGAAATTTAATAAAGAAATAAAAAATGTCAAAGTACTCTAGGGTGCTAACTTAAATTCTGATCACTATTTTGCTAAAATAAAACTCAAAATCATCCCCAATAGGAAAATCCGCACTAACAGACTAACAAATAGGAAATACGATACTGAAAAGATAATAAACACAAAAGAGTTTTCAATCGCCACTGCAGACAAAATCAAGGTTGGGATCAAGGAAGGTGCAATAGTCGCATTGAACTAAGAAGGAAAGCATGGCACCAGTGGCAATCACAGAAAAACGACGATAACAGACAAAATTCCTTAAATGTTAGAAAGTTAGTGACTAAAAATCCTTATACATCTACTTCATAGGAAATGATCCAAAACCTTAACGACTACAGAGAGATACCTCTCCTTGAAGTAACATACAAGATATTTTCCACACTCCTACTACACAGGGCATAACCTCAACTAGACCATCAACTTGAGGAATACCAAGCGGGTTTCAGGAAAGAGAGATCCTGTCCGGAACAAATTATCAACCTTAAACATATCATGAACTACCAAAAATCACGGGCTAAATCGTATCTTATCACTTTCATTGACTTCCAAAAGGCATACGACTCTAGATAGGAAATCCTTATTCCCGGTCCTGAAAGAACTAGATCTCGATAACAAAACTACAAACCTAATCAGAGAAACACTAACTAATACATTCTCCAAAGTTAAATTCATAGGGGAACTCCCCACCCTTATTGAGATTAATTCAGGTGTACGGAAAGAAGATGGACTTTCTCCACTGATATTTAACTGTACCCTAGAAAACGTAGTCAGAGAGTGGAATGTAAAGACTAATAGTGGAATCAGAATAAGAACTAAAAACAAAGGCATTAAGGTCAATTGTTTAGCTTTTGCTGATGATATGGCCTTACTAGCTGAGACATGGGAAGAAGCCTAAGAACAGATCCTCGAACTCCAGAGGCAAGCGTTAAAAATGGATTTCGGCTGAAAAGAACAAAATAATGACGAACATAAAAACCCATCAAAAACGAATTCAAATATCTTGGGGAATGGCTAAGCTGGGATGCGCGAAGAAAAAGGCAACATAATCTAGGAAAATGTAAGATTGTATATTCTTCTTCTTCTTTCGAATAGGCCTACTTTGGACCACGCTTGTTCAGCTGTTGGGCTTTGACCTTTGCGCAGTATTGTCGCATCTTCTGCCGGTGTAACTCCATTCTCTCTTCTGTCCAGGAGGTACCTTTCCTTCCTGAATTCCACGGACTTCCTTCAGGGTGCGTCACACAGACTGTCTGATATGTTTTTGAGATCTGTTATTCCCAGTTCTTTAAAATCCTTCTGGGTCTCTGTCGGCCAAGTGGTACGAACCTTCTTGTTCTGCCCGAAGGTGAACAGACGGTTGGTCAGTCGGTTTGAAGGCAATCTTGCAACGAGGCCATAGAAAGCTAGCCTTATTTTCCTTGCACAGTCAGAGAGCATCTCAATATGTTTGTAGAACTCAGAGTTATGCCGTCTTCGGAATTCCCCATCTTCCTTTACCGGGCCTAGGATCCTCCTGAGGATTCTCCTCTCTCCGATTTCTAATTTCTCTATTAGCCCCCTTCGGTTCAAGGAAAGACACTCCATGGCATACATGGCTTCTAGTCGTAAGACTGATGTGTAGTGCTTAAGTTTTAGGTTGCGTGACAGGCATTTCTTATTGTAAGTGTTCTTAGTCAGCCGATAGGCTAGTTCTATTTTGCTAACTCTCTTTGATAATGATTCTCTTTCTGATAAGTTGGGTTGAATCCATTCGCCGAGATACTTAGATTTCTCAGTTCTCTTGATGTTTCCCTGTTCTAGTAACATCTCTCTGTTTGCTTCTCTGATGTTGGTAAAGCATTCTGTTGTCTGAAGCGACACTTGAAGACCCACTTTGGCACACTGTTTTCTGAGGCAGTTTACCTGCATTGTTGATATTTCAATAAAATCAGCAAACAGTGCCATGTCACCTGCAAAGGCCAGGCAATCTACAACCAGTCCATCGTTCTTACGACCCAGGTAGATACTACTCTGAGCACCCAAATTGTTCAGTTCATTGCGCCATTCTGTCATAACCTTTTCAAGGACACAGTTGAAGAAAAGTGGGGAAAGTCCATCTCCTTGTCTCACTCCAGTTTTTTTTTCGAAGCTTTCTGAAATCTCGCCTCTAAATTTAACCTTGGAATGGGTGTTGGTCAAAGTTTCTAGGATTAGTCTGCGAGTCTAGTGCTTGTTCCTGGAGTACTTTGTTAAGCGTAAGAATGTATATATATATATATATATATATATATATATATATATATATATATATATATATATATATCATGCATCGAACGGTTGACCCGTACGGACGCATATATCTCTTGAGAATGGCGAATGTTAGTTCGCCGAAACGTCGAGAATCCGGTTCTTTTCAGAGCCAACCCTCAGCATCAACGCGGAATCCCCGAGAAAACAATACAACACAGGTATCTATCCGCGAAAACCTCAAATACAACATATATATATATATTATTCAAATTGTTTTCTTCCCGCTTTCTAATTCTAATCTAATTGATTTCTACAGGGTGCTAAGTCGACTCAAGCTATTTCCTATCTTTTTTACATTATTTTTTTAATCAATTACTTCCATTTCTTCTGGTCCTTCGCCATCTCCTTTGCTTTATTTATTCACTTGTTATTTGCATTTTTGTATAGTATTATTTTATTTAGTGCATGATATAACTCTTATTCGTGTGTTGATGTGTGCTTCTTGGCTTCTATTCTCATCTATTGTCACTTCTAGGTACTTGTGTTCTTTTACTTGTTGTGTTTGTTTTTGACTGAGACTAATGTTGGTTTGTAGTGGATCTTTAGATCCAATTTACCAGGTTACCATATTGCCTGCTATGTATAGTTTTTTTCCCTTTGTTTTTACTCTGTTTATTAGAGTTTTCAGAGTAAGATATGGTCTTGTCTTCCTGGTCGGAACCCACTTTGTGCTTCATCTATTTGGCTTTCGATTTGTTTCCTTAGTCTCTTCTCCACTATCTTTTCAAATATTTTCATTGTTGTCCCTATCAGTATTATCCCTCTATAGTTTGTACAATCCTTCTTGTCTCCTGCTTTGTAAATTGGAAGAAGTCGTCCAATCTCCCATTCTTGTGGTATTACTTCTTGCATCCATATTTGATAGTCTTGTGCGGTAGTCTATCGCTTCTTTTCTCATACATTTTACCATTTCCGTTGTTATTTTATGGATTCCTGGGGCTTTCGCTTTTTTCATTCCTCTAGTCGCCTCTTCTATATCTACTGTGTCTATAGTGGTTTCTTCCTGTTCTGTCTTGACCGTTTGTTCAATTGTTCTCTCCTCTTCGGCCGATACATAGCCCCTATTTAGTAATTTAGTAAAGTAGTTTCTCCATCTCTCCATAACTTCCTCTTCTTTCATAATTAGTTCTCCATTATCGTTTTTTATTGTTATTATTTCTTCCCTTCGGTTGCTTCGTAGGTTCTTTAGTGTTCGGTAAAATACTTTCTGATTCTACTTAAAGTTATCTTCTATTTTCTGTCCGGATGCTTCCCATGACTTTTGTTTTGCTCTTATAATTATGTTTTTCGTTTTCTCTCTTCCTTGTTTATAGATTTATACCTTCTTTTCTGTCTTCTCGTTTAGGATTTTTTTCCATTTTCGCTTCTTTTCTTTATCCTGCTCTCTAACTTCTTCATTCCACCAAGCAGTTAGTTTTTTGTATTGGTTTTGTTTACTTGTTCCACATACTCTTCTGGCCGCTTGACTTATAATTGTTTTAAAAGCTGTCCACATTGCTTCCATGTTCTTGTCGTCTTTTATACCCAAATTCTGGATTGATTCCTGCATCCTTTAATTTATTGGTGTTATAGGTGCTATATCTAGGAGAAATAAAGTTGAATTGGCCTACCAATTTACGAAGGACACTTATAACAAGAAGTCCCTCTCGTAGTACCAAGATAAACAAGATAAGATATTATATAGATAAGACGTTAATTAAACCAGAAGCCTTATATACAGCCGAAAAATTATCTCTCACCACCCAGTGACCGCTTGAATGGCTGGAGGTCAACGAAATAAAGATATTACGCAAAAACTTAGGCCCCAAATTTTGTAACATCCATGTCAGGAACGAAACTCTTGAGACTGGAACCAAGAGACTGAAAATCTCTCGGACACAATAACAAAACGAAGAATTGATTTTTATGGGCACATCCTTCAAAGGAATTCAAATACAGTTACCAAAAAGATCTTCGACCACTTTCGTAATAAAAAACTTAATAATAATTAAAAAAACGTATGCGGTCATGGGACCCCCGTCAGGAACGAAGTTCCTCGCGCATTTAACAGAATCGAACAACTTCTCTTTTTGAATTATTATTAAAATAATGAAAGTGCACACAAATATTTTGATTGTATGTTTTGTAAAATATGAATAAACAATCTAAATCTCCATATTCAAACCCACTACAAAGTATTTATCTTGCACTAGTTCGATTTTGACATGCATTTAAGTAAGGTAAATTATAAAGTTGCTGTCGAAAAAACGATGCTGATATTTGACGTTGTAAAATTCTTATAACAGATGTATAGCAATTACCGTCGCCAGCAATGTTTGTGTCATGATGCAATAAGACATTTGGCATTGAACATTCATCATGTTCCTGGTATGGGACTTGGAATAATTGAGAACTTAGACTAATTACTTGCTTCATTATTACCTGATGATTGAATTTAATTTTTCAGAAAGTGACTAAATATTACTTTTTCAGTTTCTTCATTATTTTCGATTAAAATAGGCGGTAATGAATATTCTTTCGATGATTGTAATGATTCAGGTTCAACACATTTCTTCTTTGATTTAAATTTATCTTTGTATATTTGAACGCCTTCAGCATGTTCTAAATCAGTAGTTTGTAAAATTTCTTTTTTCTCTGTCGATACTCTTTTTGGCGTTGTGCTTGTGATTTCACTATCGTCTCTCTATAATGTATATAAATATAGTAAACCAAAATTAGCTAACACTTGAATCACATGTACGATAAACCCATGTAAACATTAAGCAATTTCATCAAATTATAAAATTGTAACCTACTTTTCTAAATCTGCATTTTGTATAATTCCTTTTTTTTTCTTTTTCCTTTTTTCTACGTCGATACTCTTGTGACGCTGAGCTTGTGATTTCACTATTGTCTCTCTAAAATATAAATGTCATAGTGATATAGTGAAATCTGTTAGATTGTGTAAAACCGAGTTATTGCATGATCTGCCGATAGATCGTGTATTCTATTTGAAATACTTGATACAACTAGTTGGCGAAACCATCTTAACTTGAATGTCTCTTTATTTACCTCTTTATTAATAGGTCTGATAATTAAGACACGTAGCTTTATACTATCAGATGACAGCACTTAGGCATTTCTGAAAACGTCGAATCGGTAAGAATGATAGTGTAAATCCCAGTTAAACTAGTTCCTCATAAAATTTCGCGAGCTGAGCTTGCATTAGATTTTATGAGCTACACGAATTAGATGAACTACTCGAACTGCCGACAGAGATCATGCAAACAATGAAATCATGCTCAGTTCTAAACAATCTGACTGATTTCACTATATGACTACGACATATATAAATATGAATAAACACTCAAATACGATAAATATACGATAAATATGTGTAAACAGTTAGCAACAGCTAGCAATTTAACCGTTTTATTTTTATAAATTTACTTTTTTCAGTATTTTGTATCCTTTCTTGACTTTCGTTTCTCAAAATCTAATTAAAATATTGAGTATAATAGAAACAATATAACTCTCCTATGAATTAAAACAACAACAAAAAAAAATACGTTTGAACAATTTTTATTTCTTCTTGTTTAGTTTTAAGGTTATAAACAGACCACTCTGTGCTTATCTGTCACTCTGCGAAAGAAAGAGAGAGCACTATTGAAATATACTCTCAAAGAAAGAGAAGAAAAGAGAGGGGGAGAGAGAGAGCGCGGTATGGAAATATACACTGAGAAAAAGAGAAAGGGCGCGTAACGGACACCGTACGAGGACAGCTTACGAGAGCAGCGTACAAGGACAGCGTACGAGGACATCGTACGTAACGCAACGTTTTCTGCCGAATCGCTCCTACCGAGACCTCCCTAAAGGAACTGCGTTCCAAAAAAAATCGTAATAAAAAAACGTAATAGTTTTTTTTAAGGAAACTGAGAAAGAGATTCTCGTAGATCTCCAAATTACGGGCACCATGCTCAAGGACAAAACAGCCAACACCATTTCCAAAGATAAAAAGCAACGGTTCCAAGTTAAAATCAAACAAAAGCGTACGATCCACAAATCTGCCGAAGAAAGGGAAGCAAGATGTCAAATGATGAGGCAATACTGGGCTAAAATGAAAGCTCAAAAAAATAAAAAATGATTGATTTCATGTACCCCAAAGTTGGGTGAAACAAATAAAGAAGAAAATAAACTATCTGGGGTATGAAATTTTATAATTTTTTTACATTTAGGAGTCTGAAAAAAAAACCAGTGGAAAGTGAATAAAAAATAATAATAAATAATAAACACTAAGTGTAAGTTTAACAAATTAGTTTTATTTAAACACTTTATCGATTTCGGCTTATTAAGCCTTCGTCCATAGATTACGCACAATACAAGGATGTTACATGTTTTTATATTGTAGATGGGTACATGTTTATATATGTATACACTTTTTATCATCTGTGAGAGATAACGGGATTATATAGGAAATTCCTAATAAGGATTTGGTAGACGATTTCAAATTTAATCAACGAAGCTAAAGAACTTTACAATAAGAGATATAACTTACAACTCCATTTCTACCTAATGTGTATGAAAATCACCCAGTTCATGAACATTAATTCATTTCATGAATTCGACCGCCATACTCGCATCGAAATAGAAATGCTGGGAAACCTACAATACAGGAGAGAAAACTTGTAAGATTGATCCAAAGCAATAGGAAACTAGAGTCTTTAATCTACCGAATAAGAAATACACCGATTCCATCCGAGAGTGATCAACTTAACCTCAACTACATTCACTGAAAAATAGAATCAATTTCTCCAGCAAGGCCTGTCCTTCTCTCCAAGTATGGTACCAAAGCAAAAAGAATTTGAAACTTTCATTTCAGACGTTGAAGTAGCTATTAAAGCAATAGTAATAAACCATTAGGTCTTCCCAAAGCATTTAAATCAGTCGTACATAAACCAATCTAAACATAAATAACAACAAAATAACTAAACTAAAAAAATAACTAAAGTTACTAAATAATAACTAACCTAATTAATTCTTTGAAAAATATAATAAAAAATTAAGACTTACTAAATGTGATAAAGGTAACTCGATCACCATTTTGAATACATCAGATTACATCAACAAAGGTCAACATTTATAGCCAATGACAAGCCAGTGACATAGTAGAATCGAAGAAAAATCCAACTCAAAAATACAAGCAAAACCTTTAAAAACATAGAATTAACCTTTCATGTAAGGAAAACTATATATATAGACCATATATATATATACATATATTCGACTTACTCAAATGCTGTAATTCCTGCACACTCCAACCATCCTGAAAACATAAAAATCGCTGCTTTTCACAACCATATTCATAGATTGCTAAATACCATTATACTACACGTCTCGTTCTCGATGATTTGTAGTATGCTCGTCATTACTTACATTTCACACTTTTTAGAGTTTGAAATTTGGCGCCTGGGCTAGTGTAGACTAGCCGGCCCGGACCTGTACAGTCATAGTTTTTCGTTATGACGTTTCACACGTACTGAGTACTTTTAGTATAAAAAATTACCAAATCTAAATAAAAATAAAAGGTTTAAATGTCAGGAGATAAGAAGAAGAGAAAATCTGGTTCACGATCACGAAACGAGATAGGAAGAAACAAAAAACGGATGGAAAACTGTAAAAATTTGGAAAACAAATCGATAACCTCAAAAACATCATTTGTAAATTGGCAAAATTAAATAAAAACCACTGATAAAAATCAGAATGGAAATGCAGGTATCACATAAAAAGTATTTAGCCTCCTTACGATACAATTCAAAAATGATTAAGTGTGGATTCATTCACACTTAAATATGTTTTTTTATTTTTTCTTTGTACAAAAGCAACATGTACAAAAAACTGTCTATATAACAAAATGTCCATACGACAAACGGTCTATATGACAGACTGTACAAACGACAAACTGTCTCTATTACAAAAAAGATATATGAGTTTCCGTACGAAACATTATAACAAAAAAGTATTTAGCCTCCATACGAGACATTTTCTTAAAACATGCTTAAGTGTGTTGATTCAAACACATTTAAGTGTGTTTTTGCATAAAAACAACTTGTACAAAAACTGTGTATATGACAAATTGTCCAGACGACAAACTGTCTATACAGCAAACTGTTTATACGACAAACTGTCTGCATAACAAAAATATTTGAGTTTCTACACGAAACCTATATTACATAAATAAAAGTATTTAGTCTCCATACGAGACACTTACTTAACAAATGTTTAAGTGTGTTCATTCATTCACACTTAACTATGTTTTTTACATAAAAACAACATGTACAAAAACTGTCTATACGACAAATTGTCCAGGTGACAAACTGTTTATACGACAAACTGTCTGTCTGTATAACAATGATATATGAGTTTCCACACGAAACCAGTGTCACACACATAAAAAGTATTTAGTCTCCATACGAGACATTTACTTAAAAAATGCTTAAGCGTGGTGATTCATTCACAGTTTGGTATGTTTTTTGTACAAAAACTGTCTATATGACAAACTGTCTATACGACAAACTGTCCATAAGACAAACTGTCTGTTGAACAAAAAAGATATATGAGTTTCCATATGAAACCAGTATCACATAAAGAGTATTTAGCCTCTATACGGGACACTTACTTGAAAAATGCTTAAGTGTGGTGATTCATTCACACTTAAGTATGTTTCTTCTTGTAAAAAAACAACATGTACAAAAACTGTCTATATGACAGACTATCTATTCGATAAACTGTCTATGACAAACAGTTTATACGACAAACTGTCTATATGACAAAACTGTTTGTACAACAAAAAAGATGTATGAGTTTCCATATGAAACCAGTATCACATAAAAATATTTAACCTCCATATGAGATACTTACATAAAGAATCTTTAAGTGTGGTGATTCATTCACACTTAAGTATGTCTTTGTACAGAAATAATATGTACAAAGAGCTGTCTATACGGCAAACTGTTTATACGAAAAATTGCCCATATGACAAACTGTCAATACGACAAACTGTCCAAACGACAAACTGTCCAAACGACAAACTGTCTGTAAGACAAACTGTTCATACAACAAACTGTTCATACGACTAACAGTCCATACGACAAACTGTCAGTAAAGGTATATATTATAAAACAATTTAAATTTTTAGAAGAAAATCTGGATAAAATTCCGATAAATTTCTTCCCAAAAGCAAGAAATAGCTCTTACTGAAGACGTAGAAGCAACTAATGCTAGGAGAGCATTCTGACTCTAAAAAGGAAATTCCAGTAAAAACAAAACCTCAATGAAAAAGGTACAATACGACAAAAGCATCGAGTCAGTCATCAAATCACCAGCAGCCCCTAAGGAAATAGATGAGTCAGCAGGAAGTCTAAAATACTTTACGCAAAACTAGGAATAAATTACCTAGGATAAATTTGTCCTAGATTGTCTCAAGGATTATAAAATACCGTCCAGAGAAATCCATATCAAACAAAACCACTAACAGACCAAAATTGGGCTAAAAGTGGTATTATAAAAAGAAGGCATAAAATAAATCAGCTCTTAGCTAAAAATGTAATAGAGCCTTGTCAAAATGAAAATAATGAATTCATTTCCTCTTTGTTCTTAGTTGACAAGCCAGATGGCTCCAGTAGATTTATTATTAATTAAAAAAAAAATCTAAACACATTTATCGATACTATCCATTTGAAAAATGGAAGATATTAGGTCCACCAAACACTTGATATCTATTGGATCATATATGTGTTCGATAGATCTAAAAGATATTTACTACATTATTCCTATTTTAAATATTTTAATTTAAGAGGCAGCTCTTCAGTTTTTTATGCCTTCCCCTTGGTTTATGCACAAGTCCTTTTGTTTATACAGACAACTAGGTACTTTATCAATTATTTACCTTGATGATCTATTAATTGTGGGAAGTTCATATGAAGCCTGTAAAAATTCATCAAATTTGGTGAAAAACAATTGGGCTTTGTCATAAACCACCAAAAAAGTTCACAAACACCAAGTCAGATATACAAATGCTTTGCTTTTATTATAAAATCAGGAGATTTTAGACTTGTGTTGACAGACGGCAGCTTGCCCAGGGGTGGCATATGGATCCATCTACTGTAAAAGACTAGAAAGGCAAAAATAACTAGCCTTAATTTTAAGTGACAACGACTACGACAGTAGAAATTATGTCAATAAAGTAATAATGGAAGTACTGTATTGGTGGAAAATAAATACACCAACTGGTTCTAACCTAAATAGAACACTTCAGTTTAAACTTGAGATATCTTCAGATGAATCTCTGACCGGGTGGAGTGCACACTGTAATGACGTAAACGCTCATGGTTTCTGTACGAAAGTGGAAAGAAAATTTATCATATTATATTTATAAACTATCTACAAGTATTAGCAGCGTTCTTTGGTCTAAGATGTTTCGCAAACAAAGTATCAGACGGCAAAATTCCCTTATGAATTAATAATACGTCTGCAATTTCCTATATCAATAGGAGAGGCGCCATTCAATATCCCCACTTATATGCATTAGCAATAGAGGTCTGGCAATGGTGCGAGAGGAGAAAAATCTGGATTTACGCGTTATACATCCCGTCAGTTATGAAGAGGCTGGTTTAACATCGAGAATCACTAATATAAATACTGAATGGGAGCAATCTAAAGAGTCATTTGAAAAAATCAATCAAGTTTGTAATTTTCTCTATTGACCTTTCTTGCATCAAGGTTGAATCGAAAATGCCCTAGATCTTGTTCTCGTTTCCCAGATCCAAACGTGATGACAGTAGATGTATTTACTATTAAGTGAACCAATGAAAAATCTATGTTTTTTCCTCCTTTCGCACTAACCCTTAGAACTCGCGAAAAATAATAACCGATAAAGCTGAGGGATCCGTCGTGGTACCATTGTGGTCAACCCACCCCTGGAACCCGCTCTTTAAATCACTACTTACGGAACAGCGTTTAGTTAAAACCTCACAAAAAATTATTATTGTCTCCTTCCAAGCAAGAAATACATCCACTGGCACACACACTTTCATTGGTTGCAGATAACTTGTCCGCAAAGCGCTCCTAAGTAAAGGAATAAATGAAGCATCTACAGAAATCATGATCAAGGCCATAACACCATTAACACTCAAACAATACCAAGGTACCTTTAAGCTATGGCGGAAATTTTCTATATACAAAAAAATATTCCAATATTTTTAACGTTTTCTAACGGAAAGTTAGACGTTTAGTTAGCTCCGTTCGAAAACGGAGCAAGCTATGGGACTTTGAACTGCAACAGATCAGCTATATCACTCATCTCTACTCAAGATCTCAGTAAGGATAAACTGCTGTCCCGATTCTTCAGGGGAATGTGAACTTGGCCTGATTAAATCAGCTAAAAGTAGCTAAAAGCAGCTAAAGGGTGCAGCAGAAAAAGTATCAACGATGCTTATTTTATCTATAGCACAGCAAACTATCTCACTAATTAATATAAAAAAAAACATATCCATGGACAAATAGAAAATAACAATACAAATACCAGACCTGATAAAAATGTCCAAGCCAGGAAGAAATAAGTCAGAGCTTATACTACCTTTTGTATAAAGAACAACTGGCCTATGTGCTGCTACAGCTGTAATTCACTACTTGAATAAGACAAAAGACCTAACAAATGAGCAAAACAACAAATTACTCATATCAAACATCAAGCCATACAAAAACGTAACTTCTCAAACAATTGGTCACTGGGAAAAATCCTTGCTGTCTAAAGCAGGCATTGATACCAATCAAATCACAGCATCTAGTACAAAATATGCTGCAGTATCAGTGGCTGGTTTTGGAAGTGGATATATACACAACCAGACGTACTGCTGGTTGGCCTCGAAGGTCACAGACCTTCGCAAAACTTTACAATCGCCCGATCCAAGATAATAACGATACGTTCGCAAAATCTGTATTATCTAACGCACGGTAACTCTTTTCTTTATGGTTTTCAGTCATGTAACATGATAAATGAATGAGTTTTCCTATAGGCTAAAAGTCTACAAATCATCGAGAACGAGACGTGTAGTATAATTGAACGATCAAACGAGCCCGCCGAAGACGCGCGAAGTTCGATCGTGATTATACGAAACGTCTCGTTCGAAGATGGTCAATCTCCCTCCCTACATGTACCCGTTAATAAACATACCCTATATCATCTTGCAGGGAAAACTCAACTACAAAAATCTCTAAAAATATGACTGTACAGGTCTGGGCCGGCTAGTCCACACTAGCCTAGGCGCCAAATTTCAATCTCTAAAAAGTGTGAAATGTAAGTAATGACGATCATACTACAAATCATCTTCGAACGAGACGTTTCGTATAATCACGATCGAACTTCGCCCGCCTTCGGCGGGCTCGTTTGATTATATTCAGATGATCATATTATTTAAAATTATATTCAGAAAAAAAAAAGATTTGATTATATTCAGATGATCATATTAATTAAAATTATATTCAGAAAAAAAAACAACGTATCTTAAACAAAATTTACAATAAAAAATCAGAACACGAAGATATTAAACAATATCGCAGATTAAGCTACATTAGTAATAGCAGTCGTAGAATAAGTCATGACCTAAATCAATGCAATATAACTTCAGCATTTTATAATAATTACTAAACTAAACACATATTAGTAAACAATAAACTAAAATATATAGAACGAAATGAACGAAGTGGAATTTACCAAATAAAATGTAACGATTGTAACACCTCGTATATTTGATGTTGCATACAGTAGCCAATCCTTCCACCACCGGAAACCACCGGACATGATAAAGTAAAGTAAAACCTTGTAAACAGGCAGGACATTTAATATCAGGTTCAATGACCACATGAGATCCTTCAAAAATAAAAAATCAGATCTAAATCTGGCCAAACATTTGAATGAGTCGAATCATATTTGCGATAAAGAAAATCTCTAAAAATGTTACACATAATAGATAAAGGCCCGAAAATGGATTTCCTAGAAACCTATGAAATACAAAAAGCCATTATGAAATTTTCAGACATCTTAAACGACCAGGTAGATTTAATCCACTCTAACATCTGCCAAATCCTAATTAGAAATTTCCTAAATATTCCCGTTATCCCCAACAGATGATAAAAAGTGTATATATAAACATGTAACATCTTTGTATTCTGCATAATCTTCAAAGGCCGACAAAGGCCTAAGAAACTTAATTAAATTAAAACTAATTAAAACTAATTTGTGAAACTTCTTTCTCCCTTCTTCTTTTTCTTTCTCCCTTCTGTCCAGGGGGTACCTTTTCATCGGTTTTTTTTCCTGAAATCAATGGGCTGCGTTCAGGGTGCGACTCACACCCTGACTATCTGTTGCAGAGATCTGTTATTCCCAGTTCTTTAATATCCTTCTCGGTTTCTGTTGGTTAGTCGGCTTGGAGGCAATCTTGCAACGTGGCCATAGAAAGCTACCCTTCTTTTCCTTGCAGAGTCAGAGAGCCTCTCAATATGTTCGTAGAGCTCAGAGTTATGTCGCCTTCGGAATTTCCCATCTTCCTTTACCGAGATTAGGATCTTCCTAAGGAATCTGGGGAGAATCTGGGGAGAGAGTGGTCTCTGATTTCCAATTTCTCTACCAGATCTCTTTTGTTCAAGCAAAGACACCCCATAGCATACAGGGCTTCTGGTCATAAGACTGATGTGTGGTGCTTAAATTTCAGGTTGCGTGACAGGCACTTTTTGATGTAAGTGTTCTTAGTCAGTCGATAGGCTAGTTTTAACTTGTTAACTCTCAAGGATAATGATGCTCTTTCTAAAAAGTTGGGTTCACACTATGCGCTGAGATACTTAAATTTTTCAGTCCTCTTGATGTTTCCCTGTTCTAGTAAGATCTCTCTGTTTGCTTCTTTGATGTTGCTGAATTTACCTGCATTTTTGCCATCTCAAGAGAATCAGCAATCAGTGCCATGTCATCTGCAAACGCCAGGCAATCGGTTGATACCACTCTGAACAACCAAGTTGATCAGTTCCTTGCGCCATTCTCTCATAACCTTTTCCAGCACACAGTTGAAAAGAAGTGGGGAAAGTTCATCTCCTTGTTTCACTCCAGTTTTTATTTCGAAGCTTTCTGAGATCTCGCCTCTAAATTTAACCTTGGAATGGGTGTTGGTCAAGATTTCCAGGATGAGTCTGCGGGTTTTGCTGTCTAGCGCTAGCTCCTGTTTTCCTATCAATGGAATTGTAGGCCTTCCTAAAATGAACAAAGGTGACGACTACCTTGCGGTTTCTCATTTTGGAGTATGCAAGAACAGTTTTAAGATTGAGGATCTGTTCAACACATGATCGGGTCTTCCTGAAGCCTCCCTGGTATTCTACCAGTTGACTATGCAGCTGATTTTCTGCCCTTTTTTGTAATTTGTAATGTAGAAATTCCACGGTATTTGTTTAGATCAGTGAAATCTCTCTTTTTGTGAAGCGGATGGATCAGAGCCGATTTCCAATCGGGTGGTAATTTCTCTGTTTCCCAGATGTACAGGATGATCTCGTTTAGCTTGCGCACGGCATTGCTTCCAGGGATGTTATGGAGCTCCGTATCTGTAACCGAAACTATCGTATATCCGAAATTAAAATTTAACCGTAGCCGTAACCGAATTCGATTTAAAAGTTTCGAATATGTTTATGTATTATGTATATTTATTACCCTTTACGGGTTTATAAATTGGTTCCAACATTTTCACATCACCCAATTACATATATAAATAAAACAAATATAGTACATAATATAAATAAAAATAAAAAGAGAAAAAGAAAAAATAAAAAAGAAAGAAACATATGCTAGTCAAACTAAAAACAAAAAAAAGAAAGCCAATAAATTCCAATCCATAAACCGATTACCTGCTTCCTGCCCCACATATTGCTCTTCTTCTCTCCTCAACTTTCTTCATCCAATCTATCCCTCTTCCATCCTTGTTTAAAATCTTTTCTCTACACTCATCTCTTTCTATCATTTTTGAACATTCGTTCAGCAAATGCTCTATTGTTTCCTTGTTTTCTCCACACATCCTGCATCCTCTATTACTATCCTCCATCCACAATTTATTCTCTCTCTCTTCATTTCCATATCTGAATCTTGCCATTGTCACTCTCTCTTATCTACTCTCTCTTTCTATGTACTTTGGCAGTTCTTCCGTTATTATTTTTTCATATTTCCCATTGTACCTAGACTCCCTAATTCTTGCTCTCCTTTCTTGCCTTTGCACATCTCTATCTCTCTGGACTAATGTACTCTATATCTCTGTCATTGCTCTGCCTCTCTCTCTCTCTCATTCTTTCTCCGCTCCTGCATACCCGTTTCTTTCTAGATATGCCTCCCTCTCTTTCCACACCCCCTTTCCTATTTCTTTCCTTTTTTCTTCGAGGCACTCTTGCAGAATTCTGCATTCTCCTCTCTCTATCACTCTCTCCTCAAAACTTATTGCTCTCTTTCCTGCTTCTATTCTTATTCCATCTTTTTTTTCTCGTTTCGAATAATTTCGGATAATTTAATTGATATGTTGTAATAATTCCACTACAGATATTTCAATATCTAATAGGTCTTTAAAAAAAAAACAGAACACCAAGAATTTATTCATTCCAAACTTTTATTTGACCCCTAAGATTCATTACAGTGTTAGCGGGGCGCTGTAAGTTACTCATTCTAACACCTATCATATTCTAAACATGTTCTATCGGCGATAGATCTGTAGAACGAGATGGCCAAGGTACCAAATTGATTTCGGCACTATCAAAAAACTGTCTTGTAATGGTCGCTGTGCGAGACCGAGCGTTATCTTGCTAAAAATGTGGTTCTGCAAGGCATTTACTTGGGCCACTAATACTGGCTGTAAAATAGTGTCAAAATTCCGAATCGCGTTGAGACTTGCCTCTAAAAAAACTAGAGGAGACCGACTGCCAAACGCTATAGCCCCCCAAACCATAACTCCCTGTGTAAGGATCGTAGGTCTTTCAAGAGCAAATTGTAAAATTGTAAAATTACCGCGTCGACTCATCACTGAAGATAATGTTATTCCATTAATGGACAAATGTTGTTTATCCCTGCATCAATCAAGTCTTGCTCTGCGATGCTGCAGAGTAAGAGGTAGTTACAATTGTGAATGGTAGGATCTAATACCAAAACTGCTAATTTTTCTGTAAGCAGTAGCCATGTATACCATTTGGCAATTTAAAGCCAACCAGTCATTTCCCAATGCCCGCGACGTTCTATCCCTTAAATTTGTAAGAGGAAGAGCTCGATCTTCACGCTCAGTTGTGCTTCTTGGACGACCTGATTCCAATCTACGGCCATTCTCCCCAGCTTCCAGCTTCGCACCATCTAGACCAGCGGCGTACTATCACCGATACACTACAGTCTACCCTTTCAGCTATAGCACGAACCAAAAAAACCCGCTTCTCGCATTCCAATAATAATTGAAAGGGTTCGCATCCCTTCTCAAAATCACTTAGATTAATTATAAATTCAAAATTATCAGCTCTTCATAATGTTGAAATCAAGAAAAAATACCATTAAGTAGGAACCAAAACAATTGATTTTTTGATCATCTATGTAGTTCATTGACATTATTATCTTTTTGCAATGTTGCACCTTCTCAGCTTACGCTGGAAAAATTTGATATGCGGGAAGAGAGTTCACTCTGGCCCACATGACCATTTAGCCAATTTTCAATTAAAAAACTTGCGCACAATGTGACAGGTTTGCAAAATCGTTTAACCTTCTGTGCATGTCTCAAGATAGATTTCGACAAGCCAAGTTTCTCAATGTTTTTTGTGAAATTTGACGAGACAACTCCTTCCACAGATATTATAATTGGATAAATAAATACTCTGTCCAGTTTCCAGATATCTTTGATTTGCCAGGATAGTTCCTTGTATTTATTTCTTTTTTCTGTCTCTGTTCTTCGGATGTTATTTGTCAAGGAAACTGCGATGTCTAATAGTATGGCGGTTTTGGCGTCAAGGTCAATTAGTAGAATATCACGTCGGTTCTAGGCAACCAAGTTCGACGATATTTTCAACAGTCTCTCCCAAATATTCCGTCTTGCCTCTTTTAATTATTTTGTTTGTCAAGAACATCTTGTTGTCACTGCAGGTTCAGCGTCCGTCTGACTAGGCCCACCGTTCCTAGGATGACAGCTTTTTGCATCCATATTATTGCGTTACGCGGGAACGCGAGTTTTTAGATGTTTAACGACGGTCTTGTAGACTAAACCATTTGCGCTTACAACTATAGGTAGTATATGTACTTTGTCCAGTCGCCCTATACTTTTTATTTCGTATGCCAGATCTTGATATTTGTCTACTTTTTCTTTATATGCGCGATTTAGATTGTCGTCTAGGGGCACCGAGAAATCTATTATTCTTGCTATGTTCTTCTTTTTGTCCCACATTATCATATCTGGTCTATTTGCACGTATTATTTAATCTCTAATGACCGCCAGATCCCAGTATAAATTTACACTGTCGTTCTCAATTACAGATTTTGGGATGTACTGATGGTATGGGGTAAAGTTACTGATTAAGTTTTGCCGGAGTGCTACTAGTCGATGAATAGCTTTACCCATATTATCATGCCTAGTAAGATGGTGATGTTTTATTAAGTGTGTACATCCTGAGATATTATGCTGAATAGACTCGTCATCCCTATTGTACCATCGGCATTTAATTGAGGGAGTATTTTGCTTCAGGATCACTCGTGTATAAGTTCTTGTAGGGACAACTTGATCCTGTATTGCAAGGAGTGACCTCTCGGTTTCTGGGAATAAATATCCCTCTGTAAGGTAGGTGTTAGAATCTTTGATGTCTACGTCCGGATGATGCAAGCTGTCAAAATAACGTCCATGTAAGGCTTTTGGACGCCAGGTACTTTCCATTTTATTGATGTTGTTTTCTGTTTCCGCTTCCTCTAGAGTGGCCATTTTTAGTGGAGTGTATGTTTCGTCAAGGGCAACAAGCAGTTTATATAAATCTAGGTTTTTATTTTGGAAGTACTGTCTCTGATTTTTTACTTCCCTTTGATGTATTATGCGGAGGCAGTTCAGGTCTCCTCCGCCTTCCGGGCGAGGAATATACAGTCTTTCCACTGCTGAATTGGGGTGGAGCATCCGGTTGTTTGTGAAAGCTACTCTAATCTTCTTGTCTAACGCTTCCAGATCCGTTTGTGACCATGATACTATTCCAAATGTGGAGGCTATAGAAGGGATTGCCCACATATTGATAGCCCTAATTTTAATTTTATGCATTCAGTTGTGTTTTAAGTCTCGTGCGAACTCTTTGCATCTATAACCAAAAATTCATGGCAATTTTCCCTGGTCATTTTAGAATGCCACTTCAACCAGGCTGTCTGTCTTTGGGCTATTGCATTGTCACAGTCTTGATTCCACCACGGATGCTTCCTTCTTCTAGCGAAAGGGGCGAGTTCATTGACCGCTTTGAAAACAGTCTCCTTCAGTTGGTCCCAGCTGTATGGATCTGTATTGTTTAGTCTCTGACTTACTTCTTAACTGTTCTTAAGTCGCTCGACGTCAAATCTTACCATTTTGGAGGTTCTGTTTAATCTAGTGTTTCTAGGCTGGAATCTTATTTTGATCTTATTTTGAGAGGTACTGGTAGAGAGTCCAGATTGGCGCTTCTTAGTACCTTCACGTTTTATATTTCGTTTTGAGATTTTCGTGAAATGGCCACATGATCTATCTGGAATTTACCCAGGTTGGTATTAGGTAAAATCCAAGTCTTCTGCATCCTGGACAAGTGTTTGAAGGCGGTAGACTTCATGAGCAACCCAAAAGTCCTACACAGATTCACCAATGGTTCTCCGTTGCGGTTAATTCGCTTATGCGCTGGATAATTGCCCACTATGTTTCTGTATTTTTTCTCTCTTCCCAATTGAGCATTGAAGTCACCAAGCAGTATGACGGTGTGCCTCTCTGGAAGTTTAGAGATAATATCTTCTAAATCCTCCCAGAAATTATCAGTTCTGTCTGGATTGCGTCTGTTGCCCTGATTGATTGTGGCATATGTACATTGACTATACTGTAGCCCTTGTTTGCACATTTGAGAGAGAGGATGGATACAGGACTGCTCGGGGACGTAAAGTCGATGACTGAATCCAGTATCCTGTGGCTGATTATAAATCCTGTACCTAAGTGGGTTACATTCTTCATTACCCGCTGACCCACTTTTCCTTTGAGGATTCTGTAGCCTTGGGACTCGAAGGCATGCTCGTCCGAAAATCTGGTTTCCTGTGCTGCTGTCAGTATTATGTTGTGTCGTGTTAGTGATTCAGTCAGATGTTTCGCTTACCCACTTTTAGCAGTGATTTAGCATTAAATGTCGCGCAGAAGCTTTGCCGTCTTGGTCTGAGTTTACTTGGTCTGAGGTGATTTCAGGATACTCCCACTCATCCTTAAAACATATTAGTGCGGACTCCCCAGAATCCGAAGGTCCGCTAAGGTCACCGTAGGTGACGGTGGATTGGTTGGATTGGTGGATTTGGTCGAAATTTTCCTCCATGCTCAGTTGAAGAATATTCTACTTGGAACAGTGCCGATTCTACTTCTAGTTCTAGTCCAAGATTCTACCCAAGTTGTTAGCTTGGAAGGCTTATTGTTCGAGGTTGTCATCCCTAGACAGTGCGCCTTCACTGCGGCTAAGAAACGCTGTCCACCTCACTCTTCCCAAATAAAATAACCTGGACGCTTTATATAGGAATAAAAAAAAAATCTGACTCTAACAGAATTCGTATCTGAAAAACAGTTTAATGAAACTATCAGATCGTTTTTGAACAAGCGCAACGATTAAGAAAAGCGATTGTGGACTCGCGAAAGGATAGAAGAAGCTAGTCGTTGAACAATTTAAATTAGCACCACTACTTAAAACACAATAAACAGTTAATGGTCATCAATACGATGTTATGGAAGTAGGTACTATAAAATTATTTTGAAGAGAAAGTTTGACTCCAATCCGGTTGTGAAAATAGTTCCCACGGAAAATTTTTCCCACATACTCCGGGAAACGGGGAATCACTTGGTCACGGAGGAGGAGATAAAATGATGTACTGTTTGAAATCGAAATACCTAATACCTACTTTAGTTGTACTGGAATTTTTAAAGCTGTGTACGGTATGCCATGTAAAAAAAATCAATTGTATTTAGCGCCCTAACAAATGAAAAAATATAAAATGAACACAATCAAGACCGCGATATTAAGAAAGTGACGTCAAATGTCACTGTCAAATGAATTTTTTTCATTACAAAATAATAATAAAGATTAAAGAATACAATCACTTCGAATTCATGGGAACATAATCAAGAATTTTCCAAGCAGAGATATACGCAATACAACGATATACATAATTTAGTATTTTATTTCTCGACAGAAAACACGACAAGAAATGCATTGATATTCTGTCTAGCAGCTAAGCAACCTTTACGTTAATAATCTTATGTGTCAGATCAAAAATAGATTAAGTCCATGTAGAAAAACTAAGTAACCTTGGCGAATATCACAAAGTAAGTTTATATAGAGTGCCAGCCTATGTTCGTATGGAAAGCGATAAAGAAGAATTGGGTATGAACACCACTTAAAAAGGGTTAAGTGATGGAATAAGGAAGGTTAAAAACCTGGAAGGATAAGTAATGGGGATAAGACCATGCAAACAATTCCCAGAAACTATCAAGCAGAAACAGATGAAAGCTTACCTAACATACCAACAGAACAGAAACCAACTTATTTGTTTCACACAGTAATTTTAAATTTGTTCTGGTTTGCCCGTAATGAACTAGAAAAGTTTATCCAAATTTGTTCCTAAGAAACATATCGCATCATCAGCGGTAGAGCAGAAGAATTACCCATACAACTTCTGAAAGACTCTGGAACATTCGCTTGCAAGAGAAATATTTGTAAGGGGCTGACTGCTTTAGGGAGGAGGAAATACAATCTACTTAAAATTATTGAATTCCAAATGGAATTCATTAGAGAAAGACAATAGATTTTTAATTGTTATTATATTCAAGCAACAACAAATTATTTACCAATATTTTGTAACATAGTAATAAAGTTTGAAAAAATAAAGCTCAGTTATTATTATTCGGCAACAGACTTAGTTTTATATTGTGACTATGGAAGACTAAGCATTAAAGGCCTTTCACCTTATTTTATATTCTTGTAATTCCGTTGATATTCGGAAAATATAAATAACTTACCAAACGAGGCGAACTTATTATACAAAATAATATAAAAATAAATATATAAAATAAATATAAAATGATAATTATTTTATTAAGTTTAAACATATTTTTTTATTTTAAGAACTTTATTTGCAATTTGTTAATATTACATCTGTCATTTTTATCGTCGAAATTTATTCGACTTCTATAGAAAAATATATTTTAAGAAAGCTAGTAAAATTGATAATGTAAAGAAACTTGTTGCACGAAGAGTTTATAATCAAATTAAAACGTGATTATTAAATTAAAAAGCTCTTCGCTCTTTTTCCTGCTGAAAATTATTTTCATTTAAATTTATTATATCAGGTATTCATTGACATGTAAAAACTTAAAAAGGAGTTGTTTTAAAACTTTTTTTTACGTTTTCGTTTTAAAATCATGAAACATTAAAATAGCGAAGATAGTATAAAGAACAATCTAGTTTTTACTAATTTTTTAATATCTTTTGTTAAAATAATTATATAGTCTCATTCATGATACACACAAATGTCAGCAATACACACACTCATGTTTGTTTTTCTGGGAAAAGAACCGTAAAATGTGCTAAGGGAGCAGGCCAGTGGAATTTAGGGATAAGAGGCAGTTATAGTTGTCAACGAAAACTAAAAGGTTGTTCTGTCTTAATACATTGGTCTTGGACCGCCAGTCCTTGGCTGAACCATTTGTTTAGATAGAAATTAGAATTAGGTTGCTCTTTTATTTTATGGATTTATAGAACTATTGTTATTAATAATATTGTTAGTACGTAAATATAGTGATAGTAATAATAATACTATAGTGCTGTTTTTGACATCTGCACACCACCCCGCTTGAGCTTAATCCTGAGCCTTTAACATAAGAAGTGGGATTCGACGGAAAAGATGCTGTAAACAATTCTGTATGCCAACTGAAGATTGATGCTACTCCACATATAAACCATATTGAACATTTGTTGGAAAAAAAGGTCTTATGCGGCAGCTACTTACGGGTCCATCAAGAATTGTAGAAGAATTTTTGTCGGTGTTTGCTAAACTACCTTTAATGGGCGTTAAAATATCCCTCAAGGAAGATTGGCGAGCCATTAGATTTGTTCGCGTGCAATGTTGTTGGTGACTGAAATAGAATTTTAATAATAAAACTACAATGTGATGTACCTCATTACTTTTAAAGTTTCTGTGTTGCAAAGCGTAAGCAATTGGTTAAACGAGCAGTGCCAGATTTTTGGCCAGATCATCAGTCCGAAGCACCATAATTTTACTGAACCTGGTGACAAATTTTTGAGAATAATAAATAAGTGTAATCGAATTGGACACAATCATACCAGTACGAAGTACAAATAACGTATTTTTCTTGCGAAACGTTGGTAATATAGCCACAAGCTGTCCTTGGACTAAAATTTGGTAATTATAAGCCTGAAGAAGGACCTGAAATTGAAGAATGGTAAGAGCATCTTTTTATGGCTCCTCTACACTATGGCCCACCTTGAGCCACTGTGAGCTATCACCATTGTGTAGAGGGGTAGATGGCCTGTAGTGGCCTAAGTAGTGGATGATGGAGATGGTGATTGCCATGGATGGCGTTGAGAGCGGTCCGACTACACACTTAAAGGAGGCCAGCAAGCACAAGTAAGATGCGCAGTGGCTAAAATTGCATGTCCACACGATGGGCCAAAAATAACACTGATTTTAGTAATTATTATTATTTAATTATAACGAAATATTTAGTTTAGAAATTATAAATTTCCACTTTACTTTTATTAAATTTGAATATTAACTATATAATTTCAATTCAAAATTTGAAATTAATTTTTATCAACAATGTATGGCCCACTATGGTCCATTCATGCACATCTAGAATGGTCCATCTAGATGGACCACTGTGTGGATGCGTCCACTCAGGCCATCATAATGGGCCATGATAATGGTGACCATCATGATGGCCCACAATGAGCCATAGTGTTGAGCACCCATTATATTGGAATCTGGCTCAGATTTCTCATTAGTTAAGGAAGGCATTGGTGAAATTTTTGTACTTTGTACAAGACAATGTAGATAAAATAAGCGAAGTACTTATTTATTTAATCGTGTCTGAGCTACTCAAAATATAAAAATATATGTATATCACACATGTCATGAAATGTCAACTATTCAAAGAAAATGTTCTTATAAAATGCTCATATGTCACTACAATGTTTAGCACACATCACAGCATTTTCATTACGCGACCATAGGTCCCAGAGGGTACATGGAACTTGTAGGGATTGGCACACCAGAAGGTTCCATTGTCTGGTACTCTCCGCATTCACATGCTTCCTCTTCCGTATATCCCCACTTCAGGTGGTTATTCTTGCATCTTCCCATTTGTCAGCGTAGTTGGGTGATGGTTTTCCAGGTACCCCAGTTTAGGCCGAACCTGCAGGGAGTTTTTTTCTAGCATACCAGGTTAGGATATCATTGTCTGCTAAGCGCTGTTCCCATTTTGCCTCCTTGGTTGCAGTTTTACTTATAAACAAAAATGAAAAATTACATGTTGTCGCTTAATTTTAGCAATAGAACAAGAGATGTAGAATCCCGATATCATTCTTATGAACTCGAAACTCTTGCTGCTAAAAAAATTATTTTACCTCGAGAGGTCGTAAGTGGTGGACTTTTTTGTAGGCCCTTGAGTAATATTTCCGTTTCGAAAAATTGAAATACATAATCGAAAGAGTTGGCAATTGTTCCGCGTTCCTTGGCTAGGTCTGTTATAAATCATATTCAAATTGATATAAAACATCTATATTGGGGCTATATTGGGTAACACTTGAAAATTGTATGAGTTTTAATGGTTTCCAAATATGCCAGAGATTGTAAGAAACTTTGTAGATAATTGATTAATTTGTAAAACATCAAAAGATTAAACTGGGCCTCGACAAATTAGCGTGCACTCAATACCTAAAATGTCAGGGCCTTGGCAGAAAGTTCATATAGATATTTCTGGGGAATGAAGTGGAAAAAGTTATAAAAATGAACTAGGCTAACGCCTAGCACTTGAGGAGGCATTTTCAAAGTTAGTAATTATATATAATGTTGCTACATTGACAGGCAAACAAGCTGTAGAGTTTCCGAAATTTTAAGAAACAATTTGAAAGATATTCGTGAACAGGCTAGCGAAAATATTATTGAAAATGCAAGATTCTGATAGGTTTCTTGTCCGGAAAGCTAAAGTGGAACCTTTTTTTGTTGGTGATTATATTTTGTGTAATGGTATCAAAAGTATAGTGCTATCAAAATTAAAAGGTAAATTCAGAGAGAAGAGAAAGAGAGATAAGATAGTTAGAATTTTGCAAATTGAAAAATACGATTTTGTAAAAGTAAGTGGAAAGGTTAACAGTTAACTCTGTACATTTGTTCCTGACCAATTGACAGCAGTTCCGAGTACAAGTACATAAGTTGATGAGTTTGACTTCGAAGCAAATGTCAGTGACGACTTGAGAGATTTATTTTAAGTTCATTAAATAATCTTTGAATTGACGGATTGTTGCTGTAATCCGATCAATGTTTGTTACATTATGAAAAATATGATGAAAGCTATGTTGCGATTGTTTGATCAATGAAATATGTTGGAGATGACAGATTGCTGTGATAATCTGGTCAAAATTAGTTGAGAATATGGTAGACTGTTGCGATAATCTAGGCATAGTATTGTCACTGACAGATTGCGGTGGTAATCTGGTCAGGTTTGGAGACCTCTGCGGTGGTAATAATGATGATCAGATGATCTAAAAAGTAGATGATTCTGGTGCGTTTAGGGAGTTGAAGTATTTGTGAATACTATGAGATGAAAATAATGTAGTCAGAATGAACGAGCATCTTTAATTTCTTTTAATGATATGTATATGACAGGTGACAGTGGAAATTCAGAATAACGGCCTGCACTGGGCGCGAGAATACACAGATTATATTTATTTTTCCTAGAAAATGTCGTACAAGTACTCCACCATTTGTTTAGATAGTGAAATTGGAATTACGTTGCTCTTTTATTATACGTAGGGTGACCCGTTCTACTTAGGGAGGACAAATCCTACAATTAAACCTTTTGTCCTACGTCCTATCGCCTAACGTAAGTGTCCTACGTTCAGAGATAACTATTTTGCTATTGGCGATTATGGTCGTGCGACCGGCGTGCTTCTGTGGTGAATAGGAAATGCAACTTGGCCGTGGTCAATCTGCCATGCTACGAGCTGAGCTTTGTATATTGTTGGTACGGTTGCGGACACACTGTAGCGCACATTCCCAGCAATCTGGCATAATCTGTCAGATCAGGGGATCATTTGCAGTTGTAGGGGATATTACACCGTTTTTGCCGCGAACTTCAAACAACTTGTCACGGAAAGATATTTTAAAAATAATATATAACAGGTTAATATTAGTATTTATGTACGTACATACATAACAATCTTACATAATACGGTATTTTTTGTAAATAATATCTAAAAACTAGATACTTATTTGTTTGAAAAAATGAGTGAAACGAAAAATAAAAATTTAAGGATAATTTACGGTAACGTTTCACAGTGTTTAAAAGTACAGGTAACCCTCCTATAACACGGATTCTTATAACACGAATATATATTTGGGAGATTGTAAAACTCAACGTAACACGATTGGAAAATTGCAAAAACGCATTCAAATAAAAAATCCGCGGCAAACCGCCGACTCAAACGAATATTAGCACAAGCATAGACGAGTTGTTATAATGCCTGCAGCGCCACATGCGTCTAAAAGTTGCAAACAAAAATCAGGTGTGAAATGACTATGTATCTACGACCAGAGAGTAGGTATTATACCTACTCTCTGCTACGACTTAATTGGTGTTTGATGTGTGAAGTCATGTTAACGTGTTTGCTATTGTCTAGTGTTTGCAATTTTAAAAGAAATTGATTTAGAGATTTTTCTAGTATATATGTAAGAATGACATATCCTTAACATAATCCTAACATATCCGTAACATATCCTTTTATTTTAACACTGATTTATGCATTAAATTTCAGCCCTAAATCGTGTCTGAAAAAATAAAAAGACAACGTTCAAGAGAAAATTTATTTATTTGGATGTAAAATTACAAATTCTGGATCAGCATTTGGAATGAAAAAAAGCATCTCACACTGCAAAATCTCTTAATTTGCATGAAGCAGCGGGCCGAACTATTAAGAAAAATTAATGCAAAATTAGAAGAGCTGTGGCTGTGGGATCTACGATAGCTACTAAATTTGCAGAAAGTGGAGAATTTTTGGTGATCCCAGATTTTTTAGCAACGGTTGGTTCCAAAAATTCAAAAACGATTTGCAATTCATAGCATATTAATTGTAGGCGAATCTGCGTCGTCTGATCATGCCAAGTTATATCTAGAAAATATTCAAAATATTATAAGGGAGCAGATATATTGATTACATCAAGTCTTCAATGCTGATGAAACTGGCATTTTGTGGAAAAAAATGTCCAATAGAACCTTTATATCGAAACAACAAAAAACTGCACCCGGATTTAAAGTGAGTAAAGATCGTGATACGCTCCTTATGTGTAGTAATGCATGAGGAGATTTGATGACCAAACCCATGCTTGTTCATCGATCTCTAAATCTCCGCGCACTTAGAGGTGCAAATAAAAACACATTAGCAGTATATTGGACAGTAAATACAAAAGCTTGGATAACTATGAATTTATTTAGAAAACAGTTTTTGAATCATTTTGTGCCAGAAGTTGAAAACTATTTAAGGTAGAAAACTTCAAGGATAATGTATTAATTTTAATAAGTTAATAATTTAAATAAATGTAATAATTTACTAAAAGATAATGCCCCAGGTCACCCACAAGATTTGAATCATCTCAATGTTCAAGTAGAATTTCTAGCACCAAACACTACTTCAATCATCCAGCCATTGGATCAAGGTGTAATTTATACCTTGAAAATTTGCTACTTGAGATCATAGCAATGGATTTTAGACACAACGGAATCGAAATCAGTTGGTGTTGTGGAAGCTTGGAAGCAATTTTCCATTAAGCACTGTATCGAAATTCTGTCCTTATCACTGAAAGAACTAAAAATATCAACGTTACATAACTCTTAAAGTTATTGAAAAAAATTGCCTTCGTTATTGGAACTGGGAAACACGTTTGAATCGTCAGAAAATAATATTGATAGCATATTAGATATTGCTAAATCGATAGGAGGCGAAGGTTTTCATAAGCTCGCTAACAAAGACATTAAAAATTTATTGATAGAAGAAGAAATTAGTCAAGCAAATTTGGTGGAAATGGCATCCACAAATTTAAATAAAATTGATATTGAGGAAGAAGCCAATGATGAGGATGGAAAAATTGCTGAATTCACGATCAAAAAATTACTAGAAGGGCTAAGGTTAGCTGAAAATTTAGAATCATTTATCATAAATGCAGACCCATCCACCAAAAGAAGTCGAAAATTTAAAAGGGAGCCACAAATATCCGTTTGAGTTGCCTATCTCCATACCAAGAAATCTATAATAATCGTAAAGGACCCACAAACAAACCAAAATTACAGATTTTTATTTATAATAATCCGAAGAGTGAAAAATGATATCTTCCCGGCGAAAAAACGTTCATGTTTGTTCGTACTGAGTAGTGATGAGGAAGAAAATTATTAAATTAAATTTATATATTATAATTAAATGTGTTGTTTTGTTTTATTTTATTTTGCTTTATATATAAAGTTGATTTATGCTTATAAAATATGTATCTTCATACGTAAGTGAACACTTTGTGTCTCATATAACACGATTTCACACAACACGATATTTTCGCGGAACCTATCTACCGTGTTCTGCGAAGGAAAACGAAGTGTCCTGTCCTACATGCGTTGTGAATTTAAAAATTAATTTCACACGAAAATCCGCATTAGATCAACACCTTCAGTCAGAAAACCATAAAAAGAACATTAGCGCAGAATAAAGTTTTTGCAAAATACAAAAATATTTTATGAGAACTTCATTCGAGATGAGAAAGCTGCAACCATCAAAACCTCATTGGTGTAAACAAAATAAAATGTTTAAAAAAACTGGTAGCATACGATGGAGATACTGTAACACCAATTACGGCAACAGACAGCATCGCGGAAGCAATAGCGTAACTTTATTATGAAATGAAAGTAGCAAACATGTTGAAGGAAGTGGTTGTCTAGCACATATTATTAATAACTGCATTCAGCATGCAATAGATCATTTATATAGATTTTATATAGATTAATAGATCTGTTGACGTATAAAATATTCTCGGTTATTTATATAGTCCTTTTTCGATTTATACGGCGAGTAGGGAAAGATGTCATGTTCTAGATCCACCACCTCCTTATGGGATTTACATGTAATCTAGCCCCTTATGGGGGAATTACATGTAAAATCTAGCACGATGCCCCTTATGGAGATTTACATGTAAATCTAGCACGAAGCCCCTTATGGGGGAATCCTATACAAAATAGTTCTGAACGTGTCCGATCGAGTATGTGTAGATGACGCTGCAAGATACGTGTACGTTGGATGGCGGGAAAGTTCAAAATGAGGGATGGACATATTTCCAGATAGGAGTTGATTCAATTGAGATTACGGGGGATTTAGATTGACAAGACTAGACAGACAAGACTAGACAGACAAGACTAGACAGACAAGACTGGACAGTCAAGACTAGACAGACAAGACTAGATTGACAAGACTAGACGGACTAGACCAGAGGTTCCCAAACTTTTTTGTGTCGTAGACCCCTTGCCATGTTTTTAAGTTTTGGGTAGACCTCCTACCTGATACTGATTTTTTGTAAATTTCTAAGAAAAGAAGAAAAGAAGAAAAACACACGTTAAGTTTTATACATTTATTAATTGAATTTAAATTAAAACTACTCAAAATCAAATGTTGTATCTGTTATATAAAATATACGTATCATAAAATAAACATAAAATATACTAAGCAATAAGTACATGTTTTTAGTGAGAAGGATGAACCTGATGATTTAATAATAAATTATCGACATTTCGTGTCAATTTTGTAAGGTTTAATCTTAAATCTCCTCGGCTAATGATGTCCAGTCTGTTTATTTTTTTCGTTAGGAGATTGGTAACAGCGCTGAACCCCCTTTCCACTAGGTATGACGATGGAAAGGAAATTAAAAATTCCCTCGCTATATTCCATAATACGGGATAAGTAACGAGTATTTTGTTTTGCGGCCAGAATTGTTAATATCCGTTTTAAAACTAAACCTTTAGTTCTTCGTTTGTACTTATTGTTAGTTCAGTTCCTCTTGTATTATGACATTCGTTTCTTTTATGTCACCATATGGGTTAATTATCCACGGTGGTATTACCATAGTCAAAACTGCGCAAATAACCGCGTATTAAACGCGTTGCTTCGGTTTTGGTTTACTGCATCAATGACTAATTGAAGAGATTCATGCAATCTAACACTCAAATTTTTAGCAACTAAATGTTGTCGATGGATGACTGAATGTATTGCTAACACCCCTGACACATTTTGTTTTAACCCGCTTTGAACTCCCTAACCCCCCCACCCCTGGCTATGCCCATGTCCAGTTGTATAGAGAAATGGGTCGTTTGCAAATAATTACACAAGAAGCTTTCAATATTAGAACTCATTTCATCAATACATCTTTCAAAAATATTGTTGCTTAAGGGAATTCTTTTAATGATATCAGATGCAGGTTTGAGTAAAATAGTTTTTAAACCCTCTTCAAGGGCTGGCAAAATTAACTTCTCTCCGATAGTATGCGGTTTTCCGGATTTTGATATAAGTAGCGAGGTATTGTATGACGCCCGAAAACCGTAATCGTTTCTTTGTGACGTCGAGGCGAACATTCTGTCCAGCGTGGGTCTCTTCTGAAGTTTATCTTTGAGGGTTTAAAATCTTAAGTATTTCGTCTTTTTTTTTAAGTATTTCAAATCTTAATCTGTTTTATCAGGGTGATATCTTCTCAGATGATCCTGCAGCTTAGATAGTTTCATAGCGTCGTTGCCCAAAACTTTGTTGCATAAAAGGCACATAGGCAATTGTTTGTCCCACAATCATGGAATGAAGAGAAGCTTCAAATAATCAACATTGTACTGTCTACATTTCTTTTTAGATTCGGACATGGCATCATGTCATCTGTGGGCAAAATTAATCTATTTAAATAAGACATAAAGTCCAGCAGCTGTATATTAAAAAATCAAAGTCAAATTTAAATCGTATGGTCATAGATTTTATGGCAAGCATAGGCGTAGAGCCATTATAAACGAATGTGAGAAGGGGAATGTTATGAATGTTACTTAAGGTTTTGATATGATGGAATTTGAAATATTGGATTATGGAAATTTGAAAGTAACATGACTGTTAAACATGAAATGTTAAAATAAAATATTATACAACGAATAATAATAACAAATTGTTATGCGATTTTTATCAATAATACGATACTTTAGCAATAATACAAAATTTTAATTTTAATATAATGAAGTATGTAGAAGTATGTTTCAATATTAAACTACTAATAACTGAAGTCATGATTGTCATAATTTATCTATCTTTGCGAACTACGAGTACAAAACTAAAATTTAATTAAAAAATAATGTACTTACTTTTCTCCGGCACTCTCAAACAAAATAACAATGATTCACTATAATTTGTCTGATGAACAACCAGTTTATATTTTTGTAAATATTTTCTAAACACTTTCCTTTTCAAGATTTAGGAAACGAATAAACGTATTTGTCTCACATTTGTATTTATAGAGTGACCAATTGAAAGTGCAGGTTTTTATAAGTGCAAAATGTATTGAGACCACAAAGCCAATGCCTAGATCCCACAACTTACACAATTTTATAAACATATTTAATAATTTTTTTACTTCATAGGTACCTTTATAAATAATGTATATGTCTTTATATTATAAGATAGTATAATGTAAGTAAATCGGTACATACACTGATAGTGTATGTTGAGATCCACTATCGTGGACCCCTATTTACATTTCATGGACCCCCAAATTTTTTTTTCGCTGACGTAGACCCCTTGCAGGTTGTCATAGACCCTGGGGGTCGATATAGACCACTTTGGGAATCACTGGACTAGACTAAAGACATGGCATGGACTAGACATTTTAAACCATTTGATGAGAAAAATCAAATCTGGTGTCAGAACGGCTCTAGCATGTGCCCTATGGGAGATAGCGCCTGACCCCTCAGTAGATGACGTCGTCCGCCGCGGCAGATATTGCTATACTAATTATCTCGATGTTGATTGGTTGATTAACGAATAAATAATTACAATTGACCTTTCCCCTCAATTTATATGTAATGGACGAGGCTAGACAGACAAGACTAGTTAGATGAAGCTAGACAGACGGGGCTAAATACATGAGACGAGATAAGACTGAACTGAAATATATAAGGGATTTTTTAATTCAACTAAAATATATTTTCGATTGTTTTTTTCGTTTAACTTAATAAACATAATAAGATTTGAATTTATCAGTAGACAGTTAAGCGTTGCAGGATGTTTGTGTATGTCAGTGTAATCAATTTCTTAGATTTGTTTTTGTATTTGTGTTTATTTTAATCTATTGCCCTGGCTTGGCGATTGGGCGCAGCTGGCCGTCTAGCACTGACAACTACTTCTGCTATCTTATCAGCGGTGCGCGAACGAAGAAAATAATAAATTATTAAGCGTGGTCTAATCAATTTCTTAGGTTCTGTTTTTCGTTTTAATTTAATAGACACAATCACGTGAAACATCCAGCGGGTATATAATAACGAGCTGAGAGGGTTCTAAATCAGTTCTTGAGAATTACTAATATCAAATCAATGTTCCAATAAATCCAGGTAATTTAACAACTCTTTAAAAGAGTCAGCTAGCATTGAGACCTTTTCTTTTATTCCCACCATTAAGTCATTGTATATATCATGATCTTTGGGTACACCTGCTTCAATATCTTCAGCTACACTTTTATCCAAACTGCTTTCTTCCATTAAGTCATACTTGCATCCACTTCAATACACTTTTCATCTACTTGCATGCACTTTTCATCTACTTGCATCCACTTTTCATCACGCTAAACAGGGTGTGAGGTCTAGGTAACCTCACGCTAAACAAGGTGTGAGGTCTAAGTAACCCCACGCTAAACAGGGTGTGAGGTATATGTAACCCCACACTAAACAGGGTGTGAGGTGGAAATATGTCCACCCCTCATTTTGAATTTTCCCGCCATCCAACGTACACGTATCTTGCAGCGTCATCTACACATACTCGCTCGGACACGTTCAGAACTATTTTGTATACGATTCCCCCATAAGGGGCTTCGTGCTAGATTTACATGTAAATCTCCATAAGGGGCATCGTGCTAGATTTTACATGTAATTCCCCCATAAGGGGCAAGATTACATATAAATCCTATAAGGAGGTGGTGGATCTAACATGACATCTTTCCCTACTACGGTGGACGTAGAAACATTAAAAGAGTTTAGTAGATTTGCACTCCTTTAAGACGTTTCTTTAGGTAGATTTGTGCGCATCTTTCAATGGCTATAATTTCAGCCTGTAGTACTGTGGGAGCCTGGCCCAATGTCGTGGACTCCCTGTGACTCCGGCTGTATATGCCAATTCCTATACCCTTAGCAGTTTTTGATGCGTCGGTGTACCACATGGACGTCTTTCAGGCTTTCGATTCTTTCAGCACTGCTTTGGCGGTCATTGATGACCACTTCAACGGCTGTGTAAAAGTCGTATTCTGTAGACATTGCGTCCCAGGGAAGCTTCAGAAATTTCTCTCCGATTTGTTCCCTTATTTTCATGTGTCTCTGAATAGGCGATGTACACCTTAGTCTCAGAGCACTTAGAAGACCTTTTTTTTCTACCTGTTTGTGCAGTGTGAGTAGGTCCAACAGAACTTTCATTGCTGTGGTTGGAGTAGATTGCATCGCTCCTGTTATACCCAAGCACACAAGCCGTTGAAGCTTTTGTAGCATGTTTTGGGTCTTTATTTCCTTTGTTTTGTACCACCATACGAGTGAAACGTAGGTGATAATCAGTCTTACCACTATTGTGACCATTTTGGGTTTTAGTCCCCATGTTTTCCCAAAAAGCTTACGGAAGATCCAAAAGGACGCTATGGCTTTTGAGAGCGTTTTGTTCAGATGCGAGTTCCAAGTGAGTTTCTTATCCAAGGTTACCCCTAGATATTTTACCTCCTCGGAGAACTCTAACGTCTGACCATCAATGCTCGGAGCTTTCATGTTCAGCTTCCTCTTTCTGGCAAAGGGGACCATTACTATTGCTACTTAGTACTGTTGCTCGGTTTGACACTAAGGCCCTCCTTTTTGCTCCAACAGTTGATGGTGTTAAGTGTACTCAGTGCAAGGTTCATGATTGTACTACCAAACTTACCCCTTATTATTTCACCTTATACCCGTTCTTTGTTACCACCGCAGATGCAATAACAACCCCACCCCCCCCCCCACCCCTGTGGGCAGCCTCCCTCTGCGGCGGTAATTTTACGATTGTTCAGCATGTTTTGGATCCACTAAATGATAAGATCTTCGATCCCTTTGTTGTTGGCTTCTTTATTGAAAAACGGGTTCTATTGTCAAAAGATCCCTCTATATCTATAAAGATACCTACTGCAATTTCTTTGCAGTCCAGTGCTGCTTCCAATGTGTTTGTTATCTTGTGTATAGAGTGTCCACTGTGGATTTGCCTGGCTGATAAGCGTATTGATGCTTATCGACTTCTTTTAAGAGGTCCGCACCGTATGTGATTATCCACAATTCTTTCCATTGTTTTCAGGAGGAAGGAAGTGAGGCTAATTAGTTGGTAGGACTTTGCCAGGTCTTGAGTCCTGCGCCCTGCCTTAGGGATGAATATCACCTTGGCCTCTTTCCATTCCAGCGGTATGTACCCCAGTCGAAAGCTGGCCTTAAATATCACAACAATGCAGGGGGCTATGGTTTCGGTCCCTTTCTGCAGCATTGCCGGAAAAATTCCTTTAGGTCCAGCAGCCTTAAATGGCTTAAAACTGTTCACAGTCCATTGGACTTTTTGAACAGTAAACATGGTTGTTGGCATGTTTTTGCAGATTTTGGATGGGCGCTTCATCCGCGTTATTCCTTCACCAATTATGGTTGATTTAGAGCCAGGAAAGTGCGTCTGCAGTAAAACGCTTAGACTTTCCTCTAAATCTTTGGTATATTTACCACTCGGTATCTTAATAAGCCCGATTTCATTTGTGTGGTCCTTTGCCAAAACCTTTTGCAGCCTTGCCGTTGGGGTGCATTGATCAATGCCCTCACAGAAGTCACCGGTCACCAGCCACGTTTTCCTTTTCGACCTTCTCAATTTTTGGTTGTAATCAGTAAGTGCTACTCTGTAGGTTTCCCAGTTGCCCGTTCTTTTCGCACCGTTGAAGGCTTTCCTGGCCGTCTTTCTCAGACGTCCCAGCTCTTTGTTCCAACAAGGAACAGCCCTTAATTTTTGCATCTTTTTGAGAGGAGTGCTAGTCTCATAGGCGTGTGTTAGAACGCCTTTTAGTTAAGACGATGCTGCTTCCAGCTCGTCTGTTGTGTTTATTATGAGGCGGAGACCTTCGGTTTCCTGTCTGATTATCTCCTTGTAGAGTTTCCAATCAGTACACCTAGGGTTCTTGCGCTCTATTACCACATTGTGTGCCTCACCTAAGTGGAACTCAATCTTTTGGTGGTCTGACATTGATGGCTCGCCGAGAACTCGCCAGTCTATGATTAACTCCGTTGTAAAAGCATCAGCTAGAGTCAAATCTTAAAACCTCCTGTCTGATTGCGTTTACAAAGGTAGGTTTACAGCCCTTATTAACGATCAACACATCGTTAGTACATAAGTATTCTAGTAATTGCTTACCTCTATTATTTGTATCCGTGCTGCTCCACACCGTATGATGTGCGTTGGCATCGCAGCCCAGAATGTAATGTTTGTTGTTCTTGTTGCACCAGTCCACGAGGCGTATAGTTTTCTCTGGTGGAGGCTTGTCCATATCACCTGGAAAGTAGACCGAGGCCAAAATAATGTGCCTCTTGCCCTCATACAAGATCATACTTCACAGGATCATCAAGTTACCATAAATAACAATCAATTATCTTAAGCAAATACTGCAAAGTATCTTGATATGGCTCTCGATGCAAAGCTGCGCTGGAAAACACATATCAGTAAGAAAAGGAAACCTTGGAAATCCGATATAAAGAAATCTATTGGATAATGGGTAGCAATTCACTCCTATCGATACAAAATAAACTTATCCTATACACTCAAATAGTAAAACCTATATGGACCTATGGTACACAACTTTGGGGGTGTGCCAAACAAGTAACATCCAAACATATAAAGGATTCAGAATAAAATATTAAGGAACATAGTGGTACGTCAGAAATTGCGATATACATAGGGACATACTTGTGAATACTGTGGATAATGTTATTAGAAAACACGCTGCAGCTCACGAGCGGAAACTCCATCACTATGTGAATGTTGCGGCAATCCAGCTACTAGAAAACACAGGCCCAGTGAGAAGACTCAAAAGAACTAAACCCTTTGAGTTAGTTTAATGAATAGTGTCTTTGTTGCAAACTAAGAATACATGAACGAAGTCCTTCATAGATATTAAGATGACGTCAGTAGACAATATCAATATCAATTGATAATTATTTTATTTTACTAGTAATTTAGGTTAAGTTAAAATTACTTATTAGTCCAAAGACTAGATTGTAATCTAAAAATTTAAAAATAATAAAAAATTATGAATTAAAATTTGTTGACCGATTTTTTTTATTGACTCTTCGACTTAGCATTCAGCGACTGTATTAGATTTCCATCCTCAATGTCGTTGGAGAGTCAGCAGATCTGCACCAGAATCAGCTAATAGATTAGTATTGATGCCAATGACTTGTTTAGTACATTTACATATATATATATATATATATATATATATATATATATATATATATATATATATATATATATATATATATATATATATATATATATATATGTTAAAAATCATCCGTAACTACAAATGCTCGTGGCTTATCATTTTTAGTTATTAGACTTTTTACTAAAAGCATATCACCTTTATTTCTATATTGTCCATAGTTAAGTCACGCAGCTCATGCCGCCTATATGCACCCTGTACCCCAAAAATTAAAGCTACCTGAAATTAAAAACATCTAAATAAGTCCGTCTGTTTATTTATTTATATGTTATATTGTATTGAAATTCTTAGTAAATTTATTAACCTTCACAGCCAGGAATTTGTTGTCTGGAGGTTCTCGAAGAAACTGATTAATGTGTTTCAGTAGGATTTTTCGAGTCCAAGGGTAGATACCCGGTACCCGATACCCGATCTAAGATTCGACATTGTGTTTGGCATTATCTAGTACACCGCATCGTAAAGAAGATCGACGATTTAGCATTACACTTGATGAATGGACGAGTATGAAAATTCGAACATATCTAAATATCAATTTGAAGAATGTAAACGATTCTAATGCTTGTTATCGGAAATTCAAAGATTTTAAATGATAATTGTTACGTCAATTTTCAAAAACTGAAGGATCTAAATGACGTTTTTAATGTCAATTGGCGAGAATTGAAGAATTTATTTTCAATTTTTAGTGTCAATTAGCGAAAATAAAAGAACGCAAATAACGTGTAAATGCCAGTTATAGAAAATTTAAGAATGTAAATGACGTTTTTAGCGTCAAGTAATGTGGATTTCAAAACGTAAATGACAACTTTGGGAATTGAGGAGTACAAATGTCAATATTGAAGTTTGAGTAAATTGAGGAACATAGGTAGGAATTTCAACGAGAATTATCAAAGATTGAGAACATAAATTATCGTTTTGTTATCAATTAGGAAACTTTTAATAACAAATTTAATGTCAATTTGAAGAATGTAAACGATTCTAATGTTAATCTCTCTCACAAACTCACCGGTCTCGAATTCTTTAGATTGTTTATGAAGTTCTTTTGATTTTGGATAATTCACCTGGGCATCCGGTCTTAGAACATCCAAATGTGCAATTTTGTTTTCTGACACCTAATACTACATCCCTGATAAAACCTATAGACCAAGGAATAATCTCGACTTTTTAAACTTATTACGCAAAACAATCATTTCAAGACATTGTGAACAAAATGAATGATGAAACATTAACAGTCATTGATGCCTGGAAGAAATTTTTAATAATGGATTGTGTCCATCAAGTAAGATCAGCATTAAATGATTTAAAGTCATATACTTTGAATGCAAGCTGGAAAGCGGTTTGGCCAGAATGAGTGAAAAGCGGTTTGAAACGTGCCTTGAAAGAAATCTGCCTTGAAAATTGAGAGTTAGGTTAGGTTAGGTACCAACTTGTTTAGGAAATAGTTGACAACATCAATTAAAAGAAAATAAGAGAAGAGGCATACAAGAAAGTGAACCGGATTATCGATGTCTTGCATATCTTGGTGCACGTTTTTTAGTGCGATAAATGCCACTATTAGTGTCACATAACTTGGGTAACGCACGTACATATTCGATATCGCTAAGTTACATTAAAAAAAAATAGAATCAAAATCGATATTAAAAAAGCGTCAGAATTTTTTTTCAATATAAAATTAAAATTATATAATAAGTTTTATAACGAATATGCGCATATTGTATAGTGTCACCTGATACTGATGATGAATACACACTACCGGAGATAAAAGAAAAAACAAATAAAGTAATTTATAATATAACTCTTCAAAAATCAAGACCACAATATGAAGCCGCTTATAAAAAAATTATGGAATGGCGATCAGAGAAACAATTTAATTTTTTTCGGAATCGATTTTCTTATCGTACTGCAGTGAACTGTCCGAAAATCGTAAGCCGTTAACTTTACGGACAACTTAAGGTCGATTCTCATATGCGCGAGACTCAGCTACGCGACGCTGTGCGACATCGCCTGTCAAATAATGATTAAATTGTTTTTAATGGGCACCTCGCGTAGCTGTCGCGTAGCCATAGTGAGAACGTGGCCATTTAAAACAATGTAATCATTATTTGACAGGCGATGTAGCGTGACTTCGCGTAGCTGAATGTTGCATATAAGATTCGGCATTTTTTCGATGCTGCGGCACCAGAATGACATCAAGCACAAATTTAATATTTCTAAATGTTAAAGTTTAATTGGTTTTTTAAAACACTAAGTACTGAACAGTAGGGTTTGGGAATACCCGGTCTTTTTAGAATCGGCTAGTCCGAGTCCGATTTTTTGGGCCCACGAAAAACACGAATGGATTTTTCATGTTCACGCATATGATAAAGCAAGCTATACTGCACAAACTTGACGATTAAGTTAAGTGGGACTTAGATAAACAAGGGATTTGAAGAATGTTATGGTAAATAGGTAAATAAAACAAAACTCCACAAGAGGCAAAGAGCGGAAGGCAAATGAATGAATTCCCTTCTATAATGACTAAAGTTAATTCAACTTGTCCGTATTCTTCGACATCATAGACGCTCTCGTCAGAATAATAATTTTCATCTTGATTGTCATCAATACCATCTAGACCAGTGATTCCCAACTTTTTTAGTGCTATGCCCCACCTAGGCCTTTCTAAAATTCTTGCGCCCCCTATGCAACATACACATAATTTTTAATATTTGATGGGTTTTAGGAAAAAATCACTAGTTTGTATGAAACACAGTAAGTAAATTTTCAAAATAGATAATGAAAAGCTGAAATTCAAATTTGAAATAATTTCCATAAAGACTTTTCCATATTAATTTATTACTTTAATTTAGTGAGATCCTTGCGCTTGATGCTTGCTGCACAGAGATTTTATGTTAGGTTCCAATTTGGTTAGCTTCAGTCTCAAATCTCCCCGTTGTGTAATATCCAGACGATTTCTTTTTTTACCAGTAAATCATTTACAGTACTAAATCGACATTCATGAAGATGGAAACGGTAGCAGTAGTTTTTTTGCACATTTGGTTGAATTTGGCTATTTGATTTCTGTTTCCTCACAAAGCCATGCCGTCGCTCCTTTTATATTAAATAAAGTTTTAACTGACTAATCATTTTGCATTTCTGCAAATTCTTCTTGATTCTCCATATTTGATATATCAGACAAATCCACTAACACTGGCTGCATCATCCATGTTGGAATATCAATTTGTTTTAAATCAGAAAATCTTTCTTTTAAATCAGCCGATAGTATTTTCAGATGATCGACAAAAACAAGTATCATTTAGAGTTGACAAAAGTTTTATTTTAAACAGTTCCATACATTTTTTCAAGCAGTTCCCTTTAGAGAGCCATTTTACTTCATTGTGAAGTAAAAGTCTCACATGGTCTGCGTTTTGTTCTTTACAAAATAGATTGAAGAGACGCTCACATTGGCATTAGCTTTATAGCATTGATACAATTTATTACTGGATGTAGTACTATATTTAGAACAGGCGAGATGATTTTAGCTACCAAGTTTTCCCTTTGAATAAAACAATGCACAAGAATCAGTTCTTTATTCTCATCTTTCATCAATGTTAAGCAGCCAGGTGTCTTGCCTATCAAATTAGGAAATATTTTTCATTGGTATATTATTGACATCTAAGTATCATTGACATCTATTATTGACATCTTGGGGGTAGTGGTTCTTTCTAATCTTTTACAGAAAAACATTTCTTCAGCAAAATATCCTTTATCAATATATTTTACGTAAGTTATCAATACTGCCTCACTGTCTCTCAAAATTGATTCGTCCATTTTCAGTGAGAATTTTCTTGTTTTTGGCTTTTCAACAAGTTGTTTTTCAATTTCTTTACTCATTTCCTCTATTCTGCTGCTATTTATGTACTTTATAACAGTATTGTTATAGAGTGACATAACTTTTACATCATTCTCAACTTCTTCAAGAAAAGTTTTAAGAAATGCATGCAATGAAATTTGATAACTAGCCTCAAGAATAGGATTATGAGTTGAAGTATGAGTAGTAAACAGAGACTTTATTTTAGTTCTCTTTTCAAAAGTTTTCGTTAAAGTTATTGCAATCTGAATCAATATGAGCATAATGTGTCACCTTTAAATGCGCCCCTATGCGACCTTGTTTCATTGATTCGTTGGTCAAGCATTGCTGGCATAGAATACAAAAAGGGAACCGCTCATCGTGGAGAGCGGATATGAACCAAAATTTAATTTGGGTATGAACCCAAAACTGCGTTGTTTAGCGAGATTTTAAAGCGTCCGGGGGCCCCCGCGGTGCCTGCAGTCTGCCGAAGGGATGTTAACTTGACGACGCCAAAAAACCCAGTTTGGATATAAATATATTTTGGCCTCGTCAAACGAATTTATGATATTTATTGGCCGCAATTATTTAAGAATTTGCTTTTTTCTTTTAATTTTGGCCCCAAAATCTAGTATTTAAATGGCCCGGAGGAAAATGGTTAAGCTCGTGTCGGGCTCATTTTCGAATTGCCCCCCTTAACAATCAAATTGCTCCCCCGTGGGGCGTGGGCCCCACGTTGGGAAACACCGATCTAGAACATGGTCATCTTCATCTTAATATTTTTATATGGTAGAGGAAAGAAGCTAAATATGGAATAGTATCCCTAATGTGGAATACCGGCATTTCTCGGAATCATATACTGCTAGATGCAAAAAGCAGTGGTCATTCATTTCTTTCTAACACTATACGCGTATAAGTGTCAACTCATCAGCCGTGTAAATGCTTTAGCCGCAGTGAGACTGTTTTGTTTTGCCGATGTCAGAAAACTTTTCATGGTTCGTAAAAATTAAGTATTTTTTGTAATGTAATTGGTAATAGTATTATATTTACTGCATTTATGCATTGTCTAAATGTTTGTTCGAAAGCATTAGAGGTTTTTGATTGTATTGTTTTGTTTAGTTAAAATTATGAATATAGTAAAATAAATATAAATTTGTTGCCAAATGCCAAATATGGAAATTTGGCGGTATCCAAATATGGTCCATTCCATATTTGGATCAACTCTAAATGATACTTGTTTTTGTCGATCATCTGAAAATACTATCGGCTGATTTAAAAGAAAGATTTTCTGATTTCAAACAAATTGATTTTCCAACATGGATGATGAAGCCAGTGTTAGTGGATTTGTCTGATATATCATATATGGAGAATCAAGAAGAACTTGCAGAAACGCAAAATGATGAGTCAGTAAAAACTTTATTTAATATAAAAGGAGCGACGGCATGGCTTTGTGAGGAAACAGAAATCAAATACCCAAATTCAACAAAATGTGCAAAAAAACTATTGCTACCGTTTCCATCTTTATGACTGTGGATTTAGTGCTGTAAATGATTTACTGGTAAAAAAAAAGAAATCGTCTGGATATTACACAACGGGAAATTTGAGACTGAAGCCAACCAAATTATAACCTAACATAAAATCTCTGTGCAGCAAGCATCAAGCGCAAGGATCTCACTGAATTAAAGTAATAAATTAATTTGGAAAAGTCTTTATTGAAATATTTCGAATTTGAATTTCAGCTTTATATTATCTGTTTTGAAAATTTACTTACTGTGTTTCATACAAACTAGTGATTTTTTCCTAAAACCCATCAAATATTAACAATTATGTGTATTCTGCATGTGGGGGCGTAAAATTTTTAGAAAGGCTTAGGTGGGGCATGGCACTAGAAAGATTGGGAAACACTGGTCTAGATGGTATTGATGACAATCAAGATGAAAATTATTATTCTGACGAGAGCGTCTATGATGTCGAAGAATACGGACAAGTTGAATTAACTTTAGTCATTTTAGAAGGCAATTCATTAGTTTGCCTTCCGCTCTTTGTCTCTTGTGGAGTTGTGTTTTATTTACCTATTTACCATAACGTTCTCCAAATCCCTTGTTTATCTAAGTCCCAATTAAATTAATCGTCAAGTTTGTGCACTATCGCTTGCTTTATCATATGTGTGAACATGAAAAATCCATTCGTGTTTTTGTTTAAAGTGCGAGACAGATTATACCCGGACCCGGGCAAAAAAAAAATGATTTTCGGACAGTTCACTGCAGTACGATAAGAATATCGATTCCGAAAAACTTTAAATTGTTTCTTTGATCGCCATTCCGTAATTTTTTTATAATTTAATATACATATAATTTTTTATATTTACTTAATTTGCTTTTTCTGTTATCTTCGGTGGTGTGTATTCGTCATCAGTATCAAGTAACACTATACAATATGCGCTCATTATAAAACTTATATAATTTTAATTTTATATTGAAAAAAAATCTGACACTTTTTTAATATCGATTTTGATTCTGTTTTTTTTTTAATGTTACTTAGCGATATTAAATATTTACTTGCGTTACCCAAGTTATGCGACAATACAAGTAATAGGTGGCATTTATCGCACTAAAAAACGTGCACCAAAATATCCAAGACATCGATAGCTCCGTTCACTTTCTTGTATGCCCCTTCTCTTATTTTCTTTTAATTGATGTTTTGAACTATTTTTTGAACAAGTTGTTCTTTAAAACCATATCTATTTGCTATTCTTTTGATTGTGTTCAATTTTTAGCTACTTTTCCATCTTCCATAGGTATTCTGATGACTATATATGAAGGTATTATAGGCTGCTGGGAGTTAACGGGAGATTAACGGGACTATCAAAAAAGAAACTACATGACACTTACATATCTGCTGTACCAGATAGACTAAAACGTGCTTCGCAAAAAGGGGGATTAAAAGTTGCTTTAAAAACAAATAACACAAGTTGCTAAGACAATATTTAATAATAAAGACAAAATGGAACAAAATAAGAAAAAGTATATAAACTTAATGTGGCTGCAACGGTGAATATCTTATAATAACGGTATATATATATTTATATATATATATATATATATATATATATATATATATATATATATATATATATGTTGTAGTTGAGGTTTTCGCGGATAGATACCTGTGTTGTATTGTTTTCTCGGGGATTCCGCGTTGATGCTGAGGGTTGGCTCTGAAAAGAACCGGATTCTCGACGTTTCGGCGAACTAACATTCGCCATTCTCAAGAGATATATGCGTCCGTACGGGTCAACCGTTCGACGCATACTTATGCGACGCATACTTATCGACGTTTCGGCGAACTAACATTCGCCATTCTCAAAAGATATATGCGTCCGTACGGGTCAACCGTTCGACGCATACTTATGCGACGCATAAGTATGCGTCGAACGGTTGACCCGTACGGACGCATATATCTCTTGAGAATGGCGAATGTTAGTTCGCCGAAACGTCGAGAATCCGGTTCTTTTCAGAGCCAACCCTCAGCATCAACGCGGAATCCCCGAGAAAACAATACAACATATATATATATATATATATATATATATATATATATATATATATATATATATACCATAGTATATTTTCAACCAAGAAAATATATATACGTTTAATGAGGGTGTAGTCAAAGCTTAGGTCGGTAAAAAAGAAACTCTTTGTTATATAATCGAGTTTTCGGGAATGCTTATTCCCTTTCTCAAGACATCTAAAAATAATTTATTTGTTAGTACACCTACATGTTATTTAAGATGGTTTGTAAACTTCTTACTAACGTGAGGTTGACATAAACAGTAGCTTCATGACACACTGGACAAAAATCCCATAATAGGCGATATTAAATTATCCAACCTATTAGCGGATTTAGAACTCATTTTGTTAAATGTAGATAAAAACCGGGCTTACCGGGCTAAATTCACTAATACAATAACTAACTTTTTTCATAAAAATTCAAATAATTCACACCATTTAAGAAAAATTTTTGATCAATGCAAACATTTTTTGAAACAACACCCAGACCTCTATGTTGTAAGGTGTGACAAAGACAATGTAACAGTAATAATGTCAAAAGATGATTACATCAACAAAACTTGTGAGTTACTTAATGACACAAAATATTATAGGCAATTAAAAAACAACCCTGTTTGCACCTTACAACAAAAAGCTAACAGAATTTTCGCTAATATAAAGAAACGCAAGTTGGTTGATGAAATCACATGTAAAACACTGACTATTTATAATGCGGTTGCCCCTAGACTCTACACCCGGGATGGGCAACCTACGGCCCGCGGGCCAACTGCGGCCCGAGAAAGTGCTTAATGCGGCCCGCGCCAATCTGTTTTAAATACATAAGAATTGGCCCGCAGAACTCAATATTCTCTCAATACTCAATATATACACAACTTTTAATTTTCGTATTGATTCTTGAGACAAATTAGCAAATTCTTAAAAATATTCGAAAAAGTTAAAATGTTTAATTTGCGGTATTTATGACTTTTGAGGATTTGAAAACTAGTCCATTTCCGTTTTCATCACCGTGGCACCATGTTGTAGCACACGTCTTCAATTTTGTATTTTTTTTTTGTTAAGTAATTAATTTTGGTAAATTCAATTTTATTTTGTAATCTGTTTTATTATAAAACATGAGGGCTTAACTCTCTTATTCTAAATCTTATTTTTTTGTTGTGTGAGGTATTACATAATACCTTTTTCAATGTGGTTGAATTTTTGTCCAGTGTGTCATGAAGCTACTGTTTATGTCAACCTCACGTTAGTAAGAAGTTTACAAACCATCTTAAATAACATGTAGGTGTACTAACAAATAAATTATTTTAAGATGTCTTGAGAAAGGGAATAAGCATTCCCGAAAGCTCGATTATATAACAAAGAGTTTCTTTTTTACCGACCTAAGCTTTTACTACACCCTCATTAAACGTATATATATTTTCTTGGTTGAAAATATACTATGGTATTTGTTTAATTATCTAGTCATTAATAAAACTATCTTCTTATATATATATATATATATATATATATATATATATATATATATATATATATATACACCCAGTTCTGTTTTTACAGAATAGATACGTTCCCGTATAATTCGTGTAAAAAATATATTGTATATACGAAAAATGCAAGATCGGTTGCGGCCCTAAAAAATCGTCTAATAATGGTATAAAACAGATGAATTTCATTTGAAAACAAAAGTAACTGATTAAAACAAAAAAATTGAGAATAATCTAACGCACATATACCTATTATGTAATGTGCAACTCTATAACATATAAAAACATATAAAATTGTATTCGCTGTCACTGTCTGATAACAATCACATGCGTTTACGTACTACGACAATATCACCACTATCACTAAACATCTTCGTCATCTTTTTTTGTGATCTCTGGACTAAAATTAAATTTGTTATCCTGTGGTGCTGATACAATATCAGTGGGTTTAAGAAATTCGGTTATTAACTGTTGAGTTCGCGGTTTGGCTAGGCCTTTATATAATTCTCTAATAAGACGCCATGAATAACTTCAGCTCACGTTGAAACTTTCATGCTCGTTCCTCATTAGGGCCAAGTTTACCAAAATTATTACCTAATTCACTGGCCAATTGAAGACCGTGTTGAATTATGTCTGGAGTTAGAACAAGATCCTCTTCATCATTATCACTATGCTCTTTGTGATCAGGAGCCTGAAGGACAACCTCTATTATATCATCTTCACTTAGTGGTTTGTCAACTAACAATTCCTCGATATCTACAAATGATAAACTATCAAACCCTTCTCCTCTAATTGTATGTGCCATTGTTATTATATTAGAAAGTTCGGTAGTAGTACAAGGGATCTCTATTTTTGACGCATTCTGGCCAAACTGCTTTCCAGCTTGCATTCATAGTTTATGGCTTTAAATCATTTAATGCTGATCTTACTTGATGGACACAATCCATTATTAAAAATTTCTTCCAGACATCAATGATTGTTAATATTTCATCATTCATTTTGTTCACAATGTTTTGAAATGATCGTTTTGCATAATAAGTTTAAAAAGTCGAGATTATTTCTTGGTTTAACGGTTTTATCAGGGATGTAGTATAAGGTGGCAGAAAACAAAATTGCACATATATTGGATTGTGCCCATTGTGCCCAACAATTATCCAAAATTGATTATAATTTTAAAGAATAATTTATTGGAATTGAAAGGGAAATTGTTGTCTTATTAATTTATTTTAATTACAGGTATTCTTCACTTACTGACCAGAATTTGTTGCTGTTTATAATAACCTGTATAATAACCGGCTTTACGACTGCTCAGACATACGACCAACTCTCAGGTCTTATTTTCTGTAGCAGTGTCATCATAAACCGATCACATTTAAGAATAAAATAAAGCGTACATGTCTAATTCATGTTCTAATTCTAATAATTTTGGTTGATTCGGTAAACAACTTGTAATTAGATTGTTGTGTAACTCGTTTTGTACAATCCATTTCAAAATAAATAAAAGCTAAAAGTCTTTATCGACCAATTCGAATAACTCCCGTTACTTACATGACGTCTGTGGGAAGCCGGCAATTATATTTACTGCCATAAATTTTGAAAATGATAGAGTGGCATATTGCCCTGCTATATACCTTGCTTATTCGTCCAGCAAGATTCAATTTTGAAACTTAAATTAGCAAATAGCCAATAAATTCTGATCAAAGTCGCTCAGACGCAATACGGAAAATCTAGTTATAATTGTATTAATTGCCAGTTTTACAAGAAAAGGTTTAAACGTTGAATTTTTGTTTATCTCATGTAAAAATCAGAATATTCGTCCATATATAGGACAAAAAAGTTTATATTTTAATTTTGTCGTTGTTCTACGTTTTCTTTGTAAAATTAGCTTGTTGTAAAGTTAGTACATTCTATTTATTATCCGATACAAATAAGAATCGTTTTTAACTAATTAGCTAACGATATCTTTGCTGGCGTTCCACAGACTCCTCGCCATTAACGTTGTTACGAAACGAAAAGTCGCACTAATAAAAGTCGCACTGAGTTTTAACGACCCAGTCAATAGAATACAAAACTCAGTCGTTAAGTGAGGAATACCTCAACTTTCGATCTACAATTTAATATCTTTTCTCAATTATTTTCTTTGCAGTAAAATATAGGATAAATCTCGTATAGGACAAATCTTGTAAAACGTATCTTCAATTTAAAATATTCAAAAACCAGGAATCCAAAATCAAAAGAACTTCATAACCAATCAAAAGAATTCGAGACCGGTGAGTTTGTGAGAGAGATCATTGAGTTTCCGATAATAAACATTAGAATCGTTTACATTCTTCAAATTGACAATAAATTTGTTATTAAAACTTTGCAAATTGATAACAAAACAATAATTTACGTTCCCAAGTTTTGCTAATTGTCTTTGAAATTCTTACCTATGTTCCTCAATTTACTCAAGCTTCAATATTTACATTTGTACTCCTCAGTTCCTAAAGTTGTCATTTACGTTTTAAAATCCACATTACATGACGCTAAAAACGTCATTTACATCAGCGTTTCTCAAAGTGCGTGATATCGCCCCCCAGTGGGCGATGACGTCGTTTCGGGGGTCGCTAGGTAGCCAGGGGGTGATATAGGGGCGGTAGGTATAACGAGCTATACAGTGCATTTCTGTTAATTTAAAACAAACAAATACGTTCAAAAAAACTGTTCCGTATTCAGTATTATACGTTTTATTATATATTTTCGATTCCTATTTTAAATATTAACGATTAGTTAATCAGCTTTTTTATTGGTTTCTTCCTAAAACGAGATGATTTGTTTTCAAAGCTACCAACTTTGATTTTTTATCTACCTACCTATATATATATATATATATATATATATATATATATATATATATATATATATATATATATATATATATATAATTCGATAGATTTGGGGGGCGTTATTAACTTTAGCAAATCATAGGTGGGCGATGAGACAAATAAGTTTGAGAAACACTGATTTACATTCTTAAATTTTCTATAACTAGCATTTACACGTAATTTGCATTCTTTTATTTTTGCTTATTGACACTAAAAATTGAAAATAAATTCTTGAATTCTCGCCAATTGACATTAAGAACGTCATTTAGATTCTTCAGTTTTTGAAAATTTACGTAACAATTGTCATTTAAAATCTATTAATTTCCGATAATAATTAGAATAAACATTAGAATCGTTTACATTCTTCAAATTGACAATAAATTTGTTATTAAAAATTTGCTAATTGATAATAAAACGATAATTATTCTTCTTCTTCTTCTTTACGTGCCATGTCCTCCGAGGACTTCGGCGATCATCATAATGATTTTTATTTTATCAGCAGCGGCACGAAACGGCTAATAGAACTGACACGATACCACTCTCTCAGGTTTTTCAGCCAGGACGTGAGTCTTCTTCCTGGACCTCTTCTACCTTGGATTTTGCCTTGCATGATATTCTTCAATATACGGTACTTTTTCCCTCTCATAACGTGTCCAAAATATTCCAGCTTGCGTTTTTTTATGACAAACATGACTTTTAGTTGCTTCTGGAGACTGCCAAGCACCTCGGTGTTTCGGACTCTGTCTACCCATGATATTCGCAGCAGGTGGCGGTAGCACCACATCTCAAACCCCTCCAGTCGGTCACACATTGCCTTTGTTAAAGTCCATTCCATAGTACACAATTAGAAATACATAGCACCATAGTAATAGAATACGCTATTTGCGTTCTTTCATTTTCGCTAATTGACACTAAAAATTTAAAATTTATTCTTCAATTCTCGCCAATTGACACTAAGAACGTCATTTAGATCCTTCAGTATTTGAAAAGTGACGTAAATTCTTTTATCTACGCCCACTATTGTAAATGCCCGTTATTGTATAGTTCGTGGACTATATGAATACATCATAACACACACGTATGTAACAGTTCGCGATTAATGATAAGTTATGATTGATAACACACATGTGCGTTTCGTTTTCGATTCGTTGATTGGTTGAGAACTGCTAATACGTGCTCATACGTTCAGAGCCCCCCGTTCCACAATTCAAACTAACGGAAATTGACATTGCGTACATTGCCTATATCTATGACACTCTTATTCCAGTTTTACCAAAATAAGTACTAAATAATAAGGTATGTAACCATTAATAATGTATTTCTTTTCATTCCTTTCAAGTTAAATAATATCGAGTAACTGTTATATATGAAAATACAACTGTTTGTTAAGAATTATATTAAATAATGATAATTAAATAAACATAACATAATAAGAAATAAATTTGTTACATCAAACATATTCCTCTTATTAAACAGAAACAAATTAGTGTGGTCGTAGATAAAGTATAGTACTTAACTCGAGTTGTAAGGCAATTACGTACTCGTGGAATTACGTGGTAACTGTTACGCTCGTAACTACTCTCGTTGCGTAATATACTAATAACCGTTTACGTAATATACTAATTTAATTTACGTTCTTAAATCCTCGGCAATTGTGGAAGATGATAGATATTAATATGAAGATTAAATGTCAAGGTTTCTATCATAGAATAAACGATTGCCGCAATAAACTAGCTTGCCCAATTTGTAAGGAGGAACATAAAGAAAGCAACTGCCCAAAACAAACTAAATATTGAATAAACTGTGTCACTTCAAATGAAAAATATAAAACGACATACAATAAATACTCAACATTATGTAATGGAGTACCAAAAACGAATTTTTCAAAGAAAAACTACCTATACCCCAGAATGGTCATAGTAGACGACGATGCTGTTCTAGAAGACCTTGAACTAGTAGGAAGAAATCTTGGTAAATACATCGATACTCCAAACAGCGAGTACAACGCTAATAGTATTTTTAGTATCTTTAATCTTAATATTAGAAGCAATAAAAAAAAATTATGAACTTTTAGCTGGTTTGTCAACATATAATATACATTATGAATTATGATATTATTATTTTAAGTGAATATTTTAGGATAGATACACTACAAATTAATATTCCGGGCTATGAAACATATTATAACAATGCTGATTTCAACAAAAATGACGGGGTCGTAATATTTTATAAAGAAAATTTGAATGTCATAATTCATTCATAAAACTAGTCTTAAACTTGTTAACTGTGGGGTTATATTAAGTATTTTAAATATTACTGTTGATTGTACATCGTTTTAAATTATTGCATTATACTGACGAAATTCATCTAATTTAATATCATTTTTAGAAGAAATTCATAACTACCATGAATTAAAACCCAAAGCACATCCACTTTCAACTGCTTGTAGGAGATATTAATATAGACATATTGGATAGAGACCTAAATACTAATAAACATATATCTGTGATGACAAGACATGGATTTTTACCTAACATACAATTGCTGACCCGTGTAATTAAAGACACATCTACTGGCATAGACCATATATTTATTAAGCAGAAACATGTAAGAAATATAAGTGTTAATTCGTATATATTAACGTGTAGTATCACAGATCACTAGGCTGTAATGGCTATATTTAATAGACACACTTTCTCGGATCCAAGAAAATAAAAACGAAGGAACTGACACAATAAAAAAAAATGTAGGTAAAGATGTTTTTACAGACACTTTTCAGCATTTGATAAATGAATGCACGGTAATAAAAATTATATAGGAAACAAAGTTAAAAAAATGAAGCCTTTGATTACGAAGGCCTTACAAAGTCCATTATCAAAAGAGATAAATTAAAATTCGATTGTGTAATAATGTATCGGTAGCTTTAGAAAAACAATATAAAGATTATAAGAATAGACTAAATAGTCTTAAAAAAAAATCTTAACACAACTACTATAGAAACATAATAACACAAAATCAAAATAACATGAACAAAATATATGAAGTAATTTTTGAGGCAACAAATGATAAATCTGGAAAGAGTACAATAAGCATAGATATATGCGATGATAATGGGCAAATTTTTGTAATGAATATTTCACTAACATAGGCACTAAAATGGTTGAAAAAATAAATATTCCAGACGATTTCTCATTAAATAATATTCCCAGTAGTAATAACTTTTTATTTTTAACTCCTGTTACAGAAAATGAAGTATTATTCATCCACCACAATTCATTAAAGAATAGTAGTGCACCTGGTTATGATGGAATCACCCCATTTTTACTAAAACTAACTGCAAAATACATTCTACACCCTCTTAGCCATATCATTTAGTAATGGAAAATTCTTACTTCTACTTAATATTTAGTAATGGAAAATTCCAATTAAAACAATTTAAAAACTCAGTGATAACCCCTATTCAGTTTAATTGATAATTTTGGAAAAATTACTCAAAAATTCCTAAAAACGCGCTTATTAGACTATTTAAATAGCAACAAAATATTAAGTGGATATCAGTATGGGTTCCGAGAAGGTAAAAGCACATCAGATACCATGTATGAGATTATTAATGAAGTTTTAAGCAATCTTAATGACAGCAAAAAATGCATAGCAGTGTTCCTGGATTTGGCAAAGGCTTTGACACGGTACATATTAGAGCGGTATGGGGAAAATGGCGGGGACTGAAACCAAGCGTGGTATACTGGCTATATTTATATTTATTTATTTATTTTTTTACAATTTTTATTTTTATTTTTAAATTTAAAAATAAAAATACAAACATATCACAAAACACAAAATAAACTCCAATTTCCTTTATAATACACCTTCTCTGTTACCAGTTTGCTCTTTCCATCTTTTTATCCGTCTCAGCAGTTTCAGACCCTTTCCACTATCATTCATACATTCCTCCCATTTCTTTCCTTCCCGCCTCTCTCCCTCATTCCATTCACCCCTTGTACACTCTTCCATCCAATGCTCCCAAGTATCCTCTGCTGTTCCACAAACACTACACTTTCTATGCTCCTCACTCATCCAGTATCTTCTTCCACGCTCCTCACATCCACACCTATACCTTGCTAACATGACTTGTGCATCGTCCTCTTGATTTACACTTAAATAGGTTGGTAACCGCCCATGTACCTGTATCTTTACATACCTTTTATGAAAATTACTACTTTCTATTTTGGTTTTCCGCTCCTGTAGGTCCACTTCTTGCAAACGTTCTACCAACCTTTCGGCCCACCCTGCCCTTTCCTGCTTTAGCGTTTCGAGCCCCTCACCAGATATACCACCTCTTTCGTACAATTTCCTCTTATTCTTACCCCAGTCACTCCCTTTCATACCGCCTCCTCCCACTCGATTTACCATTCTAAAAACCTCTTTTATTAACCTTTCATCTCCCATTTCACTCACCTTATATTCATACCGTATGACCTTTCTTGCAGCCAAGACCGCCACCTTGCACGCATTCACCTCCTGGAGGACGATGTAACTAGGTGTACACTATGGTAGTTAGTGTACACCTAGACAGAAGGCAATCAAAGAACCACTTGCCAAGGAGGACTGGATTGGTATGCAGACGGCTCCAAGAAAGACAGTGATTCTGGCGCAGGAATCTATGGACTGTCCCTGGGGTGTAGCCTATCTGTACCCCTGGGGACACATGCCACAGCATTCCAAGCAGAAATACACACTAGCATGGTCTGTGCCCGTTTGAGAATGGACTACAAAAGTAGAAACATCCGCATTTTCACGGACAGTCAGGCTGAAATTGCTCTAGCGTGTCACGAAATCAAATCCAAGACAGTTTGGGACTGTCTTCAGGACCTAATAGCCCTGGCAAAGCATAACAAGGTCACACTCGCTTGGGTGCCTAGCCACACGGGACTGGTAAGTAACGAAATGGCGGCTAGGCTAGCAAAAGATGGAGCCTGCAAGGCAAACATCATTGCTGAAAGCGGACCCTACATTACCAATACCACAACCCGAAATAAAATCTGTAAATGGGTAGCAACTAAGTACCGTCTACAGTGGGTCAATTTGAATGGTCTGACACACAGCAAACGATTGTTAGTAAACCTATCGGAAACTCTAACTGCTGAAATCCTGCAACTGCCAAGGAAGCAGATCGCAATTGTGGTAAGCCTACTTACAGGACACTGTCCTCTACGAGAACACCTACATAAAATGGGTATCTGGAAGGATTAACTTTTATGCAAGTTATGCTAAGAGGAGGACGAAACCGCCGCCCATAAAATCTTCCACTGTGAAGCAATTGCACGTAGGAGACACAAGCTTGATATTACAGCTGAGAGAGTCCCCGTCAAAAACATGGCACATATAATCCTGGACCTAATAGAAGGACTGGATCTATTTGCATGAACGAAACAATGTGGGGAAATACAATAGGCCAATGGGCCGCAGTATTTTAAGGGCCAACACCCCTGGACCCACATTGGTTAGAGGTAAAAAAAAGAGCGGTATGGAATTCGTGGAAGTGTATCAAGCCTTTCAGGAGATGATCTAAACGACAGCTCACAATATGTAAATGTCAATAAAAGTCTAAGTGAACTGCAACTGGAGAGAGTGTGTGTTCCTCAGGGGACAGTTCTAGGTTCTATACTCTTCACCATTTACATAAATTAACATAGATAGCAAAGTAATATCATATGCTGATGCCATGTTGCTATATTTAGTGGATATGACTAGGAAATTACTAAGGAAAGAATGTATGAATGTCATAAAGATGTGGTTGGAGGGGTATCTGCTGTCTCTAAATGCATATAAGACCAATTATATAGGATTTACCATCACATATATAAACAGACCCAAATTTCACAGCATTAATATTGGTCATTGGAGACATAACAGAAGTTGAAAATACTAAATATTTAGAAATTGTTATACATAAAAAAATTCAACAAAATGGAACTAACATGTAGCATATTTAACAAAGCGAATTAGAAAACTAATTTACAAATTTTATCAGTTAAGGAATATCTTGAGTAAAAATATATTGATTTTGGTATACAAATCCCTAGTGGAATCACTTTTAAGATATGGAATTCTGGTTTGGGGAGCACTCTAAGAAAATTCATTAAAAACCTTGTCCACAATGGAAAATTATATACTGAAAATTATTTACAAAAAAAGATAGACGATACCCAACCAGACTAATTTTTGGCAGGGATATATGCAACATAAGATAGCTGTACTTTCATACATTGGTAATATTTATACATAAAAAGTACGTTTAAAAAATCGTATATTGCATAATATTACAAATAATAAACAAATTGCTGGAAGTAGTAGTATAGGAAAAATATTATTAATTTTGTTAATAAAAAACTATGATGAATACGTTCTGCACAAAACAAGTGTTAAGTCACTTATGTGCAAATTTATAGAAAACAATATAGTGGATATGTATCACCAGCGAAGTAATTTTTAAACATTTTTAAACATTTTGCATTAAGTCTGTTTTATATTAGCTATATTATATTAGGTGATGACCCTCCAATGAATAAATAAATAAATAAATAATACAATGCAATAAATGTCTGAACTCAATAGTATGAGGAATATCAATCATATTTTATTATAAAACTGATTATACTGTACATTAGAATATATTGGATTATACAATTGAGCGCTTCAAAGGAATCCTTTCATCTTATTCAGCGGCTCGGATCAATGGTCCACAAAGATGTTTGACCTTACATTGTTCTAGATGACGTCATTTTTCGTAAACTTTTAAGATATTCTACAGTACATAGTACCTGGTATAAAATCATTTTTTAATAATTAAATAATAATGAATCCTATTTATTATTTTATTTCATTACTGAAATTTTAATTCTCTCAATGATTAATTATATTTCTAATATAATTTTATCCAACAAAGCCCGCTGTTGAACTCATACTAGTAAATTTACTGTGCAAATATTTTACATTTTCAATAGCTTTACCTAATACTTTAAGATTGTTACATTGTTTTCATAAGAATATTACCCGGTTATCTTTGAATGGCTTAAAAAATAGTATTTCTCGTCTTAAAATCGATACTAACCGTTTTATAAAACGATAGATAGGGTTGTACGGTTGATTTCGTGAATGGTTTTAATTTAGGATAAGGTGCAGAATACGGGCTTTTTTGAAACTTAGGGCTGCGGACTTATTACCCGATGTAACTGTCGTTAATCGTCTTTGACACTGTTTAACTAAGATCGGAAAGCAAAAATTAAAAAGTTTAAAATAACTATTCAGAAAATTAACTTAAACAATGTGGTTAGTTATAACAAAACCTGTCGCGCAAGCAGTTATTATCGATCTGCGCGGTAACCGACCTCAGTGATGCCAACTCGAACAGAATTTTCCCCCTAGGACCAACTTCAATTCCCCCTAGATTTCGATTAAAAACCCCTAAAGTTTTCATTGTTCACCTTGTTTGAGAGGTAATTTAATATATAAATTTAAAAAACTGTTAGGTAGTAAATATAGTTAGGTAATACTATTAGGTAGTTAGTAGTAAGAGCTTTTGTATTTATGTGGGCGTATTTTACACATTTACGCACATTAATTTATGAAGTAATAATAGTAATGATACCAAGAATGAAATAAAACGATTTTTAAATATTCTTTCTCAACTTTACTTTTCTTTACTTTTCTTTATGTACATTTATTTTGCTTCGTCATTTTCTTTTCCTACATTATTTTTTGCTTTTTATACTCTTCTTTTGATAACTTTTCTTTTTAATAATCCCCCTAAATAAATGTACCCCCTAAAAAAACCCCTTTACATTTTGGTTCTCCCTAAATTTGAGGGTAAAACCCCTAAGTTGGCATCACTGACATGTAGCATATTTAACAAAGTAAAATAAAAAAACCTATGAAGCGTCACTGCCACTCTTGTACGCGCATGTGTTGTAAGTTGACGGAAAGCGCGCAGGATCCAAATAATACTCCCACTATCCAAGTACTTTCAGACCAACTTTTGATGTACCTAAACTTTCTCCTGGTAACACCTTGATTACAAAATCCGCACATTGCTCTTCAAATTTCAAATATGTGATTCTCGAAGTGCGGTCTCGATTGCGGTATCGATATTTTTCTCTATTAAAATGTAAACGAATGTCAATGCGTTTTCCCCTTTTCTGAAATTCTGTTTTTTTTTACCAATTTGACTTTATTTTAAGGAAACTATTGATTGTTTTAGCGAACGTAAAAATGAGGCCGGCCGTGGAACAATGTATCAACCCTGTAACCTTGTGTCGTCGTTGGTTTGACAGTAAAAAATTCCAAATTTTGTAGTTCCGTGTAAATATTGGAGAACTCCTTTGACAGCTCGTCATTGAATTTCTGAAAAACATGTCTAGAATCGACTCAAAACTTGCACAGTGAACATAAGGCCAGGACGCGTTGTATGAGCTAATTAATCCCAACACATTACTATAGAATACCAATTGCTTCTCGATACTGAAAATCGCTTTTTATTACAATCAGTTGATTCCATAATTGTCGCAATTGAAAGAACATCGATTGATACACTTACACTCTTCGCATCTCTCATACCAAATCGACCAAGGACGCGTTCAGAGTATTTTGACTTATAGATGAAATTGATAGCCTTTTTTCTTTCACGCTCAATCTGAATTACAATAAAATTACTGAAGTTTCCCTCGGTCATTAATAGAACCATAGTGAATACAGATCTGCAACACTTTGGATTTGGTTATGAAATGTTATCAAAAAGTTGTCAAAAAATATTTGAATTTACTATTCCAAACGTGCCTTGGAACAAGGTTTTCCTAGGTTTGGGATTCATCTTGAAAATCTACTTGCATCCTACGACTTAACGACTTTCTAGGAGAGTTTCGAGTGTTCAGGTGCAGTTCTATTGGTGTGCTTCCAGTTCTTCGTTGATAGCTTCTTGCGACTTGTCTGAGTCGGTGCTAGCAAGAGCTTCTGTGTTGTTCAGAAAAGTCGGAAAAACTTGCCAGATACCTATATGGTGATTTAGTCTTGTTTCTCTCCCTGACTTGACGTTCTTCAATCTTCTGTGTTACTGTTTCTTCTTGTAGATCTGCAGTCATATTTTCTTAGACCTGTTTTTCTTTTTGTCCTGGCAGCTCGAGGCAAAGAAGATCATTATCGTTATAGTTCTTTGACGTAAAAAAATCAGGATTTTTGTTGTTAAAAATCACGTTTCTTGAAACCGTGATTTTCCACGTAATGGGATCGTAGAGCCGGTAATTCGAATTGAATGACTATAACTACTTTTGTATCTCACTTGCGCCTTTTCTCTTTGGGGATGTGCAGAAAAACAGTACACCCAAAAGTGTCCGAGATTCGACTTTTTGTCTATCATGTCATAACTGTCACTCTGTCATGAGTTTTACCATTTTTCTTCTAAATACGAATCTGAATGTAAGCTGCAGTATTGACAGCTTCCGCCCACATGGATTTAGGTAGTGCCTACCTAGGCATGCAGCGCCCTGGATTTCTCTACGATTGTTCTATTGTCTCTCTTCGAAATTCCATTTTGTCCACACGTATAAGATGCTATTGGATTTGAAACTGAGTGATGAAGCTTTATTAGGTCTCTGTAACTTGTTCTTGTTTTCGGTATAATAATTCTTGTCAAAATGTCAAAAAGGTCAATTTTGTTTCATAAAGTAAACTTGCTGGCCAGATCATTCAACTTTTTAAGAATGATAAAGCAGCTGGAGAGGACTCTATCGTTGCTGAACTGTGGAAAGCTGCCGGAAGCAATGTCGTGCGCAAGCTACCCGAGATCAGCCAGGTTATCTGGGAAACAGAGAAATTACCACACGATTGAAAATCGGCTCTGATCCATCCGCTTCACAAAAATGGAGATTCTACTGATCTAAACAACTACCGTGGAATTTCTCTCGTTCCGGTAACATACAAGATTCTCTCTAAGGCGTTACAAACAAGTGCAGAAACTCAGCTGAATAATCAACTGGGAGAATACCAGGGAGGTTTCAGGGAGACCCGATCACCCGATCCTGTGTTGAAGAGACCCTCAATGTTAAAACTATACTAGCATAGTTCAAGATAGAAAACCCGCAGACTCATCGTAGAAACCTTCACCAACACCCATTCCAAGGTTAAATTTAGAGGCGAGATCTAAGAAAGCTTCGAAATAAAAATTGGAGTGAGACAAGGAGATGGATTTTCCCCACTTCTCTTCAACTGTGTCCTTGAAAAGGTTATGAGGGAATGGAGCAAGGAACTGAACAACTTGGGTGTTCAGAGTGGTATCGTCCTAGGACCTAAGAACGATGATCGGTGAAGATTGCCTGGCCTTTGCGGATGACATGGCACTGATTGCTGATTCTCTTGAGACGGCAACAATTTAGGTAAATTGCCTCAGAAAACAGGCTGCCAAAGTGGGTCTTCAAGTGTCGCTGGAGGAAACAGAATTGTTCACCAACATCATAGAAGCAAACAAAGAGATGTTACTAGAGCAGCAGTATCCCGTCGAATGGATTGAACGCAACTTATCGGAAAGAGCTTCATTATCCATGAGAGTCAACAAGTTAGAACTAGCTGGTCGACTGACTACGAACACCTACAACAAGATAGAATCATAGAAGCAAACAAAGAGATTTTACTAGAGCAGCAGTATCCCGTCGAATGGATTGAACGCAACTTATCGGAAAGAGCTTCATTATCCATGAGAGTCAACAAGTTAGAACTAGCTGGTCGACTGACTACGAACACCTACAACAAGAAATGCCTGTCACGCAACCTAAAACTTAAGCACTACAAATCAGTCTTACGACCAGAAGTCCTGTATGCCATGGAGTGTCTTTCGTGGAAACGAAGAGGTCTGGTAGAAAAATTGGAAATCAGAGAGAAGAGAATCGTCAGGAAAATCCTAGGGCCGGTAATGGAAGATAGGGAATTCCGAAAGCGACATAACTCTGAGCTCTACGAACATATTGAGAGGCTCTCTCACTGTGCAAGGAAAAGAAGGGTATCTTTCTATGGCCAGGTTGCAAGGTTGCCTCCAAACCGACCAATCCACCGTCTGTTGACCTTCTGGTAAAGAGAAAGCTTTGTACCACTTGGTTGATAGAAATCGAGAAGGATATTAAAGAACTGGGAATAACAGATCTCTAAAACAGGCAGTCTGTGAGACGCACCATGAAGGAAGTCCGTGGATTGCAGAAAATCCCCGAAGAAAAGGTACCCCCAGACAGAAGAGAGAAAGGAGTTATACCGGCAGAAGATGCGAAAATAATGGGCAAAGATCAAAGCCCTACAGTTGAACAAGCGTGGTCCAAAGTAGGCCTATTCGAAACAAGAAGAAGAATGTAAACTTGTCTATATCCAGTGGAATTATCCTTGAAATTGGCATAGAATCTAGATCCTCCAATAGATTCTGGCTGCATTGGTCCTCCGACGTCTGTACAGGTGAGATCTCTGTTCCCTCAGATGAGGTTCTGTGCTTCGTAGTGTGATACTCTTGATTGGCAACCTGTGTTTTTTCCCAAACTGGCATGCCTTGCAAAAGAAATAGTTCTCAGGAGTCAGATGGATCTCAAGAATCCCTATTTTGACCATGTTTGTAACGCCTTGTAGAGTAACTTGTATCTTACCGGGACGAGTGAAATCGACGGTAGTTGTTTAGATCAGTAAAACCTCCTTTTTGTGAAGCGGATGGATCAGAGCCGATTTTCAAACGGGTGGTAATTTCTCTGTTTCCCCGATGTCCTGGAAGATCTCGGTTAGCTTGCCCACGGCATTGCTTTCAGCACAGTTCCACAACTAAGCAACGATAGAGCCCTCTCCAACTGCCTTATTGATCCTAAGAAGTTGAATGATCTGTCCAACTTCTTCCAATGAAGGGTGCAGGGAGTCCTGGTTTGGTGTGGTTTATTTATAGTCGAAGCCTTCGCTGGGTGGATCACAGTTGAGCAGAGAAAGTACTGACTTAAAAGGTGGCAGTTGCTTTTGTTGTTAAATGCCAGTTTGCCTTGTGAGTCTCTGAAGTGGAGGCTTGGCAGTGAGTATTTTCTGAGTGTCTGCTTGAAGGTTCCAAAGAAATCTCTGGAGTTATTCTTAGCAATGCTCTTTTCGTTTTTGGTTAGTTGGTTTTTTATGAAGGCCCGTTTGGTTCCACGAAATATCCTGGCTGTAACCTTTCTTTGTTCTAACAATTTATGCCAATTTTCCTTGGTCTTTTTAGAATTCCACTTCACCGAGGCTGTCTGTCTTTGGACTATGTCATTGTCAGAATCTTCAGTCCACCACGGATGCTTCTTTCGTGAAATGGCCGCCTTAACAAGAGTCTTCTTCAGTTGTTCCCAGCTGTTTAGATCTGTATTGTTCAGGCTCTGACTTTTTTCTAGTTTTTATAGTGGTTTAAGTCCAGATTGACGCTTCTTAGTACCTTTTCGTGATTTTCGTGAAATGGCCACATGATCTATCTGGAATTCACCTAGTTTGGTATTAGGTGAAATCCAAGTCCTCTGCTTCCTTGGCAAGTGTTTGAAGGCTGTAGGCTTCATGAGCAACACGAAAGCCCTACACAGATCCACCAATCGTTCCTCGTTGCGGTTGGTTCGATTATGCGCCGGATAATTGCCCACTATGTTTCTGTATTTTTTTTATCTTCCCAATTGAGCATTGAAGTCACCAAGCAGTATGACCGAAGTTTAGAGATAATATATTCTAAGTCTTCCCAGAATTTATTAGTTCTGTCTGGATGGCGTCTGTTGTCCTGGTTGATTGGGGCATGTACATTGACTATACTGTAGCCCATGTTTGCACATTTGGGAGAAAAAGGATTGATACACGACTTCTCGGGGAAGTAAAGTAGGGGACTGAATCCAGTATCCTGTGACTAATTATAAATCCTGTACCTAATGAAGTAAGTGGGGTACGTACTTCATTATCCGCTGACCCACTTTTCTTTTGAGAATTCTGTAGCCTTGGACTAGAAGGCATGTTCGTCCGTAAATCTGGTTTCATGTACTGCTGTCAGAATAATGTTGTGTCGTGTTAGTGTTAGTTAGTCGCCTCCATTACAGCTATGGAGCCCTGTCCACCCCAGAGAAGTTTTTCATTATATTGAATTTTTGAACTACCAAATTATTATAGAAAGTATGATATTCTATCAATAATTTTTATACACTGATTTGATAAATTCACTATATTTTGTAACTTGTATAACTTAATAGGAGTATTATATAACTTGTTATTCACAGTCACGTGAACTACCAAATAGTTTTAGAGAGTACGATATTCTATCAATATTTTTTTTACACTGATTTGATAAATTCACCATATTTTATAACTTGTATATCTTAATATTATATTACTTGTAATTTACGTGTACAAAGGTAATTTTTAAGTGAACTATGATTTAATGATTGAATGTATTTATACTAAGGGCGTACCTAGGTCAGACAGGATGAAGTTTTTCGACAAAGTTTTTAGAACATTCTCGCGCTTTTCGTTTGAAAATAGACATTAGTTCTTATTCCAACCATTGTGTCGAATGTAATCATAAATTCTCAGAAATACGTATATGAACATATAATCTTTTAAATCTCTTAAATATTCTTTCGGGTGTCGATATTATTACTTCTTATTTATGCAATATTGTTTATTATATTTTTCCATTCTTTTCTGCTTTTCGTTGTTCTTTCTGCTTCCTGCCACCTGATGTTATTTAATATTTCTGATACGTTGTCCGCCCATGTTTTTTGTGGTCTTCCTATTGTATTCTGTTTTGTTGTTCTTGCATTCCAAATTCTTTTTGGTTGGCTGTCATCTGGCATTCTTATGAGGTGTCCGAACCAAGCCAACTGTTTTTCTCTACAGTAGTTTGTATGCTTTCTAATTGTAATCTTGTTCTAATATGTTCGTTTCTTATTCCATCTACACTTGTAACCCCTTCTACTCTTCTCAAGTATCTCATTTTCGCTGCTTGTAGTTTGCTTTTTATTCTTTGGTTCGCACTCCATGTTTCACTCCCATATAGTAATATTGGTCTGTATATTGTTTTTAACAGTGTCATTTTCGTTTCTTTCCTTATTTGTTTATTGTTTAATAATATTTTGTTCATAGTGTAGTAGAAAAAAAAATCAGGTAATGACATTAAGGAAATAAAATCTGATAATTCAATAAATTTCAATGAAAATTGCAAAGGAAAAAACGAAATTCGAAATTTGTATAAATCATCTGGACTACGGAAAACAGGAAGTAATTGATAACTAATATATTGATGATATTGAACAATAAATCTGTATTTGCAAAGGATAAATATGACATCGGAACAGTAACGGGTTATGAAGCTCGCATTGGTCTATTTGTAGAAAAATATTGCAGCAAAAGGCCATATCGTTGCACAATTGAAGATAAAAAGGAGATTGAAAAACAGATTTATTTAATTAATTTAAAATTATTGGAAAATAATATAATAGAAGAAACTTATAGTGCGTTTTCAGCCCCAATTACATTGGCTTGAAAAGATGAAAACAAAAAATCTAGATTGTGCATAGATTTTCGAGATTTAAATCAAATTGTTATCCCTCAATCGCAGGTGTTTCCACTTATTGAAGATCTTATGGTAAAGACAAGAAATTTCAAGTTTTTCTCAACATTGGACTTTAACTCAGCATTTTGGTCGATACATCTACGAATTACAGACAGATACAAGACTGCATTCGTCACTCAAGAGGGTCACTTCGAATGGACTTGGACTGCCATTCCAAGCATTTTGACTGCCATTAACATCCAGTTTTTAGTAGCTTTTTAGTACTTTTGTAAGACTGCAGACCTTCAGCCCCTAACACTATAGGTCTTGACCGTTTCATAGTCTCTTACTTTGACGCAACGAAACGGCTCACATGGAACATCTTGAGCTCATGTGCCAAAAGTGACTGAAGATTGTCCGTACTATTGTCCGTACTATTGTTACGCATACTTAGTACGCGTCTAACGATTGACCCGCACGGACGCATATATCTCTTGAGAATGGCGAATGTTAGTACGCCGAAACGTCGAGAATCCGGTTCTTTTCAGAGCCAACCCTCAGCATCAACGCGGAATCCCCGAGAAAACAATACAACACATATATATATATATATATATATATATATATATGTATATATATATATATATATATATATATATATATATTTATATATATATATATAAATATATATATATATATATATATATATATATATATATACATCGAAGGCAGGTGAGGGCGTGTATAACATCTCTCATCATTGTCAGACATCGTGTACTAATATTAGTTTAATTCGATATTTTACAATTAATAATATTATCATACAAATATGATATTTTAAACTAAACCGAGATATAAAATTAAACAAAGTACAAATGTTAATTTAACTTAAACAAAACTAATCTTAAACAAAGGGGTCGACCGTTCTTAGAACCTTTCGTAATCGAACCCAGAATAATAATGAATATCTGTCAAAGTAATACATAGTTCCCTATTACTTTTGTTTCTTCAACGCATTCTTGGATCCATGGTGTTAAGCGCTGACAAACATAAAACAACTAATAACCGATTTGGTTATTAGGAACGTTTGCGTCTGGCCTGATGACGCTCCAAACTCCGACATATATATATATATATATATATATATATATATATATATATATATATATATATATATATATATATATATATATATATATATATATATAGTCAATATTCTCAATTCTCCGCTTTAACGCTGCAATATTTAAATACTAACACACCAAATCTGCTTTAATTAAATAATTATTCGTTAAATCGAGGACCAGCTTTGGTCTTCGCTGTTGAGTGCAATTCTACAAGTTATGGATAGGCTAGAGTTATTCAAGTTGTTGTTAGTAAGCCCCTATTTTCACATTATGAGGTTTCACCTAAGTGTAAATGTTGCAATTAGTAGTAAATCCATATAGTAATAAAATGTCAAAATTTCTAGTGTAACTATTATTTCTTTTCGCAACTAAGATTTACTTTGAATATAAAGAATGTGAAAATGGCGTCAATTTGTATAACTTATTGATTAGTTGTTTATTATAAGAGACAAAATTTACATAATAATAAATAATTTTTTTTTAATTATGTAGATTGACATAATTTAAAAAAAAAATTTAGTATTATGTAACTTTTGTCTCTTATAATAAACAATCAATCAATAAGTTATAAAAATTGAGGCCATTTTCACATTTAGTTACCATAATTTATATTTAGTTACCATAATTTATCATAATTTGATGTTTATTTAAATGTCGATGATTTTTGGTTGTCTTTTGATATTTTTCCATAATATAATAGTATTTATTTATTATGTATTCAAATAAACTACCTAGGTACATATATTATAAATGAATAAATAGATTCCTATTTTCTTGTTCTTCTACCCAACATTCTGCCCAACATCTAATATACTACAGGTGAATCAATTTTATATATTGTCACATGTATAAATAAAATAAGAGACACGCATTCCCATAATAACTAACAATATCGGTGCATACATAACAATAACTGTAAAGTAAGCAAATATTAATATTGATATATAGGTACTTAGCACAACGCACTTGCGATAATGAACTGATCTAAGCGGTACTGAACGCATACTAGTTGGAGGCGTTGAGACAAGGTGGAAAGGTGATGACCTAGAAAGATGATGACCTTGAATTGGACCTTGGTCCTGTTGATGCTTCCCTGGGCAACCTCTACGACGAATGGGGTAAACTGATTCCAGAAGTGGTATCTGTGGTTAGCGGTATGTACTTCGTTAAGGCGGATATGTGATAAGTACAAAAAGGCGCAGGAAGATTATCTGGAATAACTATCTCATACGACGCCGAATTTAGAATTCTAAAAAATCTATAGTGTCCATCTCGGCGTAGAACAAATATCTAAATTATTGCAGTGTTTGCCTCACTTAATACGTGTGTATTGACTAACCTCAAGTCGGATAGTTGGAAATACACACCTCTCCGTTTGTTGTCAGCGTACTTCTTGCGGGTGTCTTATTGTCTCTCGTGACTGTTTCGAGCTTGGAACAAGGTATTAGATTAGAGTAACCGTAGGTAAGGGTTACGTTATCTAAGGCACAAAATTATCGTATTCGACTATAGCTCGGAAATCTGCACGCACATCGTCTATACTCTTGTTCGGTACTCTCTACCCAACTTAAGGCAAACGGGGATGTATCTCGTACTCTTATTCAAAGTAGTATTTATTGTAAATCGGACTAGGTAATTTCTTTTTCCAACTGGTGTGGGTCATTTGCGGTCAATATAGCGAGTTGCGTCTTTTATTATTCATTTTTCCGATCTTACGGATTAGAGGAGGAGTGATAGGCCGGATATAGCATTGCTTCTCCAACAAATTGTACACCATTGTCACTGATGACCTTGGGTTCTTCATAGCTCACGCTTATACTGTTGCTCTCTTGAGTGCAAACAATTTTGTTCGTCCAGTTGCAGTCTATTGAATTATACAAATCTTTCAGCAAGTGGTTTCTACAGAACTTGCGCTTGGAGCAATTGTGCCGAATTTAAGTATGATGATTTATATCTTTGACAGTCAACATTCGAGTCACGTGTTTCTTCAAGTACCTTCTCGAGCATACACGGTTCAACTTGCTGTGTTTGTTCCCCATCACGTCCGGAGATTAATGGTATAAAATACTATTCATAAACAAATATTCTTGATCACCCTTATTGCTGGTATTTAGAAATATTTCATAATGACAGCTATATCAGGGTCAGAGTGTTATAATTTCTCATACAATTCTTAAGCAACATAGAGCCCCGACGATAGCCTTCAATCTGACCTTGTTGGTTGCGAATTGCTTAACTTCCGTCAACGTTTCCGTCTCTTTGCCATATTTTCGGCTACTTTGCGGGTTACAATCTAAAGCCATTCGGGCGATGTTGCTGTTATCCCGCCGCAGAGTGTGCCCTATCCATTTCCATTTTTCATTTGCACCGCTATAAGTTCTGAGTGCGCCTGCTTTAACAATTCCTCGTTGGCAATTATGTTTGGCCAAAAAATTCCTAGGATGCGTCTTAGACATTTGCTAATCAAAAATTGGAATCGGTGAGTTATCTGTGTTGTCACCTTCTACGTATTACATGCACAATACAACAATAACACCAACAGCAATACTGGTTTAGCGTTTCTATTAAAAAAAAAATGAAGCTTGTTTTTGCCGTATATGACAGATTGCCATATGGGGTACAGGCGTGCATATGCGGTACCCGCTTTTTGTACCCTTAATTGAATATCTTTTTCAGTGCCGCCACTTTCATCAACAGTGCTACCTAGATAGGTTAAGTAGTCCACTCTTTCGATTGACGTTTCGCGGATTGAAATGGGCTCTTGGTTGCTGCATTTTATCCTAACTTTGAATGTAGGTAGTTAATTGCTACGCCAACTCCGCTTGCTGCGTTCTTTAGATTCTCCAGTTTAGCACACATGTGGGCATGTCTCTGGCTAGGCACACAGATATCCGCATATACCAATTCCTCTAAGCGGCTGTGAAGACCCCATCGTATGCCCTTGTTCGTTTTAAAAAAGGCTAGAATATGCCTTTATATGAGATGCTTTGCCTTTATATGAGACTCTGCATATAGCGCCGGTGTAAAGCGCTTTGGTCACATTTATGAGTTTTTGGGGGATTCTACTCGTTTTCATCATATACCGGAGAGCTCAGTGTTTCAGTCTGTCAAAGGCTTGTTTCAAGTCAACGAATGTTAGGTACAAAGGGGTTTGCTATTCGTAATTGTAATTTGACTGTTGCATTAGTATTGAATCAGTCACGCCCACGACCTTTAGTTTGATGACCATCATTATGATTTTGTTTATAACGTTTAATAGTGTTATTATTTTTCTACCATTTTTCACAATAAGCCATGTCTCCCTTGTTTGGTAGTTTAATAATAAGTTCATCTTCAATTGAGGTTGCTCCTGTAAAGCCTTGGTAATAGTTGGGTGTAGTATGTTGACAATTTCGGCAGGAAAATATCTAAATAATTCTGCTTTCAGGTTTAGCATCGCCGGTACTATTTCTTGCTTGGAATTTTGCAGTCATGTTGATTAGTATCATCACGTTGTTTAGAATGTTTCCTTTCGTTTGTACCTGCTTCTGATAATACTTCTGTTGGTTGGGCTTTTAGTTTTTCGACAAAATGTTCAGATCATTGATATAGTTGTGCAAACAGTAGGCAACTGGTTAAAATATGTGATGAACATATAGGAAAATATCCAAAAGAACAAAGGAATGGATGTCTGCAGAAACATGGGAACTCATTGAAGAAAGGCGCGAATGTAAGGCATCTATTATTGAATATAGCAGACAGCACAAAAGGAATATGTTAAATGGACTATCAGACAGCGCAGAAGCAACTGTCGCAGTTAGCAACTCAAAACAACTACATAGCGTAACCAACTAGCTAGTTAAATACAATCGAAAACAGATCCGGCAATAATAAAATCTATGAGCGGAGAGAACCTTTAACCGATGCGATCGTCGTTTGAATTAGTATGTTTGAGTATAGTTCAATTTGGTTTTTTGTTCTGTTGTCGGGTGATTCCCAGGTCACCTTATGGATGTTTTTATACGAAAATATGTTTTTAGAATCTCATACAAATTGCGAAATTTCTAGAATTCGGGCCCGTCATGACATATAGCGAAAGAGATCTTTAGGTTGTAAGGTTGTAATGATAACGCCCAGATGACTAGTCGTCCTGGTGGTGATTTCCTAATAATAGCATAAGCCAACGTTGCTTTTAGCAGCGACATTCGATTCTTCGATGTATTTAGAAAACTTTGAAAGCGCCTTCTCTCTAGTAAGGTTGCTCCGAGAGTATAAGAACTGGCATCTATCCTAATCACAGAAGGATTTGAAGAGTCGGCTTGGCGCATTATTGGCCGTTGCCAACAGCTTTAAGTCGTAAAAAGATGCCTCTAGCGATGGTCCCCATTTCTCTTTAGAATCCCTGCGTTTTGACTGGCTTGGTGGGCTGAATACTTTTGCGAAGTTAGGCACAAACCTTATGAACCGGGAACAGGACGAAGAAGAAGAAGCGCAAGAATTCATAAATTCTACGGTGACAGGCTAATAAGCAAAGACCGATTTCCACCACGATCTTGTGATCTAAATCCTTTGCACTTTTTTCTTTTTTCATGTGTAAAAAGATCAGTATTCAGAAGTTCAGTTCATACAGTATAATATAACAAATAATTACAAAATATGAACTTTCATGATTTCTTCGACGGCAGGCTAATAAGCAAACACCTATTTCCACCACGTGCGAGTGATCTAAATGTGAAATAAAATCATATTTAAAAAATTCAGTATTCAGAAGTTCAGTGCATATAGTATAACATAACACATTATTAGAAAATAACACATTACACATTATTACAAAATAACATATTACACATTATTACAAAATGTGCTTGATAATATGAAATGGCGTATTAATTCGTATATTCGTGACTTTACGTATGTTCTTGATTTGAAAAATTAACTGTTCTCGCGCTAAAAAATGGCGGAGTTGGATAGCGACAACTGCATTTAGTTCTCAGACTCAGTATTGAATTATAAAGAAATTTTATGATGTCATTACATCTAGATATTGGAAATAATCTGCTGGAATTCTAGAGAATAATTTTCATTTTAATATTATTTGTTAATTAAAGCTAACAAAGGGTAGAAGGTTATCCAAGCAAAACTCCAAATATGTGTCAAGAAGAGTCAAACATATTCTGGAAAACCAAAAAAGAAGATTTTAAAAGCAGCTCTAGTGTTATTGAGACGTGTATTTCTCCAAAAATAGCTTAAAACAGCTTTCTGCTGTCACAGTTATAGTAACTGTGATTTCTGTTAATTAAATATATTAATAATTTTGTTGTTGTTTAACTATATTAAGTTTTTTTCCAGTTTTGTTTTTATTAATAACTTAGAAGTACATTCCTTTGAAAGCAGTAATTTCGAATTGTCTATTTCTCTAATACACAATGTTATAGAAGAACTTGTTGAATTATTAGGTAGAACGCTAGCACAGGAAGATCTTGAGAAGAAAATTTCTGTGATGGAAAACGAATTAAATACAACTATTTTACGTCGCCATTTTGGCCTTCGAGGGTCAACAATTGCACGAGAAATAACAAAAATGTAAGAAAATCTTGATGATTAAACAAAAATTACTTACTCAAAAATAACGTAATGCTGAAAATCAAATAGCTTCTAGAAAAAACAAAGACAAGCGTTATTAAAAAATCAATAACTCAGATCAATAACTCTGCAGTAAAACAACAATTGATTGTGCACGAAACGGTCAATCTGAACTTTTAAAAGATTTAGCTAATATTACAAGTTTCGGATGTGGTGCAGATGAAAAACTATATTAAAAATAAAACGGTAAGCTCTAGAACATCAGATGATATGGTAAAAAGACTACTTACATTAGGTTTTAATCTATCAAGGAGTGCCTACTATCTTCGTCTTTTACCTAGATTGTAGATTGTAGATATGGTGGTGACCACATCTACTGCGACCTTTCTCGATCTATTGTATCCTACCCTTCTCCTCCAAGCGTTGGTGTACTCATTTAGAGCGCCTCCTCTAATCCTGATTCCTTTAGGAATTTTAGGATCTGGGTGCGATTCAAGGCGGGAACTTTAACGATTCCGTCCTCACCTGGGGCCTTATATTACTGGAAAGTGCCAATAGCCCATCTGATTCGGTTTTCCGTACAGATGGACGTGTCCCTCCTCCACTCAGCCCGACTTGGTCTACGTGGTTGCATCAAACCCTCGGTCCCTTTGTATTTTCTACATCCCGGAAAATTGTTTCTATTAGGAGGAGAGCTCTCTGTTCTTCATCCTCCGTGAATCTCTTCATCCTCCGCATCCGGTCTCTTGCGAGTGGTTGTCATTTCCACTCTATCCTTTACTAGTGCTTTGTGCAATCTAGCTGCCACCGGGGTGGATTCTATGTTTTCGCAGAAGGTCCTAAAGTTCTTCTTTTTGCCTTTCTGATCTCTTTGTTGTAGGTGGTAAGCACCTCGGTAGAAAAGCCTACGTACTTTTGCTCTTAATATAGACAAATTTTTGTTCCACCGTTTTTCATCCTTATGCTCCTTCGCGGTTTTTACCGGGCAACTGGATTCAAATGGCGTGGTGATTGCTACATTTATTTCTCCTAGAGCCTGCTCCTGTGTGGTGTAGTGTTTGATACTACCTCGCACTGTTACTTGCTCTAGGTTATCTTTGAGTTGGGAACTAAACATAAGCCACACAGTTTGTCTGGGGTGTTTTCCTCACTCGCTCCTTCCAGTTCAAACTCTATGATCCTATGCTCTGACATTGAGGGTTCATTTGAAACTCTCCACTTTTTAATTAATTTACTTACGTTAGCGCTACCTATCGTAATATCCAGTACCTCATTTCTGTCTTTAGTGACAAATGTTGGTGTGTTCCCAACGTTTTACACAATTAAGTTTTCTTTAATGAGGTATTCTAAAAGGTAAAATTTTGAAAAAAGTGGTTCACAAAGTTGTCCAGTTTTTCAACTTGTTTCTGAAAGGCATGATGCTTCATTTCTAATTTTTTATTTTTCTGATAATTAGATTGCGTGGCACAATACCTAGGTTGGTGGTTACGGATTTCGGAAAAGCGCTGTTGATTGAAGTCGCCAATTCTTTTGCGGGTTGTTACGACCTTAAAGCGTATTTGTCTGTTTGTTACGATCTTGTTGTTCTCAGAAGAGATGTCAATTTACCTCTATGTTGGCTCAAACTTGACATCAATCACTTTGATAGCAAGATGGAGAAATGGGCCATGATAGCAAGATGGAAATGCTTGAAGGGTCATAATTTTCGAGTTCGTCAGTTATATTTGCGTACACTCGGTCATGTTTACTTCATGACAAATTTTAACGATATCAAAAATACCTTTTTATCCCTCCTGATTGTAGCTATGAGTGAGCACATCGGAACAAACGAAAACGGGAAAAGTTACCCCTCTTAGTATTTACTTCCCCCCTCTTAGTATTAAGTATCTGGAAGATATTTATAAAGTCATCAAAGGTATACCAAGTGTCATCGATCCCTCAGAGATACAATATGAAAAAGAGGACAAAGATTAAAGTTTATCCAAGAGAAAGTTTATCCAATGAAAACAATTTTAGAATCGGAAGATTCGTCAGATGATAATTTAAAATCCTGGGCCAAATCTATTTATGAAACGGCAAGAAAAATCGCACGAAAGTTTAAAAACTAAAGTTTGTTGAACCTGAATCCTTATCATTCTATAAAAGCAGCAAAAAGAGCAGCCATCAAAGATTTGTTGACTTACTTTCCTTTGTGGGCTTGTGTGATGTATCCCAAATTTGAAATCGATATTTCGATGAGGCTCTCTGCTGTAGAAGGGCAATTTTCAAAAATGAAAAAAGGCGGTTTCGAACGCCTGCCACTAAGGGTCGATAAATTTGTGCTAAAGCACATTGACTGGTTAAAAGGTGAGGTGAATTTACTAGCACCGACAATGCTGGACAGAGATCGAACTACTCTGAAACGGAAAATTTAGGACTCTAAATTTCTAAAATTTAACTAAACTCTAAAATTTTAGACATTTTTCAAGACTCTTTAAGTGAAATAGAAAATTGGCGACGAAAAATTAAAAGAACTGAACTAGCACTACAAGACAAAGACTATTTTGAATCGACAGACTGTGTTTCACATGAGAAAAGCAGTAGCGTTACCGAATGCTCTGAACAATCAATGATATTTGCAGATATTTTGAATTATTCTGAATTTAACTCACAAGAGAACTACATTACCGATGCTAATAATAATCATATATGCGATGACCAAGAAGATGAAAATCTTTCATTTCCAGTTTCTCCAATCTCTCATGAAGACCCTACATCAGGAACAGAATTTGGAAAGTTAAGATCGACGATTGATTCTGACTCAAGACTCAAATAATTCCTTCGTTTTGAAGGAATATCACCTCAGCAAAAAAACATATTTGCGCGCCAAGTTCCAAATGTGAGTTTTTCCTTAATTCCCAATGGATTGTGTTCTCCTGAACTTAAAATTCAAGGGGTAAAATATCTTGTACATGTGCTTTCGATGCATTTATAACTTTGTTTATGCACGCATCTTCTTTAGAGGACCGTTTCACAGAATCAATAACAGAAGCAAACCTTCCAACGACCAAATTGGCTTTGGAAATTCTTGCCACAGAAAAATTGACAAAACATCACTTCAAAAAAAGATTTGACATCTTATGTGACATTATATTGACATTATGCATTGAATTTTTTGAAAAAAACTCTGACTTCTCAAAAACTTTTGAGCTTGAATGCAGAGTGCAACAACATTGGTCATCTTTTCAAAACTTTGTTGGAAACTTTTCCATCATACTCCACAACTCGCTTTTGCACCAAATGTAACATACTCACAGTAAGAAAATTTCAGTATATTTCATTGAATACGCATGTGTTGTTTGAACAGGGGTACGAACGTATGAAATTAGCCATTTACAATTTATTAAATATGGATCATCTATGTGTAAGAAATGCCGGATCACGACAGAGATTGTTCGAAAATTTGGATGTTTCTTGATGATTGGCCTCTCAATAGTGACTTGTAGAAATTACGAACAAGAGTTCCCAGTATCTATATCGCGATTTGTTACAGTCAACAGCCAAGTCTATAGATTAGTAGGAGTTGCTAATTATAGAAATAATTCGAATAAAGATAATGGTGGACATTATACAGCTTTCACTTTAAACTAGTATATTTGGAAAGAGTATGACGACTTATCTTCAAGTCCAAAACATGTCCCGAATGCAACTAAAGTACTATCGCATTTGATCATGTACGTAAAGGAACATGCTAACAAGGAATCTCGATATGAGATCAAACAAGGCACAGCTTCGAAGGAAAAAAAACAAACAAAAAACACGACTGTGACGCATACAAAATTTTGACAAATAGATACTGTTCTTTTCAAGTAAAATAAAAATATATGGGTTGGAGTCCTCAGTTTTGTTTTGTTTTGTTATATATAAGTATGTTTTTGTTTTTGTTTTGGAAGTAGCTGTATTGTGTTAATAATGATAATTCCAATAAAGGCTGTGTAGATTACATAAATTGAAATATTGTTAATAAATGGTGTTTGTCTCTTAAAAAATCGGATTCAAACATAAATATCATGATCGTTAATTCAAAAATTGCAACATTGTGGATTATAAATATAGGCACTAAATGTATTGAGATTCCTCGTTTTTGCTTATAACTTCTTTAATATTGGTCGGACATGTCGGACTACTCAGAACTTATCAAAACTCATCAAAATTTTTTTTTCAATTTTTTCATGTTCAAAGAACTTAGCGCCGCATATTTTGTTTATAACTTCATTAATATTGGTCGGACGTGGTAATTACAAAAGAGATTTGTTCAGAACTCTCGAGGAGCTACCCAAAACCCTTAACAGAAATTACGACAAAATATATTTTTTTGGAATTCTGTAATTTTCAAAAATTTAGCGCTCCGTTCTTGCTTATAACTTCTTTAATATTGGTTTGACAAAGAAATTGTATTGATTATTTGTTTAGAACTCTCCGGGGGCTACTCCGAACTCTTATCCGAACTCTTGTATTTTTTTTTTATCTTCGTCAAAAGTTTTTTATAAATAAATTTATTTCACAAAAATGTCTAATAAGCATTTTTTGTTTATCTGCCTTAGTACAATCGAAAACCGTTATCATATTTTTTTTTTAATTTTTCAAATATTACAAAATTTTGAAAAAAAAGTAGAACTTTATGCATTACCGATTGAGAACTCTAGAACTCTATATAAAGAACTGGAATATTACATCAGAACTCTTTTCCTGAAAAAGAGGGGGCTGCGTGAAGTTGGCCCCCAAATTGTTTTTCTCGATTTCTGCCCGAAATTCCCCGGAACTATTGCAATTTTCAAGTAAGAACTCTAGAACTATTCGAAATCTTGCCAGAACTCGAAAATTTCAATTTTTCAAAAATTCCGGGGCCAACTTCACACAACTAATCTAACCTAGTTTAAACCAACAGTCCTAGGGATGGGAAAAAGAAAACAATATATCGATTTATATCGTATCGATATTTTTAAAAGATATCGTTATATGTAGAGTAAAAATTATCGAAATTTTGGTATATCGGCATTACTTATCCATGGCGTGGTTACCTAAAAGTACTGTCAAAATATTCAAGCGTGAAAAAAATAAACACATCTGGCAGTTTCATTAGAATTTTTATTTTTGTTATACGACGTATTCATTAAGTATTATTAGTAAAGTGAAATACTGGATTACTCAAAAATTACAACTACAGTTACTTAATCAAACAAGCCAGTATTCCTCAAATATGAACAGTAGCAGGACTCACTCTTTGATGTGTTCCCTATCAACCTGCTTTTATTATCCGGCACAGAAAATCTATCGAAATTAATCTTTACTATATTAATCTATCGAAAAAATATCGATATTTTACCCATATCTACACAGTCCTTGCCACATTATCTTATTTGGGATCGAGTAGTCGCGCGAGTTAAAACCTTTATCGAAGGCCAACACTCGAAGACGGATGCTGAGTAAACATATCCCACGGATAAACGCGGAAATTGCAAATTCCACGGATAAAATACTGAAGCTGCATCTGCTACCAGTATAAGAAGCCAATCTAATTCCAATTACATAATCATAATTATTTAAGCCGTCATACAGTTAGTTAATTATAATATTTTTAATATTTAATTTTTAAAATATAATTATAATACTTTTAATTATTGTCATAGTAAGAGTGAATTATCCGTTTTGAAATAGAATTAGTTTGTGTTTTTTAAAAACCCATCCGGGCGACACCGAAAAATAACTGACGCAGTAAGTAGGATTAGGCAAAACACTGTATAGAATAACTGTTTTCGGATCTCAAACCTTAAGCCTAATCGAATAAATTAAAAACGGTCTGAAGATACCCAAGCCATTCATCGAGCCAAGTAGAATTATCTAAAGAAAAGGACTAATTTCATACTTCAAGAACGTCCAGAAGAAAGTCCAACTTCGACTCAATTCCGGAACTCATTAGAATAGGAAGACCTGGGAAAAGACAACTTCTCCACATCCTCCAGGCACTAAAATAAGAATCAAAGCAGAATAATTCAGAAAATCTTCATAATAAGCTTACTGTAAGTATTCATTCCTTTTTATTTCCCCATATGTATTGATTTTCTCTAAGTACACACATAATTATATTAGGCTAGATTACTTAACTAGAACTTTATGAATAAAGAATCAACTGAAATATTTGAGGATCTAAATAATATTACTTTAGAAGATAGTATAGAATTAGAAATAGATAACTTAAAATCAAATAAAATGGCATTAAATGTTCCATTGTTAAGATAGCAAGTTGACAATATTCCACATTTTGACGGCAATCCCCGGCAATTGCATGGATTTATAAATTCTTGTGAACATTTTTTCATACTTTCCAAAACTCACAAAATATTAACGACCCTACTAATATATGCTTGCTATATACAGTTTTATCAAAGTTAAAGGATCGTGCTGCCGACTTATTCGGTACTAGAACAGAAATAAACGGTTGGAAATTAACTAAAGATGCTCTAAATCAGACCTTTTGGGATCAGAGAGGTACGGATTGTCTCATTCATGATCTAATATTTATGAAACCTCTCAAAAATGAAATCCAATTCAATTCGGCATGAGAATACAAGACGCGCGCAGCCTAATGTTTTCGAAATTAAATTTCACCACCGAGAATGAAGGCCAAAAATTAATAAAAATAAACCATTATGATGATTTCGCCCTTAAAATGTTTATACATGGATTTCCATACCAAATTCCATTAGTCATCAGACTTAGAAATCCCAGATCACTTGAACAAGCTCTAGCTTTTGTTGCCGAGGAAGAAAATTTTAAATATTTTAATACAGCACATATTCCGAACTTACAACAAACACTCTATGGACCACAAACATTACTTAATACAAACTACTCTAAATCCAGCTATCAAACACAGAACAATCCAATGAAACCTAATCATATACACAAACCTCAACCAATTTTCCAACATGAATAGGATGGTTGCGACTGTTACTACATGGTAATTCATTCTTACATTGAATTGAAAAATTAACTATGTTTTTACCACACTTATAATATGTAAAAATGTTATATAACTTCCTATTCACAGTTATATTAATTTCTACACATATCACTGTGATTTGTGTAGAAATTTATATAACTGTGAATAATAAGTTATATAACATTTTTACATATTATAAGTGTGGTAAAAACATAGTTAATTTTTCAATTCAATGTAATTTTACCAACAAAAATTTCAACACAATTTCCCACAAAAATTCAAACAAAACAAGTTTCAAACAGTTACCAACAAAAATTCCAACCAAATTTTTAACCAAAACCCACTAACTTTCAAAATTCCAGACCCAATTATCCACAACAAAATTTAATTCTCAAACATTTAATAATCAACCAAGACCATTTATATACAACCCAAAACCCAGCCACATAAGCAGAAATTTCTAACAGCCAAGCTATAGACCTGAACCAATGGGCAATAGCTGGAAATACGTTTAGACCTAAACGAAACTTGGAACTACCATGGAAGAATTATTTGCTCAAAAAATCAATCAAGAACAAGGACAATTTGTTTCAGTTCAAGACGATTTATGCTTTAACGGAAATAACGAATATTGCATGAACGAAGACTATTATAATCACCAAGAAAATCCAAACCCTCATAACAGTAACTCAGAATACGATTTAAACTATGACCTCCCATATTACCGATCCGAAGAAAATTTGCCAACAGCCAAATTTTCATGAGATTCGCCTTGATTCCAACCCACATTATTCATCTAAATAGTATCCCCACAAACCTTCCTTACTTTAATATTCCCGAACATAAAGCTAAATTTTTGATAGACATATCTAATCATATCTAATATCTAATAAAAGTGAAGAAAAATTTAACATCCAACACACAATGACAATTCATGACGAATTGGCTAAAATTCCCGAATTTAACATTTTCAAAACGAAAGATTTCCATAAATTGTATTTATTTAAATTCTCAAAAAAATTATGACTGACTTATAAGAGTTGACTTACTAAACCAGCTAGAAGCAAACATTAACATAAAAACCCGAAAACTGACAATACACCCTTTATAGAAATACCAATCATATATAATAATTTTGAAAACTGTTCAGTTTCAATACCACCACGAACTCAAAAAATAGTTAAACTACCTGTTAAATTAAATGAAGGATTAGGAATTTTAATTTATGTGAATTGCACAAGCATTATTAAATATGATTAATATAATAAATGTGATAAATGTAACAATGTTGCAATCACCACCATATCAAATTCAAGCGACAACAGGGTTAAAATTGATGTAACTTCACCATTTGAAATAAATGAAATCTACACTTGTAATGTAAATTTCATTAATACAATGGAAACTGACGAAACTCTTTTTGAAATTTCACAAAACAACATCCTTAAATCAAATTTAAAAAATTTAAGACAGGACATTGGACATTGCAAGGCAGAAGAGCGCGAATCAATTAGAAAACTATGTTTAGAATTTCGCGACATATTTTATTGTGACCAAATTCCTTTGACATTTACAAATAAAATCCAACACCAAATTAATTTAAAAAACAAGACACGTATTTTCACCAAAAGTTACCGATACCTCGAAATACATGAAACCGAAGTAAAAGAACAAATTTCTAAAATGTTAAAACAAGGCATCATTCAAAATTCAACTTCCCCATGGTCCAGCCCTAATTGGACCGTGCCAAAAAAAATAAAAGGCATCAAATAAACGAAAGTGGCGACTAGTGATTGATTACCGCAAACTAAATGAACAAACAATCGATGACTAATACCCTCTACCAAACATTACTGACATACTCGACAAGTTAGGTAAAAGTCAATACTTTTCGACATTAGACTTAGCCAATGGATTTCATCAGATAGAAATGCATCCCAATGACAGGGCTAAAACTGGCTTTTCCACAGAAAACGGACATTACGAATTTCGCAGAATACATTTCGGATTAAAAAATGCACCTAGTACGTTTCAATGCGTCTTGGACAATATATTACGCGGACTCCAAAACGAAACCAGTCTAGTTTACCTCGACGACATAGTTATTTTCATCTCATCATTACAAGAACACATATCGCGACTAATACAAATATTTACCAGACTCAAAGAATTAAATTTCAAAATATAGTTAGATAAATCCGAATTCCTACGAAAAGAAGTACAATATTTAGGACACGTAGTCACCCCGGAAGGACAACAAAATCCCAAATAAATTTCAGCCATCAAAAACATTCCCTTGCCGAAAACATAATAAGAAATTAAATCATTTTTAGGAATCGTAGGTTACATAGACCCTTCTTAGAAAATTTCGTTAAAGTCACGAAACCAATGACAGCATGTTTAAAAAGGGATTCTAAAGTAACGCATACACCAGAATTTAACCAATCATTCGAACGTTGCAAACAACTTTTAATCAACCCACGTATTTTACAATGCCCCGATTGTGAGAAACCATTCGTACTAACAACAGACGCTAGCAACTATGCTATCGGCGCTGTATTGTCGCAAGGCAAAATTCCCAACGACAAACCAATCGCATACGCCTCGCGAACTTTAAACGAAAGCGAATCTCGATATTCCACATTCGAAAAAGGTTTATTGATCCATACGATCATACACCCTACAATTATACACCCATACGATCGCTGGGCATGAAAATATTTTCGTCCCCACCTCTTTAGCAGAAAATTCAAAATTTATACTGATCATAAACTACTGGCTTGGATTTTTAACCTAAAAGAACCAAATAGCAAAATAATTATATTAAAACTTGAAGAATTTGACTACGACAATAATATTGAAAAGGAAAAGAGAATACTAACGTTGACGCTCTATCGCGAATAAACACTAACGCATTAAAAACCGAAAGTACCTCTAATAACCCTGGAGAAATTAATTAAGACATTTTAGATAATTTACGCTACTAATCAGAAAACCCCTCTGAAGACAAACAACCCTCCACTAGTAAAAGCACAGACACTCAACCTAAAATCAAAATTTTACAAGATATCCAAATTAGACCCCCAAAAAAGCTTATTTACCCCTCATTATAATGGACAGCACATTCAAACAATAACGACCTTACAAATAACGAAATATCCTTGTTAGTCGACACAATTAATGATAAGCCTATCCAAATAATAATCTCAAAAAATCTCCATAATAAGTTAGAAATAAAAAGAGAAGATTTTGGCCATTATAAGATCCTTCTAGTAAAAATTCCCGTCTCAAATAAAAGTCTGTTTCTCGAATTCCTAAAAGAATACACATACGAAAGGAAAACCTTCCACATATACTTTTACACTCACAGCCTGTACCTAGATTTCAATGAAGTATACTCCGAAAAATTTTACGAAAAGGGACTAAACTTGATAAAATGTACCAAAATGGTAAACTCGATTTTGGTTGATGAAGAATAACTTTGAAAGAATGCTAATAAGACATCAACACGAAAACAAATATAATCACTAAACTCTCGAAAAACTAAAAAGAAATTATTATTGGCCCTCCATGAAATCTGACGTAACGAACTATATAAACAATTGCAATATCTGTTAAACCTCTAAATACGCACGAAAAATACCCTATGTTATTATAGTACTCATAGAAACAGTCGGTAAACCCTTCCAATCTCTACATATTGACGTTTTTAAATTCGATAACCAAGACTTCCTATCCCAATCATAAAACAAACAAACTATCCCAATCATATCTAAGACAGCCATCGAAATTTGCAATACATTAATGAACTATTTTTCCTACTATTGTCTGCCTGAAAAAAATACAATGGACAATGGAACCGAATTTAAAAACGAAAATGTTATGGACCTTCTCAAGCTACATAAAATCGAAATTCATTTTACCACCCCACTTTATCACGAGTCAAATGCACCCGTAGAAAGATTTCAATCCACATTAATTGTACACCTTAGAACACTAATAGAATAAATACAATAAATAAAGACAAACTAATACAATAAATAACGTAGAAATCCTTATGAAACACGCCAGAATTGCTTATAACAATTCAATGCACTCCTCTACAAGTTTTAAAGCTCTAGAACTAACCCTTGGACTTATGAACACTCGCGACTCTTCCTGCTTAGTCGATAATTCATTCTATTCAGACTACATAACCAATCATAAAGAAAGAATTAACCATGTTTATAAAAAAAGTTAACGAAAAAATAGAAACTAATAAAAAAAAAATATTACAAAACCGTAACTTAAGAGAACCAATTTATTTAACAATATCAATTTAAAATTGGACAAACTATTAAAAAACTAGCTCGAGACGAAATAATAAAGGAAAATAAGTTTTTCTACTAATATATGTGAAAATGGCAATATTTCATGAAAGTGACATTTTTTCATTCTAGACTTGAAAATATTTTCACATCTAGAGATAAATGAGCATTTTAAATTTATGATTTTCTCGATGGAAACACTAAACCAACCAAATTTGGATGGACATTCTTATTAATTACATCAATTTCAATGGAATATTTTATGTTCAAACCAAAACGAGCCTGAAACTATTTAAACAACCGAAATAAAATTAGGACATTTGACTTGAAAAGTATCACTTTCTATGAGAATGCAACAATATTACCATGAAAACGAACAAACGAACGATTAAATTTGTAATGACAGTTCCGATAGTTTGCTTCGAATTGGTTTTATTTTAGTCGAATTATGGGTTCTGCAACCGAATATCAGTAGAAAAAATTGGATTTACTACTTGAGATGAAAGCGTTTTTTTTTGTTCCGTATGATTGCTATCTCTCTGGCGCTCGTGAGCAAACTGTCACCTCACTAAAAAAAACGCCGCTTTCATCTCTAGTTGTAAAGTATACTATTTCAGGCCCTTATACATTAATAGAAATCCTATAAAATAATAAATTCAAATTTAAAAATAAAGTAAACAACAAAATAGAAACCATTCATACGAAAGAACTAAAGACGCCTTCTATTAGAGATCCCAGCTATGCATAGTGACAGATTTAACCTTTCATAACTTAAATAACAACCCAGGATTATTACAGGATATTACCAGTTTATATTGTCTAATATAACCCAGGATTATATTAGACAAAATAAATAACCAAATTAAACAAATAAACCCTCTAATAAATAAGAGAAAAAAAGAGGCATACTTAATTGATTCGGTTCAGTACTTAAAGTAACAGGCAATCTTGACCAAACTGATGCTGAAAAATACGATGAAGCTATCTCTGTTTTAACAAATAACCAAGGAAAATTCAAACCGATCATTAAAGAGCAAATTACCCTTCTACAATTGGCAACATATAAATTTAGTAATGACACACAAAAGCTTGCACAAAATCAATTAATTCTCGATGCACGAATTACACAAATAGGACAAGCGATAAAAACAAAAATAGAAAGTACACAGAATTAAATGAATTTATGCTATTGCAAACAGTTCTCTAAAAGTTATTTACGAAATACTTAAACAATTATAAACATCAATTTCCATCTCAAAATTCATCGTATTCCACAACTCACTAATCTAACCCACGGAATTATTACAAGAACTTAAACTCATTAACGATCTGCTTAAAGGATTACCAAAAGAATGGTAATTTATTTATTGATTGGAAATAAATAAATTACCATTCGAATCATAATTAAAATATTTACTATCATTCGAAAAAATAATTCAAATTAAGAGTTATACTAGAGAAAATCAAATAGTGTTCATAATACAAATCCCGATTTTCGATCCAGATAGGTATAACCTCTATTGCCTTGATCCATTACCCATTCCAACTGAAGGACAATATGGAACCATTTTTCCCCAAACCAAATACCTAACTTTAAATGAATATCAGTATATGCAATTTAACGAAAATGCAACGAGATAGGAAACGAAGAATTTTTGTGTCACGAGATGCAGCAGGAAATAAATAAATAAATCCCTTGCGAGATACAGATACTAAAATTTGCAAAAAATATTACAAGATGTTACCAAATTGCCATTAATATCAAAAACCCCAAAGTGAAAAATGTAGATAACAATAAATGGATATTAATCATCCCCAAAGAAGTAATAATTGTGCAAAAGTGGAAAAACTATAAATTCAAATTGTTAAATTAACATCGGAAGCAATAAAGTCAAATCCTCCAAAATTTCAAGAACAAACTATAAGACTATTGAAATACCAAAATTAAATTTATATAATCCTTGGCACATCATCTTATTTTGAATATCTCTTCGTGGTATTCAACCATAGGTTAAACTACCAATCCTTGCCACCTTATTTTATTTTGGATCAAAAGGTCGCGCTGTTATTTATATTAGCCATAATTAGTTTTGGGCCACACACTCTTATGTATAAATGCAAAATAATATAAAATGACAAGGAGTACTGTTTAACAATTTCTATATATGTCAGGCACATATAATTACGCCTAGGTTTTTTATTTCAAATATTTTACCAGATGTAAATAAAATTGTGATAAGAATAATTACATACAAGAAAGATTAGAATAAACCTTATGCTAAAATTGAAATAAAATTAAATACTTATTATAATAATACTTGAATACGTATGTAATGCATATAAACTACAAAAACTACTAATATTAAATAGAAGCGAAACAGAAAAATAATAGACTGAACGCTGTGCAAAAAATAAAATTGGCAACAGCGGGTCACATTTTCGGTCAAGTGAGTAGACAAAAGTTGCAACGACAGGCTGCAAAGGAATAGACGTTAGTTTAAAAAACGGTACATTTTTTGATCAAGATGACGTATGGACTCATACGTATGGACGTACTGACTGTTTCAACTTTCTGCAGTTATTAATACATCGTGGAAAACGATTATCGACAGTTATACCAGGTAAAACAAATACAATCCCAAAATTCGGAAATGACCTTATTCTGGAATGTAGCCATATGAATATAAAGGGTCTTCCAATAGGGACTTGGCGGGACTTGGCGGCTATTTTACTGTCACCGTAATCGTCCTACCGAGAGGACTATTCGCAGTGGGGTGGATAAATTCGAGTCCACTGGTTCAGTAAACAATAAACTAGCAGCAGTACGACAACGAAACGCAAAATTTGCGAAAAAATTCCTCTGTGCGTGAAAGTGTGCAGGAGAATCCAACGCAGTCGATTTCACGTCACTTACAAGAACTCGACCTGTCGTAGACCACAACACAACGCGAATTTTGCGACGTAACTTGGGCCTTCAGCCGTATAAAATTCAACTGACCCAGGAGCTGCAGGTAAACGACTATAGACAACGACCTGTATTCGCTGAATGAGCCCTGGAGCAGTTGTAAACTAACATTCACTTTCATAAAAAAAAATCATCATGAGGCCCATTTCTGGATGAATGGGTACGTCAACGATACCAATCTACATGAGATCCAAGAGCTTCCAATGATCTCCAAGAAATCACTATTTGGTGTGGATTTTGGCAGAGTAACCGTTTCATATTTCTTGGAGAACGCCGTTGGCCAGGCCCTCACCGTCACGGCAGGCGCTATAGGTCGCTGATTACCAACTTCTTTTGGCCTGAATTGGATAATAACAATTCCAGCGACATGTGGTTTCAACAGCAGGACGGCGCTACGTGCCACACAGCTCTTGAAATTGTGCAATTTGACCCATTTAGATTTTTTCTTGTGGGGTTCTCTTAAGTCGCATTTCTCTTAAGTCGCATTTAGATAGAGAATTTAGAGAGAGATTTAGTGAGGATAGTGAAGATGCGCTTAATGAAAGACCCTATATATGTTGTTTTTGAAGATTTCGCGGATAGCAAAAAGTATTGATGTGTTTTCTTGGGGATTCCGCGTTTATGTTAAGGGTTGGTTCTGAAATAAACCTAATTCACGACGTTTCGGTTGTAATTACTATTCTCAAGAGGCGTAGGTATACGTCCGTGATGGTTAGGCGTTAAACGTATAAACTGAGTATAGGTATACGTTTTTATATGTTTTAATTATATAAATCTGACAGAAGATCGCCGGTAAAGCAGAACATTTGTTTCGGCTCAGCAGAATAATTGAGTCGGCATAATAATAATTCCGCATGCCGGCCGCTGCGCTGTAGCCGTTAGAGAGCGATCCGCGGATATTTTTAAATTACTTCCAAATTTTTAAAACTTGAAACTTTATATAAAGGGTTTTTCAATAGGAACATACCAATTTTGTTAAATAATACGGAACATAACCTCCTCTAAAAGTTTTGTATGATCTGTCAAAGTTAAAACGTCAGTCATGGCTTAAGTTTTATCATGGTGGATTTCACGAATAAGCAGAGTTTGGAAATCATTAAAACTTACTACAGAAATTCTGGGTCGGTAGCCGCAACTTTAAAAGCGCTTACTCAAATTTTTGGTCGCAATAATCGTCCCACCAGACAAGCTGTGCGTGTGATGATAAATAAATTTGAATCCACATATTCACTATTGCATGTTCCTGTGCCAGTGAGACAACGAAGGTCGAAGTACTAAAAATATTGCAGCAGTAATGATCTTCAGTTCAAAATTAACCAAACAAGTAGATTCCACGCCGTTCACAAGAATTGGGAATTTCTCATTCCACATTTTTGCGAATTGAGACATCTGGATCATTTAAAATGCCGAAATTTATCCGATTTTGTTCTGAAAATGTTTAGGAAAATTTCTGAATTTCATCGAAAAATTATCTTTAGAAATGAAGCCAATTTTTGCTGAATGGCTTTGCCAATAAGCAGAATATGCATTATTGCACAGCAAAAAACCCACATGTGCTTCATTAGGCTACATTGCATCCACAAAAAGTGAGCCTGTGGTGTGTAGTTCATTCCGGAGCTGTAATAGGGTCGTATTTTTTCGTCGATAAAAATAATCGATATGGCTATCGTGCCATGTTGGAAGACTATTTTTGGCTAGAATTCGATGAACTTGAAATCAGCAATATGTGGTTTCAACAAGATGGTGCCACAAGATGGTGCCACAAGCAACACAGGTGGTCAAACAAATGATTTATTGAAAGCAAAAATTGTTAATCGTTTAATGTCGTCGGATGGCTTCCTCGCTCAAGTGATTTGATGTTGCCGGATTTTTTCTTATGGTGTTACCTTAAATCGCAGTGTTAGGGCAACAATCCAACAAAATTGCTGGAGCTCAAGAACAACGTTGAACGTGAAATTGCCAACATTTCGGCTGATCTGTATAAAAGGGTGATTTGAAAATTAGATCCAAAGAATCGATCGCTGCCGTCATGCTAGTGGTGGTTATATGAACGTCTTCGAATTCCAAACATAATAGAAACATGTGTACTATAACTGGAATAAATTTCAGCCCGATATCTGAATTATTCTGTGTTTTAAATACAAAATTGTTATGTCTTATTGAGAAACCCAATTGTCCAATTTGTACAAACAATTCCGTATCCTTTCATGACAATAAGATTACTAAAAGGCCTTTCTGGGAAACATTATTCTGATTATACTATATACAAGGTGACAAATTAAGGGTGTCATGTTGTTACTTAATTAAAACAAGAAGAAGTAATGACTTATTTGCCATAATTTTATTTATCTAATATTCAGTGAAGTTTTAAGTTTTTTTGGAAAATGGAGTGGTGGCCAATTGAACAAAGGATTGTGTAGAGCATTTTATTGGAACGAACTCCATTATTTAAATTCAGATATGGTTTCGACAACACCAGGATAATTTCAAGATGAGTCGAAAATGTCGTCCAACGGGTTCTCTTAGGGATACTAATCTTGTAGAGAGGAAAAAAACTTCTAGAACAGAAGTAAATACTTTGCAAGTTGATTTCTGATTTCATTGGTTTAAATAATTACTGTGCAACTATAAACTGGGATATGCTCTTGAATTATAACATTGAATCAGCAACTACGAAATTTTATTATATTTTCAATAATGAGTTAGCAAAACTTTGTACCGCAATGTAGATTCAGATCCTGAAATTATCCAGTATGGTTTAATTTCGAATTAAAGTCACTAATAATAGAAAATAAAAAATGCGATAAATATATATAAATCGACTTTTGATATTAATTATTACATTCTATTTTGTAACTTGAGAAAAAGGTGCAATAATTTATACAAATTATGTTATGACAACTACATGGCTATGGTTGACAATAACATCTTAACTAACACTAGATATTTTTATAAGTATATCAATTCCAAGACATTCGAGAGTTGACATTCAACGCGTGCGGTTGTATTCAGTTAGCGGAAAGTGTGAGTGAATTATTATTATTATAAAGTGTATTTTGTAAGCTATTTTTCTATAATACCCTTTATTATTATTTGACAATAGTATCGAATTATTAAAATTATTAAAATGTCCAGAGATCTTAGATTGAACATACCGTCGACAAAACAGTTTGAAATATTAACTGCGTTCCTACAAAGTGAAAATTTCGGTGAATTTATATCTGAAATTGTAAAAAAAGAAGTACAGCCGCTGCTTACCGTCATCTCGGAACTATCTAAACAAATAGAAGTGTTAAGTGAAGATAAGAAGAAAATCTCAACCCAGCAAACTATTGTTGACAAGGAAACTACTAATTTACCCAAAAATAAATCCCAAGAAGGAGATTCGGCATTGGAACTTGACGATAACATTTCTAATAAGTTGAAGGAAGAAAGGGGACATTTGATCCTTGAACTTTTCTGTAATTAATAGTTTTTCGTGTGCTGCTTTTTTGAAATAATGTGAATCATTATACAGGATTTCTTTGTAAATTGTAACAAAAGAAAATATTTTGACTAAAGTATATAAGTTATTGATAATATTCTTAGAATCAGTGTGACTAACTTAATTAGAAACTTACTTTGAATAGTATGTTTGTCTTTTGTGACTATTCACACACAGTTAAACTTGTGACTATTTAGACACAGTTTTTCTTTTACTGTTTGGACAAGTTTGCTAAGTTTGAAAAATTTGCAAAATTGAAAAATTGCAGCAATTACTAAAGAGATTGAAACATTGTTTTCTGCGCTTTAAAAAATTAAGTATCTCTTGAAACATTCAAAACAAAACCAACAGGTGTCCAACAGTGCATCAAAATCTGAGATATGTTCAATTTACTATCAAAATGTAAGAGATTTGAACTCTAAGACTGATAATTTTTATTGTAACTCCTGTAGCTCTGATTTTGATATTATTCTGCTGAGTGAAACGTGGCTTAATGACTCTGTATTCGATTTTGAATTATTTTCGTCTAATTATCAGTGCGCTGCGACCGCAAATTTAAGCAAGTTAGACGAACTAGAGGTGGAGGAGTGTTAGCAGCATTTAGTGATAGAATCAAGATCATACCAGTGGATATTTTTTTTAATTTTTAATTTTAATTTTAATTTTAATTGATTTATTGCTCAACAGTTCGACAACCAATTACAGAGCAAGAAAATATTACAGTTGGGTATTGGAAATTCACAGTTTCAGTATATATAAAAAAGAACAGTAAAAAGAAATCAACACAGACAATGAAGTGATAAAAGGAATAAAATAAAAATTTAAATTAATTAATATAAGAGCATAAATAATACTAAGTATAAAACTAAGTATAGTAGCAAACCTAAATATAGTAAAATGTTAAAATGTTAACAAAAAGATAAAATGAAATAGTACAATAATAAGAATAACAATAAAACAAATAGATATATAGTTTCATAGACAGCTGCAAAAAGCTGCAACACTTAAATTAAATTAAATAATGTTAAGTTAATCAATAAGACGCTCCATAGCCGTCTTTTTAAAGGTTCGAAATTTCCCAAAAATGTCGCATTCAGAGCTTATGGCGTTATAGCGCGCACAAATGTTGTTGAGGGGAGAAACCAGCAAAGAAGGGCCCTTGCCAGCAGAATTATAAAAAGTGGAAGCGTGCCTACTGGCTGCTCTGGGAACGAGAAAATTAATTTCTTTAATAATCGACGGAGAGTCGATGAAAGCATGTGTGATTTTGTATAGGAAAAGGAGGCCAGCCATAGATCTACGAACTTTAAGAGATTGAAAACCAAACTCGGTTAACAAAGATCTCTGCTCAACATGAGCTGGTGGAGGAGCACCATACTTCTTAAACCACAAGTATTTTAAAAATTTTCTTTGGACTACTTCAATAGCAGCTACATACTTACTAAAAAGAGGGTCCCATAATATAGAACCGTATTCAAGAATAGATCTTACATAGCTGTTATACAGCATAGTTATAGCTGAGGTATTATCAATTCCCCGACAGTTTCTGATTATAAAACCAAGGGCTTTAGAGGCCTCGGAAACGAAAGCTAGTATATGTTTAGCAAAGCAAAGCCTGGAATCAAATAGTATACCCAGGTCCCTAATCGAGTCGCAGCGATCTAACGGAAAGTTGTGTAAGGTGTAGGTGTACAAGAGCGGATGTATCAGTCGTGAGAAAGTAACACTCTTGCATTTACTAATATTAAGAACCAACCTATTATCATCGCACCACCTCGCCAATAAGTTAAGGTTATCTTGTAGAACACAGCAGTCCCCATGATCTTTTATTTGTAAATAAATTTTAACATCGTCAGCAAAGAATAAATGAGGCACAGTGAAGACTTTACTAAGATCATTGATGAACAAGTTGAATAATAAAGGCCCGAGATTTGATCCCTGAGGGACACCAGAGGTGGCAACAAAACTCGAAGAAGAGTATCCTCTGTGAAAGATATACTGCTCACGATCTTCAAGGTATGAAGACAGTAAGTTAATCAAGTTATTTCCCAGACCAAAAGAATTCAACTTACTAACAATGATTGCATGATCAATGGAGTCGAATGCCTTGGCAAAGTCGGTATAGATGCAGTCAACCTGACCTCTATTATCGAGCACTGCAGTGGTAAACTGACTGAAGTTAATTAGGTTAGTCATAGTAGAACGTCCTTTCATGAAGCCGTGCTGGTTTGGCGAAATAAGTTGTCTGATACGGGGAAAGATGGATGAGTATAAAATGGTCTCAAAGATTTTAGAAAAGTTAGAGATAATAGAAATTGGCCGATAGTTCTTAATATCAGAGAGTGCACCCGACTTATGAATGGGACAGATCTTAGTTGTTTTCCAGATTGAAGGAAATGAGCTTTCTGAAAGAATCATGTTAAGTAGTTTGGTGAGCGGAGTCACAAAGCAAGGAGCACAATCACGTATCAAGAATGCAGGGATCATGTCAACACCACTGGTCAAACAACCCGTAGTCTGTCTGATAGCCGACAATACATCATCTTCTGTAATCAAACCAAGATTGATCAATGGGAGATTTAAACCATCAGTAATTGAACAGTTGACTCCAAGAGAGGAAGGTTTATACACTCCTTTAAAGTATTTAGCAAAGCCATCGACAATTGCTTGAGGGGAGCTAAAGGAGGACTCATCCAAAAACATTTGGGCAGGAATGCGGTTTTGGCGCTTCTTCGTACGAATGAAGGACCAGAAGCATTTAGGATCGGAGGAAATGCTATTGGCAGCAGATTTAATAAAGTCAGAATAGGCAAAGCGTATCTGGACCTTAACTTGAGCTCTGATAGACTTAAACCTGTTGAAGTCCTGCAAGTCTTTAGATCTTTTAAAAGTACGAAGTAGAACTTGTTTCCTGCGAATACCTTTGATAATCGAGGGTGTAAACCAAGATGGATAAGTAGAATTAGACGAAGATCGAATTGGAACGAACCTATCAAGGGCAGAGTAAAGGAATGAGTAAAACTCAGTTAGACATTCGGTAGATGATTGACAGTTACTGATAAAAGAATAGTCATTACTGCATAACACCTGATAGAGAGAGGGAAAATCAGCCCGCCGGAAATTGTAGGACTTAGAAATACGGTTGATGCTATTCTGACCGTTAGTAATGGACTGTGGCACATAGCGACGACAGTTAAGAATCGAGAACCAAGCTACAAGGGCGGGGTGATGGACATCCTCAGACACAATTGGACATTGCTCCTTAATAATACTTGCACTCATATCGCTAAAAACTAAATCCAGCATATTATTACTCGCATTGACAATAGTATTTAATTGCATGAGATTACATAGAGATAAAAAATTGTCAATAGAAGAAAATTTTCTGGGTATTGGGTTACTCCTAGATAGATTAAAGTCACCAGTTATGACAATATTATCATAAGTAAATGAAATAAGGAAGATTTCAAGGTGCTCAAAAATGCCTCAAAAGTCAAAATGGAGGTATCGGGAGGAATATAAATACATGCAAACAGGCATTTAGAAATGCCAAACAAACAGGTGCAGGCAACCATATCAATAGTATGAAATAAGTTAGTAATTACACTAATGTCAACAGGTTTCGAATTAAAACGGTGGTTATTGGTAGCAATAAGAACTCCTCCACCTCTAGATAGACCAGTTGTCAAGAAGTTGCGATCACTTCTAAATATTGCAAAAAATGGTGGCATCAACTCACTGTTAAGGACATTGGGGTGCAGCCATGTTTCAGGGCTTATTATTATTGTTCCACTCGTTGATATTGTATTATGCAAGTGCTTCATCGGCTCACTGAAGCTTATTATTGGTGTAGTTTACATACCCCCTGATATTCCAAATGAAGACTTCGAAACGTTCATGTCCGCCATGGAAACACTCCTTTTTGATCATCAGTTAATTATTGTTGGCGATTTTAACATTCCTGATGTTTCAAGAGCTGGTACTCCAGCTTCGAATAATGCTCACTGTTTGCAATAATTTAACAATGCCCTCGACATTACCCAATACAATAACGTCAGTAACTTAAGCAATAATTTGTTAGATTTAGTGCTAGCCAATATAAATCACAATTTGTCTGTTTTACACTCCATATCTCCCCTTGTTAAGGAAGATAATTATCATCCTGCGCTAGACATTAATATATGTATTCTCGAATCACATCATTTTCGTTCGTTTCCGTCTAATAGTCAAATGGCGTATAATTTTCGTAAATCAAATTTAATGTTATTGTATCAATCCCTTTGCGATATTGATTGGTCATCTTCATTGGAACAGTATAATAATATCAATGATGCTGTTGATTCCTTTTATACCACATTATTATCAATGCTTGGATGAGTTTGTGCCTAAGAAAGCTTACTCTGTTTCAAAGTATCCTATATGGCAGAGGTTCCCAACCTTTTGAATATGTTGTACCGGTATGTAATAGACAATATGGTCGCGTACCAGTGTAAATATTTCGCAAATTCAAGTAATGGTCTTATTTTTTTCTCAAAAACTTTATCGAACAAAAAAAATATCCCTAACGCTCAATTTATTGAAGATTCATTTTTTTGGCAAAAACTTTGGAAAAAACAGAATGCAACTCTATATGTACACCATGCTAAAGTAATGTCATTTTCTGGGCCTACCCTGAAAAAGATTTCAACAAAATAAATAACAAAACTAAATATATAGATGTATTTATCTTCAGACTTTGAAAATTGAAAATTAAAAGATAACATTTATTCTTCATTCCTTTGAAAAATTAAATTTAGTTAAAATCTGTTTTGAGGAGGGCGCAGAAAAAAGACATTACATTAGCATGGTGTATCCAATTGCAATAAAACCAATTAAATTCGTAAATACTTTTATTATACTAAATATAAATGCATGTAATGTGTAAAGATATTATAATAATTATTGCAATTAATGTGAAGGTTGCGCCTGTTTACATTTTACCAGCGTAGAACTATCGGGATCAATTTTTGTCAGATTCAGGCGAAGATCAGGCCCAATATTGAGCAATGATCTATATTTGTTTTTCATTGCTGCCATAGTTAAAAACCCGGTTTCGCATAAATATGTTCCACTGAATGGCATTAAAAGCTTCAGAGCTTGGCATGAAAGTTCTGGATATTCTGCCCAAACAGAAAGCCAAAATGTAAATAAGCTTGTGCTCTTAAACTTTAATTTCCAACCACCGTCACTTATGAGGTCTATGAAGGATTTTTTAGCAATTACGTCATCCGGAACTTCCGCAATGAATATAAAGGGATTACGAATCTAATTTTGGGAAGTAAAATCTTCTGTAAAATATTTTTCAAACCAATCTGACATCGATATTAGATGTAGCTTAATGTTGTTTATCACACAGTTTGATACTGATAAATTGTTTTCTTTGGCAAAATTGCTGAGAGAAAAAAACATACTAATATTTCCTTTCTCTGATTGCTGTATAATTAACTGTAGTTTTCTTTTAAATACTAATATTTTATCGCTGAAGTCAAACAAAGAATTATTAGTTCTTTGTAAACTTAAATTTAAATCATTTAGTCGAGAAAATATATCGGATAGGTACGCTAGTCTGAATAACCATTCCTCATTGGCAAAATTATCCTTTTTGGAATCTCCAGAATCCTTAAGAAAAATAGATACGTCGGAGCGTAACTCAAAAAGTTGACTGAGAACTTTTCCTCGTGAGAGCCATCGTACCTCGTGTGAAGCAAAAGTGCTTTATGAATACTCCCCATCTCATTGCATAGAATTGTAAATAGGCGGGAATTAAGCGCTTGAGATTTTATAAAATTAACTGGTTTTTATGGCCTCATTGAGAACATTTCTTAAATTTACAGGCATATTTTTTGTGGCTACGGCTTCACGATAAATAATACAATGCGTAGATTTGAATTTCGGTGCTACTTCTTTCATTCTAGTCACTACACCGGATAAATTTCCAATCATAGCTCGAGCACCATCGATGCAAACTCCAACGCATTTGACCCAACTTATATTATTTTTAATTAAATAATCATTAATTATTTTATATATTTCATTCGAAGTTGTTCTCGCAGATAAAGGTTTGCAGAATAATATTTCTTCTTGTATTTCATTATTGAAATCAAATCGAACATACACAAGTAATTGTGCCAGATTGGAGACGTCAGTACTTCTAGTTGCAGAGAATAAAATTGACTTTCTTTTATTCCCTTGATTAAAATGCTTTCAATCTGTAATGCCAAGTCTTCTATTTATATTTAACAGTATTGTTAGACAGGGAAACTTTGTAAATTTCCTTATCTGCCTTATCTCCAAGCACAGATTTGACGATATCCTTAGTTGCAGGTAGCAACAATGTTTCTCCAATTGTGTGTGGTTTTCCACACTTGGCTATACGCAAACTTGCTATATATGATGCCTGAACACAATTAGTGTTTATGTTACTAAAAGAGAACACAGCTGCTTTTTGAATAGGCAATTCTGAATGTTTTCTTTCGAAAAAATCAACTGGTTTATCTTTTAAAATGCGATGTTTCGCTAATAAATGTCTCTTCAAAAGAGAAGGCTTCATACACCCGTTTGATAAACATTCATAGCAAATAACACACTGTGGAATAGGTTGAGTTTCTGTGTCAGATTTAATTTAAAATCCATACCTCATATAATCAGGATCGTACTGCCTAATCCAAGTTTCTTTACATTTTGTTTTCGATGGTTCATCTTTGTTTCCCTCTGAAGAATTATCTGAGTTGGAATAACTACATCCAGGCTGCTCTAAAAATCTCTTCATTATATGACCCTTGTCCCATTTGGTTAATTGCTAAAATCTACCCGACTGGTACGTGGTAATCAAAATAAAGGTTATAACCCCCAAGTTTAACATTTTTACAAGTAGAAGTTTAACAAGTAGAAAATTTGTAATAAGTTTAAAATGGAATTTTGTATTGTTAAATTAAGGGACATGCAAGAGAGTGGCAGAATGATTGAATGTTTGATGGATCTGGGATTGTTTGAAGGATCTGGGAGAAGGTATGTTTGTATTGAGTGTGGAGATGATATGAAATTGGGGAAAGTATTTTGACAATAAATACCGATCGAATAGATAGATAGATAAAATTTAAAAAAATTACGTTCAAATTATTACGTCGATTATATTATTTTACACTTCAGTTACTTCACTAGGCTGCATTGTATCAAAATAGTCACTAAATAATTTCAAATATTTATGTAACCATGTAACACAAGCATCTATATACAGTGCATTTTTTTTTACTGTGGCCATGTTAAAAATTATACCTTGTGTTAACTTAAATGGTCATAAATAATTGACCTGGAACTATCAAGATGCCTAAATGTCACTTTGTTTACTGTCAAATAATTAATGTAAACTTAATTTTTATTTCAGATATTTGTAGGTATATTTATAACCAGTTAGCTGTTAGAATATTGTTTAGCAGCCCAAGTAGAATATTTAAAAATAATTTTTTAAAGAAATTCTTTAATAAATTATTTTTTTCGATTATTTTCTAAATATGTATTATATAATATTAGTATTAGTGGCGTAGCGAGCATAACTGGCTCCCGGGGTACGATACTTCATTGGCGTCCCCCTCCCACCCTCCAGAAACACATATGATAATATAGTAAATAGAATTTACTCGTAATAAGAATATAAGAATATAAATAATAATATGATGTAGTACCTACATTAAAATATCTATTATATATTACGAATAGTTCAATATTATTCTATAATATATTAATACAAATAAGTACTAGGTATACATGTTTCTTGCTTTAGATGAAGTAAATGTATCAATTACTTCATTAAAGTCGATCATTTCTATTTTTTCACTTTCCACACTTAAAAATGCCAGATCACATAGGCAATCTTGTCCCATCCTTGATAGTAGATATGTGAAAACTAATTTTATTTTGCTGAATGAACGTTCACAGCCAGCAATTGATTCTAAAATAGTAAGGAGTATTTGAAGCGCGACTCTCAGGTTTGGAAAAACATCTTCGCCATACGTGGTTATAAAGGTATGAAGCTCTAATGGAGTTTTAGGTTCAATTTCTTTATACTGCGGAGTAATATCTTGCGGTCACATATTTCAACATAGAGTTATGTTCCATTAAAATTTGTACTATAAAATTCGCACATATTTTTACAATTCAGTTCAAAGACTGTTATCATCATTATTCCTTGTTTAGAAAATTTTCAACTTCGAGTAAAAATCCAAATTTGGAATTAAGATCACTTAGTCGTGTAAATCGTGTACCTACTTATTTCTGCAGACGATCAAGAATTATAAAGCGATTATAACTTTTCATAGCGCGAGAAATATCACTTTCTGCGGAAAGGGCAATATAACTACCCAATTCTCATGGCATTTTTCGGCGTTTTCTAAAACGGATTTTTATATCAATACCCCATTTTTTACAGAGAGACTTAGCATTTTCTATTGCCTATTCGCAGACCTCTTCTCGAATTGCCACAAGTTCAGTCACTAATGATTCAAGATCATGGAACGCTTCTTTAAACTTCATTTTAGGATCTTGTAATCTCAACTGAACTCGATCAATTCTCCTCAAGATTATATGCAAGAAATGAACAAAAGATATAAAATTAAAATTCAATATATATTTGTAATAAAATTGATATTGTATAAATGTAATTGTAGCTTCACTTCTGGTGTCATTTGTAGTAGTACCGCCCTCTGCTAATTTTTCTAATACTTCTACTAACCCTTCGAGCCCATCGACAATAATGCTAACCGCTTGTGCTCTGGCACTCCATCGTGTTTCAGATGCACATTTAACAGGGATCCACGATTACTCATTTCGGTGCAAAGTTGATTCGATATTATTGGAAGATTAATATTGAATTTTAAATAAGCAACATATCTGAACTCCAAAACGTCTGGGACTACAGTAAGTGTTTCTGTTTGAATTTTCTGTACTTTTTATTAAATATGGACACGGATTTGGAACTTCAGATGTACTTGGGCTCCCATATTCAACTTCAAAGTCTTGTATTTGTTGTGATGTTGTTGTGATTATTAGTTGTGATGATTATCGCATAAAAGTTTAGCAGAAGTAGGAGTACAACTTGAATCTAATTCTGACTCAGATTTTACTTCTTCGTGCTTCATATCTTTCGCGATTTTTCTTTTCGCGATTTTTTTACTAAATAGGATTTTATTGTTATTCTGGATTTCTCAGTTTCTTTTTCTTGCTTTAGTTTTTTTTTTATTCTGGGAACCGCTAAGTATTTTTCCAGGTATTGACATGGTCTAAATAAAATATACTAAGATATTACTTTTGAACAACTTAAAGCATAACGCAAAACTGTTATTTGCTAGTACTAAGGAAGCCACAAGTCGTGTCGAAACGTCGACTTTGTAAATAATAAGGGATTTTTGACTGAAAACCCGATTATTTTTATCTACGTCTATATTTATAACTCGGCCGCAGTTTAGGTTTTTGGACACCATTTAGCGCCCCTCTGAGAGTGGCACCATGCAACCACCCCTCCACCCCCCCCCGCTACGCCTCTGATTAGTATTATTAATTTAATTTTATAACTTCTATAAATATTTAAATATCACTAATTTAACATGTTTACAAAGGTTTTCAAAGCTCCGCAGCTATTCTAACCATTGAAAAATAAAGTTAACAAGAGGTAATTATTTAAGCATGTAAATACCTATGACCCCACTTAAAAAAACGCACTGTATAAACCAATAATTGATTTAAATGTACATATGTATACGAATCTATTCTACACTTGCTACAATTTTGCATAAATAAACACAAACTGATACAAATAATACCCCAATGTTCTTTACGAATTTATTGTAAACACGAGAGGTGAGTCACGTTGTTATCTATCACCGTAGAAAGAGAAAGTATTCGGATTGAAAAAGAACAGATAAAACGCTCGGACTTGGCGATGTATTGTATAAAAAAACACATGATTTTGCCAAACATTTGTTCACTTATCGCGTACCGGTAGCTTGACATGTGTGTACCGGTACCGGTACGCGTACCACAGGTTGGGAACCCCTGCTATATGGTATTCCCCTGAAATAAGGTCTCTCTTACGATTGAAAGAAAAATATAGGAAGCAATGGTCAAGAACTGGTGATCGCCTATTTTATGACAAATACAGTCAACTACGCAGACAAAGTAAAGCTAAAATTGCGATTTGCTATAAAACTTAAATCCTTAGGATGGAAAGCAATATTAAGAAAAATCCAACTGTCGTGTGGAAATATTTAAATAACAAGCGTGGTCACTTAAGAATTCCTGGTACGCTTCATAACGAAGATTCCGAGTTCTCGGAGGCTTACACCATAGTTAACGCTTTTGATGACTTTTTCTTAAGTTCGTTCTCTTCAATTGATGCTTCTGCTCCTACTGAATATTTAAATAACATTGTTCCTTTTAACTTTCCTGAAGTTAATGAAGAGGACCTTCTAGTAATTATGTCCCAATTATCTAATTAATTTACAGCTGGTGATGATTCTATACCTTCATTTTTAGTACGTGATTGTAGGTGTGTTTTCGCTCAACCCCTAATGATTCTTTTTAATCTATCCATTAAAACTTGCACATTCCCGAATAGGTGGAAACGCGCTCGCATCTCACCAGTCTTCAAGAATGGCGACAAGTCTTGTATCTCCAACTATAGGCCAATATCCATATTATCCGATATAAGTTTTTGAAATTTTCCTCTACCGTGTTATTTATAATCAAGTAAAAAGTTTTATTTCTCCTAAACAACATGGCTTTGTGAATGGTTGTTCCACATGTACAAATTTAGCAACATTTGCACAATACGTATCGGAAGAAATTGATAACCGCGGACATGTTGATGTGATATATACTGATTTATCTAAAGCATTTGACAAGATTCAACACAACCTTATTTTACAAAAACTTTACAACCTAGGCTTAAACGGTGAAGCTTTAGCACTACTTAAGTCCTATTTAGAAAATAGAGTTTGTTACGTATACTATAATGGGTTCATATCAACTGAATTTCTAGCAACATCGGGTGTCCCCAAAGGCTCTTGCTTGGGTCCCTTATTATTCATTATCTTCATTAATGACCTACTGTCCACGATATCGTGTCCCGCATTAGCATTTGCTGATGACATAAAATTATATAAATCGATTAAGTGCCATGGGGATATGTTAGACTTACAAAATAACATGGACTCATTTGTGAGATGGTGTGCTAAACACAAATTATTGCTTAATACCTACAAGTGTTGTTATGTTTCGTACTCAAAAAATCTTTCTCCAATACAACCTACCTATACAATTGATGGTAGCCCTATTACCAAGAAATAAATAATGGAAGATCTCGGTCTTATATTTGATTCTCGCCTAACATTTCTCGACAACCTTGATAGCGTATGCTCCTCTGCATCAACGTCCTTAGGATTTGTAATGCGCGTTAGTCGCAACTTCACAGATACTAACCTTATGAAGCAACTTTTTTGTACATACGTCCGCTGCAAACTGGAGTACGCTATTCTCGTGTGGTATCCTTTATACATATCACACGCGTTTAAACTTGACAGAATTCATAGACGTTTTCTGAAATACCTGTCCTACATGGTTGATGGAGTTTATACTGAGATAGGAACTAGTCTCAAACAATTGTTAATAAGACATAACATGGTTTCTCTAGAAGAAAGAAGGAGTCATTGTTGTGCACAATTTACATCTAAGCTCCTGCATAGTCAGATAGACTGTTCATTTCTCTTGGGCAAAATTCCAATCAATATTCCCAGATCATCGTCTAGATATACCGCCAGTTTTCGTCTGCCGATTCCAAGGACGAACGGACTACGTAGAGCACCTATTTTCGTAATGTGTAAAGCTGCTAACGAAGCATCTCAGGATATATTTTAAGACTATGTTTATTTACTTTTTTATTTGTTCTCTGTAATCATTTTTACTGTTTTGTATATCGTTATTTATTACTTGTATTACTTGTATGGGTTTACACCATTTGTTTAGGTATTTATATGTGCATATGCATGTATATATGTGTATGTGTGTAGGTGCGTTTATAAATGTGTATGCATATGTATATATATATATATATATATATATATATATATATATATATATATATATATATATATATATATATATATATATATATATAATTATTGTTCTGTCATTGGGGTTCGCTCTGTTGGACAATGAAGTATTATTATTATTATTAATTCCTTAAGAAATGATAATGGATTCCTAAAGATATTCCTAAAAGATAAAGTAGCCAGCTGTGGCACAGATATTGTAAATTTATTTGCTGAATACTGCGTTAGTGTATATAACAATACTGTGTTTAGTACTGATTATGGAAATTTAAATTCAAGTGATACTGTATCTGATACAGTATCATCTGATATGTATGATACTAAATAATTTTCAGAATATTATTTTTAAACAAAGAAATATTTCAATTTAATTCTGGAAAATTAATCAATGTGATAAAAATGTCCAGACAGACATTAAGGTTGCAGGTTGTTTCTGACTGGCAGAACAATAATAAAGGAAAGGTGAAAATGAAAGAAAAGTAAAGGTGAATCACGTGAAAAACATATATTTGTACGAAATTTTCTTTATAGCTCTTAATATTAAAATTAATATTAACCCGGCCCCCCCACGACAGTCAAAGTTTTAAATGGAAATAACATGGGGAAAATTCTTTTCTTCTTTTTCAATTTTTTAGGGCGTTGTAATACGATGGATAAATAATACGATCCTAATAAACCATACGTATTCATATAGGAAATTTAACGCTCTACAGAAAAGGTCTAATGATTTTTCGCTAACTCTACTGGTTCAAAAGTTATTCGAGGTCAAAGTTATAGTTATAGTAAATATTGGCATAACCTAACTTTTGAACGAGTAGAGATAGCGAAAAATCATAAGAGACCTTTATAGGGTTCCGTTCTTATCAACAAAAAACCCTTATAGTTTCGATATGACTGTCCGTCCGTCTGTCCGCAGTTTTGCATAAAGACTATTAGAAATATAAAGCTGTAATTTGGTATGGATATACAGATTAGTCACGCCGACAAAGTGGTAAAATAATTTTTTTTAGGGTACCTCCTCTACACGTAAAGTGGGGGCGTTTTTTTTCTAGTCCACCCCATAGTGTAGATGTCGTTGGATAGGTCTTTTAAAAATATTACAGATTTGTTAAAACAATATTTCGATTAAGGGATCCGTTTGTTAGAGTCAAGTGTCAAGTTTTCAAGTCTTAACTGTATTCAGGACTTCCTCTTCCGTTTCCATCCTTCTCGGCACCTCCGTATTGGTTATTCTCTCTGTGCAAAGTATTCGTTGGATTCTTCGGTACAGCCACATTTCAAATGCCTCAAGTTTTTTGTAGGAGGCCTCCGTAAGCGTCCACGATTCGACCCTATAAAAAGGGTCGAAAACACGTAGCATCACAGTAGTCCGTGGCTGTTAAAGACTTTCTTTATCTTGATAAATGCCGTTCTGGCTTTTTTAATACGCGTTCTGTTTTCCACAGAATGGTCCCAGTTATCATTTATGTTCGTGCCCAAGTATGTGCATTTGTTAACTTTTCCTAAAGGAGTTCCGTCTACCAATAAAATACCGCGGGTGTTTTGGTCTTTACTGATTATCATGAACTTTGTCTTGTTGGTGTTTATTTCCAAACCATATTGTCGACTGTATGATGTAACACTGTCCATTAGGAGTTGTAAGGAAGCTGGGTTGTCTGTAAAAATAACGGCATCATCTGCATACCTTATGTTATTCAATCGTTCCCCATTTAGCAGGATTCCAGCATCAATATCTTGCAGGGCTTCCATGAAGATGTATGCCGAGTACAGATTGAAAATTACAGGAGATAGTATGCATCCCTGCCTTACACCACGTTATATTTGTATCTCTTCCGCTGTCTCTCTGTCTACCCTGACACAAACCCTCTGATTCCAGTAGAGATTTCTGATAATTTTGAGGTCCTTCCCATCCAGACCAGCTTTTTGCAGAACTTCCATCATTTTCGTGTGTCGCACTTGATCAAACGCCTTCTTATAATCCACGAAGCATGCGTACACAACGCAGTGTACATCCCTGCATCGCTGAAACAACACCTGGATCGAAATTAAAGCCTCTCTAGTCCCTACAGCACTTCTAAAGCCGAATTGGGTCTCCGATATCTGTTCCTCACATAGTTTCAATATTTCACTGTGAATTATCTTCAGGAATATCTTTGGTAGAAGCTTATTCTACGAAACTCGCTAGCTTTTTGAATAATTTTTTAATTACTCCTATTATTTAATTTCCTAGCATTAGGCTTTTGTGAGAGGGTAACAAATTAAGATTTCAGCCATTCCGTGGGTATGATGCCCGTATCATAGATTACATTGAACAGTTTTGTAAGCCTCCCGAGATTCATACCCTAGATCAACTTTAATATTTCAGCTGGAATTCCATCGGGACCTAAGGCCTTTTGCTCTTTAGCATTTTGAAAAGCTGCCTGTACTTCTCCTTCTAAGATTGGGGGACCATCTGTTTTATAAATATTGGGTGGCACCGTTCACACGTCATCAAATAGTTGTTTAATGTATTCCTCCCAGGTTTGCTTAATTTCCGACTTATTTACTATAACTCGGTCTTGGTTATCCTTAAGTACATTAACTGTTCTTCTCTTAACTGTTCCCGCCCTTTCCTTTGCCTTCTTGTTCAGATTAAAGCTTCAGATTAAAGTTCAGATTTTCACACATTTTTCTAGTTTTTCTTTTTCTTTAGCTGTTCTTATGTTCGCCCATATTTATCTCTGTATGGCTCTTCTGTGGCACTTTTGGTGCGAACGTATGGCTCTCTCTCTCTCTCCCACTCTGTAGCTTACAACCCGGGGTGGGTCTTCGCTGACATTACAATTTTCCTCCGCTGGCTGCGGTCCATCATAGGTTCTTCTGGTCGTTGGACATATAGGGTCCGTAATTCCGCTGCAATATTATCTTCCACCGCATCATTGGCCTTCCCAGCGGCCGCTTTCCTACGGGGTCTTTTCCCACACCAGTTTTACGACACTCTGGTCTTGTCTCTTTACATGTCCGGCCCATCTCAATCTCTCTGCCTTTATTATTTTTACTATATCTGGTTGGTTATATAGTTCTTGCACTTCCCTTTTAGTTCTAATTCTGTATTGTTGTGTGGTGTTTTCCTTGATTGGTCCATATATCCTTTTAATAATTCTTCGTTCTGCGATTTTTTGTCGGTTCTTTGTCGCCAGTTGTGTTTCTGTCATGAAGCAAGAAGACATTTGGCATTGAACATTCATCATGTTCCTCGTATGGGGCTTGGAATTATTGAGAACTTAATACTAATTACTTGTTGAACTTGATCATTAACTGATGATTGAATTTGATACTCAGAAAGTGACTATATTAATTTTTCAGTTTCTTCATTACTTTGGATTAATATGGTTATTATGGTAATGAATCTTCTTTCGATGATTGTAAAAATTCCGGTTCAACAGGTTTTTTCTTTTATTGAAATTTATCTCTGTATATTTTAACGCCTTTATCATGTTCTATGTGTATCTTCACTGTAGATCGTTCAATCTGTATTGTGTAAAATTTCTTTTTTCTCTGTCGATACTCTGTTTGATACTGACAATGAGCTTTGTGGTTTCACTATTGTCTTTCTAAAATGTATATGTCATAGTCATACAGTGAAATCCATCAGATTGTGTAAAACTGAGTTATTGCATGATCGGCCGACAGTTCTGATGTATTCTATTTAAAATACTCGATATGACTAGCTAGTCCGTGAAACCATCACAAATATGTTTCTTTATTTATCTCTTTATTAAAGGGTCTGCTTATTAAGACAAGTTGCTGTATACTATCAGATGACAGCACTTTGGCATTTTTTGAAACATCGAATCGGTAAGTAGGTAAGATAATGAGTGTAAATCCCAGTTAAACAAGGGCCTCATAAAATTGGCGATTTCAAGAGCTTCCCCAATTAGATGAACTACTCGAACTGCCGAAAGATCATGCAATGGCTCAGTTTTACATAATCTGACTTTTTTTTCACTATATGACTACAACATACATATATAAATATAGCACATATCAATCACTCCAATTACATTTACTAAAAACATGTGTAAACAGTTAGCAATTGCTTGAAATTCTGTTATTCTGCGAAAGAAAGAGAGAGCACGCATTATAGTAATATACACTGAGAGAAAGAGAAAGAAAGCGAGAAAGCGCGCGATATAGAAATATACACTGAGAGAAAGAGAAAAAGAACTAACGTAACGAAAGACAGGAACGCGTATAAGAAAAGAGACAGCACGGTTTAGAAATATACACTGATTACGAGAGAAAGAAACTAACGCGGCCTATACGTTTTCTGCCGCATCACCCATACCGAGACCTCCCTAAAGGAACTTTGTTAAAAAAAATTGGCAAAAAAAAAAGTTTATTGAGTTTGCCGACCTCTGCACTAGAACAATATCAAAGCTTTTGATAAAGTGGACCACAACTTATTGATCAGAAGGTTGTCCGCAGCTGGCTTTCCGCCATGGTCCAAACTTACATTTGTCCAGCATATAAATTCAACTGTAGGCAATTGTTCTCGAATACTAGGATTTCTTCCTAGAAACACTCGGAAATTATCAATACTTTCAACAAAAACTGTATACAAGTCACTCGTAAATTCTTGTCTCCATTATGCCTCCTCTGTATGGGGTCTTTATGTTCCTATCCACCATCGTGTGTGTATACAAAATATGTTATTGAGGTTGCTTATAAAATGGGCTTACGTCAGGGTACATACAATTATTCTCAAATCTTACACTATCTTCGGATATTTACTTTCGAAACTAGTCACAATAGAGCCGACTTAATTTTATTATACGGGTTACTTTGTGGAATAACATCATGCTCAGAAATGTCACAAATCAATTTCAAGTATAATAGAATACCAACTCGTAACTGTGAACTTTTCGCATTCCCTTGCACCATACTAATTACGGCTGCAATAGTAGCATATCTCGCATTATAAGACAGGGTAATCTAGTTAATGCAAATGGGGTATGCAAAACTGGGGTGAGCTTGTGTTCTTTAAAAAAATCTCATAATGGAGTAGCTACGTAGCTACGATATCTTGTGAAAAAGGTTTTTGTAAAGGAAAATGTACTTGTCTTGTACATATTAAGTTATACTGTTGTACATTGTTCTATTTTTTTGTAACTAAGGGTAAGACCGTTTGTATAAATATATAAATAAATAAATAAATAGATAAATAAATAAATAAATAAATAAATAAATAAATAAATAAATAAATAAATAAATAAATAAATAAATAAATAAATAAATAAATAAACAAATAAATAAATAAATAAAAAAAAACGCATGCTGTCAGGGGACCCCCATCAGGAACGAAGTTCCTCGCACATTTTTAACTCCGATTGTAATTCGAAATAAAATCTGCATGTAATTGATTGATTATGGAGTTAGGTATTTGTTGAAACTTCATTTCAATAACAGAGATAAAAAAAGCTAAATTGTATTTAAGCTTCAAATTTATTGTATAAATACAACATATGTTTCACACGACATTGCTGGCGCAACATATGTTGTATTTATACAATAAATTAGAAACTTTAAAAACAATGTTCTAATTGATAAACCACTTATACAGTTACATGGATACACTTAAAGACGAAAAATAATAATAACATCCACCTTGGTACAGCTTAATTAATTAAATCAAGGGAGGAACACGGATATATTCTGTTACTATTTAGCACACGGCGCTCGAGATGCATTGTGTGAGCCTTTCGCTACGTCAAAGCAAGTAACGAGAAAGCTCAAGACCTAATATGTCAGGGGCTGAAGGCCAAAGGTTTATGTACTAGTAAAGTAACATAAGATAGATATAGTTTGTATATAGATATAGACATTTGTTCGTGAGTTCTTCTTCAAATTCCTCGTCACCGGACTATTTGTAGTATTGTGTAGAAAAAATTATTAAAAACAAAAAAATTATTAAAAACAAAATTGGAATTTTTGAATTCAGTGTGGAAATTAATTGTTTATGATAACTATAGTAAGATACATATGTTTGAGATTTTATGTTATCCAAGTATCTCGAAAAAACAGCATCAATTGTCGTACAGTTTCTTGTTGTGTACTCCGCTGGATGATTATTTATACTCAAATCAAACCTTTCTGATAAAAAGGTTGCGAGCTTTTCAGATTTTTCAAAATCATTGAAGTTAACGTTGAAGTCTCCAGCCAATATGAGTGGAAGTTTATAATAATTTAGATTAAGTAAATTAGAACCTTCAATTCTATATTCGAATAGCGATTGATGAACACAAAATGTAACAAGTGAGTAGCGCAACGCTAACAGTCGCGCTTCGAAAGTTCGAAGTCGGCGGATCGAACCCGCTAGCGGGCTTGCGTTTTTTCTTCGAATATTTCACATTTTTTACAAATTCATGTGTCTTGAATAATGTTTATTTTGGAATCAATTGTAAATATTTTTTTAACGGGACGTAGCAAGCACCATTAAGTTAACTTGTCAAGTGAAACCCTGAAAGCTTCCCGAACATCTTGGAATCGCTCCATGTATTACCTAATGATGTCTATTACCTAATGAATTTGATACAATTTATATTCCCTTCCTAGGTAAGATCTACGAATTCATTTTTAATACTAATTGTAAGGGATTAGGATTGTAAAACATCTATTACGTTATGTTGATATCAATGCAGATAACGTAGAAATTAAGAGATTAAAAAAATAAATTGAAAATTTCCTGCATGATTTTTTCAAAATTCCTTTTCCCGCTAATAAAAACAGTTATTACAATTAATTCCAAAATAAACAATAGTCAAGACACATGAATTTGTAAAAAATGTGAAATATTTGAAGAAAAAACGCAAGCCCGCTCGCGGGTTCGATCCGGCTACCTCGCCCTCTCGAAGCGCGACTGTTACCGTTGTGCCACTCGCTTGTTGAATTTATGTAAACGTATAACTGAGAGAAAGAGAAAAAAACATCACGCCGTATGACGAAAGAAAGTGTGACGCGGTATATAACGAAAGATAGAGGGCGCGGTATAGAGAATATAAACTGAGAGAAAGAGAAAGAAACTTACGCGGTTATACGTTTTCTGCCGAATCACTCATACCGAGACCTCCCTAAAGGAACTTCGTTCCAATAAATAAATAAATAAATTAATAAAAAATAAATAAATAAATAAATAAATAAATAAATAAATAAATAAATAAATAAATAAATAAATAAATAAATAAATAAATAAATAAATGAATGAATAATTATATAAAGTTAGGAACAGAATCGAAGAAAATTCCAATCGATCCGTGCGACGTTTATTTATCGCTGCAAGTGGGAATTTCGCGTGAGTAGATAAGAACTATTTTAAGGATATATTGAAAGATACTCTTTTGGCCGTACTAATGGAAAAAAGCTCAAAAACCCAAAAAACGATGATTTAGTGATGAATTTGAGAAATTGATTGAGGAATTGATTATTGAAAAGTTTAGAATTGGGGCGATGGATTTTGGGCAAAGGGGATAATTTTGTCAACGAAATAACTATTTAAGTGACAAGGCACATTTTCAACTGCATGGATAGAGGAACAAACAAAATTTACGTTACTGGTCTGCCGGAAACTTATTTGATAATTGCAGTTTAAAATCAGAGCACTCTTAATTTGTTACTCTTTAGATAAAGTGGCTAACGTCATCCAAATTAACCTAATGAGGAGCCGTGCAGCGCATGATCTACAAGCCGCAACAGCCCTAGAACTGTAAGCAGACCTACTATTAGTGAGTGAACCAAATAAAAAAATTGCAACTAGCTCCAAATGGATCACGGACGACAAAAAGGATGCAGCGATATGCATAAATAACAGCAAAGTAACTGTTCTAAAGACTGGACATGGACCGGGTTTTGTATGGGTTGAACTGCCCCAACTCATTATATACTGCTGTTACTTTTCCCCCAACGCAAAAATTGAACAGCTGTCAGAATTCCTAGAGACTCTTAGTCAAACCATAAGTGGTCAGGGAAGAAAAAGTAAAATTATAGCAGGCGATTGTAACGCATAAACGCCACACTGGGGCTCCTCAAAAACGGATTCACGTGGGGATATGGCCATGGATTGGGCGGCGAGCATGGACCTCTTCATCAAAAACGAAGGTGCTAAACCAAATTTTGAACGTGGAGACTCATTCTCAATACTTGACCTAACTTTCGCAACAAGCGAACTCGCTGCAAGAACAAAGAACTGGCAAGTACAAGACTGGGAGTCACTAAGAAGTATTCCAACCCGATGTAAAAACAGAAACGCCTGGACAAACAGATCAATGCCAACAGACGTACAAAAATTCTACAGCAACCTAGAAGCAAAATTCAACAAGACCTAATATTATACAGCAAACTCGTTTATAAAAAGTATATGCAAAAGCTGTGATGCCACACTAACACCCAATGGCAAAAAAGACGGGTCTACTGGTGGAATGATACTATCGCTCAAGCAAGGGTAGCCTGTAATAAAGCCAGACGTATATACCAACGTAAAGCTAAAAAAACCTAGCCCAACACAACCAGCAAAAATTCAAGCAGGAGTACACAGCTACAAAAAAGTCTCTCAGAATGGAAATCAACAAATCAAAACGAGACCACTGGCAAAACCTATGCGACGATATCAATGAAGACACCTGGGGGGATGCATTTCAAATTGCAATGAGAGGTCTGAAATTAAGGCAACAAAAGATTAGGGTCTCAATGGAAACAACACTACAGATTGCCGATGCACTTCTCCCAACCCATGAAGAACTGGTCTGGGAGCAACCAGACGTTCGAGAGATTGTGCCTTTCAATGAGGAGGAACTATGTAGAGCCAGCCAGCTCCTTCGAAATGGCAGAGACCCAGGTATAGATGGACTTCCATCAAATATTATAAAAAACATTGTGGTAAAGTTTCCAAACTATGTTCTGAAAATAATGAACCATACGTCACCAAAGGAATATTTCCAGATATATCGAAAAAAGCCAAACTTGTTTTAATTAGAAAAGGCGATAAGCCCATCGAGAAGCCTTCGTCGTACAGATCCCTGTGCCTACTATATAACTATGTAGCAGAAAAACTCCTAGAGCAACTACTGCTACAAAGAATAAAACTGGCATTAGAGACAGGTGAAAGCCTCTCAGAGAAGCAACATTGGTTCAGGGAGGGAAAGTCGAAAGTAGATGCTATAGATAAGGTCGTCGAAGTGGCGAGAAAAGCTCATGAAGGCTCACAAAGAACGAAAAAGCTATGTGCCATTATAACACTCGACGTTAGAAATGCCTTTAATTCTGCATCATGGCAAAATATCTTGGAGGAACTGGCAAGAAAGGGCATGCCACCGTATCTACTGCGATTAATCAGGAGCTATTTGAGAAATAGAAAAATCATTCTGCAAGCAGAGAACTCAGCAGTGGTGTTCCACAGGGCTCGGTTCTAGGCCCGACACTGTGGAGCATCTTGTACGATGGAGTCCTCAGACTCGAACTGCCGGAGGGAGTGGAGATCGTGGGCTTTGCTGACGACCTAGCTCTGGTAGTGACTGAGAAAACAGAAAGGGGAATAATGTTTAGAGCAAATGCAGGTATAGATTAAGTTGGTAATTGGATGGAAGGAAAGAGACTAGGATTGGCTCCCGAGAAGACAGAGGCAGCGCTGCTAACAGGATTTGGAAAAATTGGTCCTATTACTTTCATTGAAAAGGGAGAAAAGATAGTCCCGAAAAAATCATTTAAGAACCAAGTCATCGCAATCGCAGATAAAGCGCTCAAAACCGCTGCAGCATTAGACAAAGTAATGCCCAACGTCGGTGGCCCCAAAAGCAGCAAGCAAAGGCTCCTATACTCGGTGGTACATTCGACCATGCTCTACGCAACTCCGGTATGGGAAATTGCCACAAAGAAGAAATGGATCAGGCACAAGTTATCGCTAATTCAACGGAAAATGGCACTGAGAGTGTCCAATGCATTCCGAACAATCTCAATGGAGGCCGCACTTGTAGTCGCTGCCATAGTACCAATAGATCTTATGGAGCGAGAGACAGAGAAACTGTACCGAGTTAGAACAAGGGACGACTACACATAGATAAAAGAAAGCCGCCAGGGCGCAAACGTATAAGGCATGGCAAAAAGAGTGGCAGCTATCGAACAGGGGACAATGGACCAGGATATTTATACCGGACGTCGAGCGATGGGTGTCACGAAAGCATGGTGAAACGAATTTCCACCTTACACAGGTGCTAAGCGGCCATGGCTGTTTTAAGGACTACCTGCATAACATGCGCAGGGCAACCGATACTCTTTGTGAATACTGTGGCCTTGAAGATAGCGTTCGACACAGCATCTTCGACTGTCATAGATGGATACCAGAGAGAGAAACGTGGGAAAAGAAAAGTCACCTCAAACTAGAGCCCATAGGCCTAACCGACCATATGATTAAGTCAGAGAACATCTGGTTAATAACAACCGATATGGTAACAAACATCATGAACTTGAAAGAGCAGGACAAGAGGAAACGACTCAACAAGAGAGCAACAAGAAACTGAACCTGAACCCCTAATCACTAGACGTGGAAGGCCGATGTATAAGGAAACTAATACAACGACATCTTCACGTTATGTGTGAAGCGGTTCTAAGATGCTCGAGGAGTTCAGGGGGCCACTTGACAAGTTAACCGTTTGGTGCTTGCTACGTCCCGTTAAAATAAAAGATAAACTGGGCCGCTACGGCCGCTAGAATAACGTTAACGGTTAAACTGAACTTTTGGAATGGTATGGTTTCGATTTAATTGTATGAATAATAAGAATGACAGTTTGTAATTCATATTATTCATACAATTAAATCTAATTAAATCTTGTGCACTTATATTTCTGAAGTTTTCTATTGAATTACTTTTATATACCCTTAAATGAATATATATATATATATGTATGTATATGTGTATATGAATATATATATATATATATATATATATATGTATACATATATATATATATATATATATATATATATATGTATACATATATATATATATATATATATATATATATATATATATATATATATACATAATTTCTATCTGTGTCGGTTCATTCACAGACATAATTTATTTAATAAACCGCTATCAACTGTAGGAAATTTTTAACCCAATCCATTTTCAACAACATAATTAATAAAAAACACGCATTGAGCTGTGATATATTTATGTATTTTATTCAAATCAAGTATTAGCTAGGACTATATTGAATAAGTTAACATTATAGGATTAATATTATCCAACTGATTACATGATACTACTATATTAACGTGTTATACTATGTGACCTACTGATTATGATAAGGTTGTATTTACCAAAAAATTGGCTTATATCTAATCTAGGTGTTAAAATTGCATTAATTAGAGCTTCTTTAACCATTATTGTAATAAAATTATTATTTGATTGACAATAAGTTCAATATGTTACTTTTTTTATAGTTTCATTTAATAATCTAAAATCTGAAGATTATGATTTCCTAAATATCAATACTATTTCTAATGTACGCTGAAAATTAAATTTTCTCTCTTTATAAAATTAATTCTTCTTGTATATGATCAATTAAAATTATACTTGTTAATGCAATCAAATTATTTTATTCCTGGAAAATTTAAGAACCAAATAAAAAATATATGAATTATTAAAATCAATAACTTAAATTTTACTAAATAGATTACTCTACGCATACTAATATTTGATCAATACTATCCATAGTAACTATAGAAACATATAATATTTACTTCATTGTGAATTTTTAAATATGGCAGACGGCGAAATAGTTCCCTCAGCGCCAGAATTTGATGAAGATAAACGTAAAATAAAAAAGGAAAGAAGGAGGAAAAAGCACCATAGATATAAACATCACCAACGTGAAGAATTTATTCCAAACTATGACATTTCCGGAGTGGTCCATATAGTTCTTACTGATCAAGTGCAAAAAGTTTTACAATGTGTCGTAGGAGAAGTTATAACTGCCGAGAAACCTTGGAGAAAAATAGTGAAAGAAAATATTTTGGAGCAAATAGAAGGTGATGAAGGTCTTGAAGAATTCTCTTGTTTTGTTCCATACAAACAACAAATAATCGATTATCCTAGTGAGAAAATGCTTTTAGGATACATACCTGACGAATCCAGAGAGTATGACGAATTTTATTTTTGTTTAAACACGGAAGCTGAAGAAGAAGTGATTGCAATAATTAAAAAGATAGAAACTATTCAACAAGCTCGTTTAAACAACGCTCTATGTAAAATAGTGTATCCGTGGAAAACATATGGAAGTGGTGAAGAAGTGGATGAAAATATAATGAGGTATTCTAGAGGTCTCTATAGGATAGAATTCGAAACAAAATATCCTATAATGCATGGACACGTTCAATTCAGAAGTAGATTAGTGAAAGACGTAAGAGATGGTTATTTGGAATTGTTGGTATCAAATAGAAATGCTGTAGCTAACGTTTATAAAAAGAGAATAGATGCTCAAATTCAAGTCGCGCCTAGTGTAGAATCTAAAGAAGCACAAACTAATTGTGCATATCCAAAAAACGCCTGGACTCAATACGAATACGAGTGTGAATATGTAACTAAAGTAAGTAAAGATTTTTTAACTAACTTCGCAGATTTTATTGGACATGAATTTGATAATTTATCTGATCATTTAAATATCAACGGTAATATAAATTTGTTTACAAACGATTATTTAAATCTTGTTATGAATGAAAAGTATGCAATAGAACAAGCTCCAATTAAACAACAAGAATATATGTCTTTTAAAGATATTAATCAATGTAAAGATAAAATGATATCCGCAGTTGCTTGGCATCCAATGTGGACTGGAGTGGTTGCATTGGCATATGCTAATAATTCTCCTCTCTGGTATCAAACTCAGTCTAATTATATTGATATGGCTGAAATTGTGCACGGATACAATCCCATATTGATTTGGTCTTTTAATGACGGACTAAATGCTAAACTATGCTTAGAAACAAACCAAGAAGTACATTGTCTAAGCTTCTGCCCACATGACGAAAACGTCCTTGTAGGAGGTTGTGCTGGTGGTCAAGTTGTAGTTTGGGATATTAGAAATAAAATGATTCAGGTCGAAACTGACGAAATCTTAACAACATCCCAACAAAATTACAGAATACAAATGTTTGCCTACATGGATTGGATGAAAAATACTAGAAATATTTCAATTATTCCCCCAACCGCTACATCGGAAATACAGTTTTCACACCAAAGTAACGTTACTTCTACACATTGGATCCACCCCAAATATCGCTTAACAAAAACAGGACAATATGAAGAAATGGAAGGTAACGAGACATCACTCCAGTTTATAACTTCTTCGGCTGATAGTACTATAAAATTTTGGGACTTAAAACAAAAACCAATTTCAATGCCAGGAGACTACAAACCCCAAAGAAAATCTCGTCGCCTTAAGAAACGCCCAAGTGCATTAACATTGCACGAATCTCCATTTAGAATTCTACACAGGCGAATGAAGCCACATTACCAACTTAACGTAATTTTTCCAAAAATTCTTCAAATGTGTCCAGTAACTAGTGCATTGCTACCCAGGTTTGATTTAAAATATGAACATACAGATTCCAACAAATATTATGCTTTGTCAGAAAGACAATACTATAATTACATTCATGAAAAATTAGAACACACGCCACCACAAGAATTTGTTGGTGGGTCTTATTTTGGAGATTTTTTTATAGGATCGTGGGAGGGTTTCGAATATATGTCAGGTGAACTATTTGCCCAAGAACAAGCAAAAATTATTAATATTGCTAAATATCATGATGGGCCGATATTAACCATTGCTAGACATCCATATAGGGATGATATTTTTTTAACTGTTGGTGGTAAGGTTTTCGCTCTTTGGAAATCATCTTTGAAAAATATTCCTATCTTTTGGCGGCGATCTAGGCATAAATATACATCGGGCCATTGGTGCATATCGAAACCAACTGGGTTCCGTTTAAATAGATCAGATGGTAATAGAGAAATATGGGATTTTGCTTATAGAAGTGACCGATTTTATTATGACGTTGCCTATTCAGGAAAAACATTATTAGATGCAAAACCTCATCAGTTGCCTTTACCTTCTGGCATTATAGGTGTATCCGATGACAAGGGATCATTTCGCTTAATATTTGCGACATTAGATGCTTTCGAAAAACAAGATATCAAATTAATGAATGATATATTTGATTGTTCGGCAATAAGAAAGACAGAATTTTACGAATGGCAAACTAATTGGACAGAAATAAATGCGCAACTAATTAAGCAACAAAATGAAGAAGCTGTTGCTGAACAACAGAGGAAAAAAGAAGAGATGGAAGCGAAGAGACAATTAGAAGAGCAGTTACGAGAACTTGAGGAGGCTGAAGCAGCTAAGAGAGCAGCAGCTAAATTGAGACCACCACCAGGAAAATTTGAAGAATGGGCTCATGAACAATGGATTGTAAAGGAACAAGAACGTATGGGAAATGTGTTGTTGTCTAAGAAACGTTTAGACAGAGAAACACTCATCAGACAGCAAGCTCCACTTAAGAAAATGGAATTGCTCGAAGAACGTAAACGCCACAAACAGAAAGAACGTCTTCATAAAGCAAATGAAATATTTTTGGAAACAATAACTATGTTATTCCCAGATATTTTGGAAAGTAAAACAATTATCGAAACAGAAGTTATATCTTCGGAAGAAACAAATAGCTTAAAAATTAAATACTTTGATGCGTATGCAAATATCGAAACGGAAACTGATTCTTTTATAGAAGAAAATCCTTATGTTTATAAATTTGATTGGAAAGATATTTTGCAATCCACAAAAAGAAAAGATAAAAATGCGGCATTTGAAAACATTCCTTCTCATAGACAGCGTTATCAAAATGAAAAAATGGAAAATATTCCATATACATCAGTTGTGAGTAAAATTAGCATGAAATCTGCAAAATCTACTAATAGCGTATCACCACTGTCAAAGTCTAGTGTACATAGAAATATTGAAGAGTCTGAATAATAATTTAAACCGACATGTTCTTATTCATATAATTTCGTTTCAGAAAATAAATTAACCCTTTAAAATAAGTTACGTTGTTTTTTTGTTTGTTTTATACAATTTTGTTTATTTGCCCAACTGGAACAATACTTAATTACTTGAGTTTAATAGTGTATGTGTTTAGTGTAAGTGTTATGATTAAGCAAAGTGTCGTCATTAATACATATATACATGTAAATAAAGTATTTTATATTGGTGTAATGTATATCTATTTGTATATCGATGTGTTCACAGGTTGGACTGTCAAAACTTAAAGAGTCGGTGGCTGCAGTGGAGGTAGTTCCCAATGGAGATATAAGGACAACTGAATATTATCCGTTCGCTATAGTCCTACGTTTGAGGGTGTTACAGGTCAGAAAATTAACCTCATTATAATTTTAATTATATTATTCCTTTCAATTACAAATTCAATAATTTTTTAAACTGTTTATTTCATTTAAACCACAATTACATTTCTTAATAAGAGCATAAAGCGACAAGATAATACTTCATGACTCGCTTTAATTTATTACAACTTTGTTTTAACTTAAATAGACCTACTAAGTTACTTTAGTAGACTCTTATTTTTCTTGTATAAATTTTGTATAGCTGAGGTTTGACTGAATTTGCCAGTTTTCGTCATTGAGGCTTAATTTAGCAACATAGACTGCCTACGGAAGTTAAGGTTCTTGTCGCATAGCGTAATTATTTAAATTCAGTTTTTTTAATTTTAAATTAAAAATAAATAATTGTTTAAATTAATATACAGAATTTATATATTATTTAGGACTGTTCAAGTCCGCTAAATTGTAATTATAAAGTTATTAAAAAAAATAATAACTTTTATTTTGCTTCCGTATTTATTTGCAAGAAATATATTTGGCAACACCGCATCTAATAGCTATGTGTGTATAGTGATGCAGTTTTTAGGTTTTGACCCTAGAATATTTTAAGAAATAAGATATTAACAGCAACAATTCAGACACAACGGGCGGTTTGCAAAATAAAATTTATAGAAAGGTAAAAAATATGAATGATAGCATAAAAAAACATTCAGAAAATTCTACTAACTGATGCAATAATTATTACACATTACAAAATGCGCACCACTTTTCGAAGTGGGAATGGAATATTATAAAGGTGAGTTTTCTAGATTCTTATCTTACCGCAATTATGGTTTAATTCTATTAAAAATGTGTGTTTTAGACGAGATTGTCTATAGTATACATGTTAAATATTCAATTTTAAAAAATCAATTATTCAAAAAAAATCCTCTCTTTTGACGGCAATCTATGCATAAATATATAAATAGACATCGGGACATTGGTGCATAATAGAGCCAACTGAATTCCGTTTAAATCGATCAGATGATAATAGAGAAATATGGGATTTTGCTTATAGAAGCGATCGATCACCGTCATATTTTATTATGACGTGCCTATTCAGGAAAAACATTATTAGATTCAAAACCTCATCAATTGCTTTTACCTTCTGGCATTATAGGTATTTTTTCTTACCTCAAAATTGTATTAAATGTATTTAATACTGTTTTATGTCAAAATGTCAAAAAATATTTAAAATGTCACATTTTAAAATGCCACACAATTTATTCCTCATTTCCTCGTAACGATTGGGTTAGGACGAAATTCCAGCACAAAACCCTGAATATCTGGGTTTGTGCCCCTGCGATTAACAATCGTAGTTTTAACTCGGGACTTAGTGCCACCACAGGTGACCCCTTGACAGTCAACCATGGAAGTATTTTAAGGAATACTCCACTGGCTAAACCAAGAGTTCAGAGAAGGCAGCACTCGGATATGGCGGGCTGCAACCCAGAAGATACAATGTGGTCGGAGACATTGAAATACCTTAACAACCAAACGAACAAGAAACTAACAAAATTAAAAATCATACCAAAGAAAATAACCTACTTTTGCACACAAAATGTAAAGTCACTAATGCAGACTGGTAAACTAAAAGTGATGACATACTTAATAGACCAGCACAACATTCTATGGGGACTATGGGACTACCATGGGACTGCAAGAAATAAGAAACAAGGACCAGGACACCATAGAATCTTAAGGATACAGGCTCTACAAATGTATACCGGGGAAGAGACTGATAAAGCATATCCCACAGTAAGGAAGAGGCTTTTTGGTTAGCCATAAAATCATACACTCCATACAAGATTTCTAGTCACAATCCTCTAGAATCTCAAAACTCACGCAAGGCATCTAATAAAATCTACACCATAACAAATGACAAACAATTCTTCTAAAGACCGTAAAGAAACAGAAGAATTCTTGGACATACTCGACAGGACCATCAATAAAATACCCAAAAAAGAAGTAAAAATATTAATAGGTGACTTCAACGCTCAACTAGGCAGAGAAAGAAGATACCGTGCCATCGTCGGAAATAGGCCCGCACAAAAAAAAAGAACAAAAATGGACAGAGACTCATCGATCTCTGCAGAAACCATGGACTGATCTAAATCCACATATTTCAAAAGAAAACCTGACAAACTGAAAACATGGAAACATCCTGAATACACTAAAGGAGGATGGCAAATGGATTATGTCTTCATGGACGAACAACAACAAAGGGAGATCTATAATGACAAAGTCCTCGGAGGAGAACCTGTGTCTAGGTTCGGATCACAACGTAGTTTAAAATTAACATTAAAGTAACTCCCCAAAGAAAACAACAAAATCACTCGGCTAATCAAAAATTAAACTTACCAACAAGCAACTGCAATTATAAAAATTACAGATAAACTTGAAAACCTACTTAATAAGCTTAAACAAATTTCAGTGGAATTATTCCCAATAAAACCCCGTAAAAAGCACAACTGGTGGAATAGTGAATTTGACAAGGCGGTAGAGAAAAGACATCAAGTATAGCTGTTGCGCCAATCTCAAAAATCAGATATGTCTTTCCAAAATCTAGTAAAATAAAGAAAAGAAACCACCCAGATTTTAAGGAGAAGAAGAAGACAGCATCATAAGGAAACATTGAAATTAATTGAAGAAAAATTTAACAAAACACAATAGACAGATTACTATAAAACATTCAGAAAACAACTTCAGAAATATGAACCTCCAACGCTGTTAAAGAAGATTGAAAATAGTAATCTGGCCCATAAAAATACAGACAATGCAAGAGTCCTGGCTACATACTTCAATAAACTCCTAAATTGCAAAGAACCATCAGAACTTCTTAACACCTACACTCCAATAACAACACCACCAGAAAACATTAACCCCCAACAATGAAAGAAGTCTACCAAGCACTGGATGAGATGAAAAATTACAAAGCGCCGGGAGAAGATCGGAACTTTTCAAAGATCTGGAAATATGCAGAAAGGTTGCTCTTCATCAACAGCTTGTTAACATCTGGATTCAAGAAAAGTTACCAGAACATTGGACAATAGCTATCCTTTACCCTGTGCACAAAAAAAACAGACAAAACAGATCCTAACAACTACAGAGAACTCTCACTCCTAAACATAACATACAAAATCCATTCAAGAATCATCATCATAGAATCAGATTACGACTTGAGAAGGAACTAGGAGAATGCCAAGGAGGTTTCAGACCATGAAGATATATCCCCTCAAAGAGACTTAGTTAATGGACTAAAGTGATCCTATGTGGTCATAAAAGAAGAAAAAGAAGAAGAATATCGATTAATAACGCGAGATTTACTTTGCTTTAACGCACGTACAACTTTAAGAAAAACCAAAGCAAAAATTTATTAAAATGTCATAACCCCCTGGACCAGTGGTCTCTCGTCGGTATCTGGTTCGTGGAAGTGTGCCACTTTACAGAAAATATCAAATCAATTTTCAGCGCGTGCTACTTCATTTTTTTATAAAAGGGACATTTAAATAGCACTGCAATTTAATATTTGTGGATATATAAATATTGTATATATTTGTAGGTTGTTTTGGGAAATGGATTTTATGAAAAACCACTAATTGTTGATATAAATAATTTATTCCTCATTTCCTCGTAACGATTGGGTTAGGAGGAAATTCCAACACAAAACCCTGAATATCTGGGGTTGTGCCCCTGCGGTTAACAATCGTAGTTTTAACTCGGGTCTTAGTGCCACCACAGTCGTGGTGACCCCTTGATAGTCAACCATGGAAGAATTTTAAGGAATACTCCACTGGCTAAACCAAGAGTTCAGAGAAGGCAGCACTCGGATATAGCGGGCTGCCACCTAGAAGATAGAATGTGGTCGGAGACATTGAATATATATAATACCTTAACAACCAAACGAACAAGAAACTAACAAAATTAAAAATCATACCAAGGAAAATAACCCACTTTTCTACACACAATGTAAAGTCACTAATGCAGACTGGTAAACTAAAAGTGATGACAGACTTAATAGACCAGCACAACATTCTCACCATGGGACTGCAAGAAATAAGAAACAATTTTCAGCGCGTGCTACTTAATTTTTTTATAAAAGGGACATTTAAATAGCCCTACAAATTAATATTTGTGTATATATAAATATTGTATATATTTGTAGGATGTTTTGGGAAATGGATTTTATGAAAAACTACTAACTGTTGATATTTTACGAACGTTTCGGTCAATATTTTATTCTGACCATCTTCAGTGCTTATATTTTGTTAGTAACTATATATTTTCTTCGATGACATAAAAATAAAAATATTAACTTTAGGAAAAAATGATGTCTATACTTCTTTGAAAATTGACAAAAAAATGACGTAATAGTTTATATTTTTAAGTTTATATAAAAAAAAGTATATACCTACTAACAAGATATATGAATATATGAATAGATATATACCCTGAAGAAGGTCAGAAAAAAATATTTACCGAAACGTTGGTAAAATATCAACAATTAATTGTTTTTCAGAAAATCATTTTCCCAAGAACAACCTAAAATTATAACGGAAGGATAAGCAATTTTATTATAAGATACATATTGTATATCTTCTTCTTATTTCGAATAGGCCTACTTTGGACCACGCTTGTTCAACTGTTGGGCTTTGATTTTTGCCCAGTATTGTCGCATTTTCTGCCGGTTTAACTGCTTTCTCTCTTCTGTCCAGGGGTTACCTTTCCTTCGGCATTTTACTTGAAACCCACAGACTTCCTTCAGGGTGCTTCTCACAGACTGTCTGTTTTGGAGATCTGTTATTCCCAGTTCTTTAATATCCTTCTCGGTTTCTGTCAACCAAGTGGTACGAACCCTCTGGTTTTGCCAGAAGATAAACAGACGGCTGGTTAGTCGGTTTGGAAGCAATCTTGCAACGTGCCCATAGAAAGCTACCCTTCTTTTCCATGCACAGCATCTCAATATGTTCGTAAAGTTATGCCGCATTCGGAATTCCTCATCTTCCTTTACCGGTACTAGGATCTTCCTAAGAATTCTCCTCTCTGATTTCCAATTTATCTACCAGACTTCTTCGGTTCAAAGAAAGACACTCCATGGCATACAGGGCTTCTGGTCGTAAGATTGATGTGTAGTGCTTAGGATTCAGGTTGCGTGACAGGCATATTTTGCTGTAAGTGTTCTTAGTCAGTCGATAGGCTAGTTAAATTTTGTTGACTCTCTTGGATAATGATGGTCTTTCTGATAAGTTGGGTTCAATCCTTTCGCCGAGATACTTGAATTTCTCAGTCCTCTTCCTGTTTGCCTGCTCTAGTAACATCTCTCTGTTTGCTTCTCTTATGTTGGTGAATTATTCTGTTTTCTCCAGCGACACTTGAAGACCCACTTTAGCGGCCTGTTTTCTGAGGCAATTTACCTGCATTGTTGCCATCTCAAGAGAATCAGCAAACTGTGCCATGTCATCTGCAAGGGCCAGGCAATCTACAACCAGTCCATCGTTCTTACATCCCAGGTAGATACCACTTTGGGCACCCAAATTGATCAGTTCCTTGCGCCATTCTCTCATACCCTTTTCAAGGACACAGTTGAAGAGAAGTGGGGAAAGTCCATCTCCTTGTCTCACTCACATATTGTATATATTATTATTACTACATAAGTGTTACTCATGAAACGTTTAAAATGTAGAATAAATGTAGAAATGTATCAACTACAAAATATACTTAAATTCGCATACTTGTCAGAACCTCTGCCGTGCCATCTAATATGGCACGCGTGGCGTTGTTTGTCGATCGCTGGGCCAGACCAGCGTTTTCCAAACTGTTTTTCTTTGGTCCGCTTCATTTTTAACATTTTCTTCCTGACTTCTTAAAAATAAATTAAAATGTCCATACAGTTTCCAGTTATTACTATAATAATTATTAAAAAAAAAATGCAAAAATGCAAACACAAATAAAAGAAATGTTTAGAAATTGAAATTGAACAAAGTCAGTGAATTAATAACGTAAATTGTTGTTTAGTTGTTGTTTATTAACTGCTACTTTTAGATTAGAAGATACCGATAATTTTGTATGCTTTATTGATGTTACTGATTTGATGCTCTATTCGTAGATCCAGTTCTACTTCCAATTGGTTTCTGTATTTATTTTGCTGCTTGTAAAACCTGTTGCACAGTACGCAGTTGTGACGAAAAATCTGTTAATGGTATTCTGTCTCATATACCATGTTTATTTTAAAAGGGATTGTACATCACGATTTGTTTCTACTGATGGAAGGAAAGTTTTCCTAGTCTCCAGTTCTTTCTGGAGTGCAAGTGCTCCTTGCTGGTAGCTGAAATCTCAGCCGGCATGGATGAGATTACAAATTGAGTTTTTCCATTGAAGCTTCTACGTATATCTACACTTTTATCAACTTTCAAGGGGAAAGTGTGTAGAGTGTAGTTACTTTTTTAAGTGTATTATTCTGTATAATTCTGGTAAATTCTTTTTCTTCATTATTATCTTCCACGGTTCTACGCGTCACTATGTTATCTAATAACGCAAGATTATTTAATTGGCTCTACTGTTGCTTATCAGATATTCGAAAACCTAATATTTTCGTTGCTGTAACCATTAATTTGGGCTATTGTTTGAGAATAAATAGCTTGGTTTGCATTAAATAAAATATTTCACAACTAGATTAGAAGATTTTCAGACTAAGCACCACGTAAAACATTAACATTATAATTAGTTAATTTTCTCATTTTATTTATGATCTATTAGCTTCATATTCCAAAATACTGAATTATTTTGGATGTTTCATTTCCATCGGCGGCTACAACATTGAAAGTTCGTTTGAAAGTGCTGTATACCAAATAACGCCTAATGGTTTGTTGAATTGTGTAAAATTTTCATAATACTGTGTAGTTCAGGACTACTTCTTTCTTATAAAAGACTGTACATCTAAAGTTTTCTAGGTGACTGAATTTCGCTTATCGTGACCTGGTGCCGAGTCGCGACCCGCTCATTGAGAAACGCTGCCCTAGACTCTACCTGCTTTCTCACAATAGTTTATTAGATGATTAAAATTATTTCAATCCCTTTGTACTTTTCTCTATATAATTTTTGTTTATGCATCTTTAGTGGATATAAGACAAAATTCAGAGTTAATTTTATTTCAGTTTGTTAGTGTGTACTTCACAGTAGTAACATTAAGTGTAATTATACGTTGCTTTGTAAAGAAAGTGTCCAACGATATCTGTTTGGATTTTTCTGTTTATTTTATTATGGACTGGAATACTATGAACACTATTCTTACAAAACCGATCCTAAAATGTAAAAATGCAATCCAATTTGAAAAACGATTTATCACCAGGAATAGTCACAAATATAGCCACAATTTATATTACTCCTTGCAAATATTGTAGCGTATACCCAAGGTTGCGACTGCACGCTATATGCCGCTATATTAATATAAAAAATAACATGAAAGCTTCTCAATTTTATGCAGCAATGTCATGGAATATATCTCGAAATATTTTCTAATAAATAATTTTTTTAACTAAAGAAAAACTCAATCCACGTTGTAACAAATTAGTGGCGATTTCAATACAGCAATACATAAAGTTCTTTCCTCGAAACCATCGAATTATTTTGTCATCGAAAAATCGAAAAAAGAACCGAATACCTATACAAATCACTTTGAAAAAGGGAGAATCTATATTTAAGAAAATTTCTCGTTCCAGGATAGATTACTCAATTATTACTAAAGCTAAAATTCAATCGCTGCTAGTGTATGGTATAATAACTTGGGGAGCGTCAGTGGAAATGCCAAAAATTCTAAAAGCCCAGAAAATAGTTTCCGCGCTCTATTCGGTATGCCTACATTATTATAGAATTAATTGCCATATCTATGGAGAAAAGCTATCAATGCCTAAGGCTAAGGATAATTACCAATACATTACGCATAAACACATGAAGCAATATATTGCAAAGGCAGAGCTTGGTATGTGCAGGAAAACACTAGGCGATTATAGAATCAATATTTATTCCACTTAATATTAATCCAGAAACTTTTTAAAACCGTTTCTGGAAAAGTGTCAGAGAACTTCAGGCCTTAATATGTCAGTAAAATCATCAAGAATTTGTAGATTATCATTTTTTATATATTATTGGGAATGGGATATAAAAAGATCTTTTATATATTAAAATGAAAGTTAATGATCCTATTTGAATTTGTAAATTTACTGTACCAATTTGTTATAATTTTGTTATTTTTTCTAATAATGTTAATGTCTAAAAATGGTAAATTTGCTTCTCTTTCTATTTCAATATCTAGACAATAAATTATTTAAAAAAATAACAAAATTATAACAAATTGGTACAGTAAATCTGCAAATTCAAATAGGATCCTTAACTTCTATTCTATCCACAATATTAAACAAAAAATTAATATTATTATGAACCTACTCAATGGAGCAATTAAATTATGTAGTGATAATTTTCATAAGGATAACATTATAAAAGTAAAAAATATATTATTTGATAATAATTATCCATAATATCTAGTAGAAATAGTCCATAATATCTAGTATAAATTTCAAAATTCTTTAAACAAATACAACATAATGACAGAGTAGAAGAGAGCAACAAACACCATAAATTAAACAAATTTTATAAATTCCCATACATTCAAAATTTAAGTGAAAAAATCAATAAAAGTACAAACAAATTAGGATGAAGTTTAGCTACATATAATATATCAACAACAAGAAGGTTCTTCACAAAATTAAAGGATAGAACACCTAAAATTAACTGCTCTGAATTAATTTATAGTATTCCTTGCAAGGATTGTACAAAATATATATATTGGACACACAGGACAATACTTAAAGAAAGGAATTCAACAACATAAAAATGATTGTAAATCTAACACTATCTCAAATATTGGCAAAACAGCTTTAACAAAACATAAATTCACTCTTAAACATAGTCTAGATTTTGAGAACTACAAAATTATTGAATTGGAAACAAATAAATTTAAACGTAATATTAGTGAAATGTTAGCCATCAAAAAATACAACACAATGAACTTTAGAGAAGACACTAATAACCTTAGTAAAATATATATTCAAATTATAAACAATATGATAACCGGTAAAAGTTAAATCATATAAAATTTAGTAAAGTATATAAATCAATAGTATATTAAAGGACGAGTTCAGTCAGCGCGATTTTACAGCACGCGTCCAAGTTTGGAAAACGACGAGCGTAGCGAAGAGTTTTCTAATGGACAAGTGATGAAAAACGCCTTACGAACGAGTTTTTTATAGTATTTTTTCTGTTTTGCGCCCTTTTATGCCATTTCTAAATAAAAAAAATTGCCCATAAATGTTCATAAAATTTTATGGTGGTTGGTTACACTGATAATTGACACTTGAAATTAATTTAAAGGTTATAATTAAAATGGGTGAAAAAATATCTTGTACTCCACTAAAATTGAAAGAAATAACTGCAAATACAGCGAATAAATTGTTGCCAGATAAATCGCAAGCAAGATATGAAAAAGAATACTGCAAATTTATATCCAAATATTGTAAATTGCAGGCCTTATTATTGAAACGGATATCTCAGGGCTAAGTTCAGGGCTCAGGGCGGATGATAAGTCTTATCTGGCTATGAAGGTGGATAAATTTCTATGTATATCGCAGCTTTGTATGTAACGGTATTCATTATAGATCGTCTTAATAATGGGTTATATTTATATGCTTAGGCGTCACGAATTAACGAAAATGTCTCTCAATGGCATAGAATACAGATCTGATTCCATCATTGTGTCTGTATCTAAAACAAAAAATTACATTCCAAGTATGTTTGCAATTACAGATCCTCATTGGATTGACTTAATTCAAAAATATGCTAACTTACGTCCTAATAATGTTTTTCTTAAGATTTTTCTTAACTTTTCGTAACGGTCATGGTATTAATAGTAAAATTGGTATTAATATGGGGAGAATATCAAAATACATTGCAACATTTCTCAAATTACTAAACTCTAATCTTTACAATGGACATTGTTTCTGAAGAAGTAGTGCAACATATTTGGCCAACCATGGTGGTGATTTGTTGACAGTAAAAAATCATGATGGAGTCTTTACAATACTTGGATATAAGAATATAAGAATTTACAATATTTGGATATAAAACTACTGTTGCGGAGAGGTATGTTGACGCTTTGTTAAAAAAGAAGATTGAAATATCTAAAATGCTTGGGTCTGAGCAAGCAAATATCAAACTTACCTGGATGTTTTTCTAGTGCCCCACATTTGCAATTTGATAGCAACAGTGGTAGTAGCACTGTATATGTTGTCCCTGGTGTGAGTGTTACTGCTCAAGAATGCAATGAATGCAAAGAATACTATAAATATTTTTAATACTTGTATCATTGAAAAGAATTTAAAATAAATATGTGTTATATCGTTTATTACCATTGATTAATTAAATGTGTGTATTCACGATTTCCAAACATCTTCTTTAAGTGCCATCTCCTCTTAGAAGTTTCGCTATCATCATAGCTATTTTTTGACTTTTGATGTTGTAGCTCTAAACAACTCAACGGAACTATAGTTGTACCATTTTCTTAGGTTATTTAACCAGGAAATGCGTCTTCTACATCTTACTTTCATCTTAGCTACATTCAAAACTGTCCCCCCATGGAGATCCGAATAGGGGACTAGAGACTCCGGTATTTTCGCCATTAAATTATCCATGTTGATTAACTAGGGATATGTAATCAAGTAGTTTCCCCGTTGCTTTCCTGATTCCAATGCCGTTGACTATTTCTTATAGTTCGTCCTCCTTCGGGGGCGATTTCTCACCCCCAGGACAATAGAGTGTCCTTTCGATATCATTTGATATCGGTTGATTGATTATACCGGCGCACATTCGGTCTATTACATAATATTAATATATTATATTACTTTTTTTTAAGTCCCATAAAGAGAGAAAAAGAAAATTTGACACTAAAATAATTTGACATTTCGAACGATAATTTTCTTGAAACCAAATTCACTTTGTTTTTAACACAATTTTTAACACCAATCTAAAGTTAACTTTTTGTTTTTTCACTTAAAATTTCTCTCTATATAAACTTTATACCATTCAAAAAATACATAATTTCAACGAGCAAATTTTTGTTGCGATTCCACACATCACATAACCTTAAAACTATCTTGCCGAAAATTTAACATCACTGACAGCTCTGAATTTCGGTGCCAACTTTGAATAAATTAACTAACTAAAAAAATTACAGCACTCGGCGAGCCATTACCGACATTACTGACCCAAAATAGAAATAGAAATTTTTAAGGAAAATGCAAAAAGTGTCAAATCTATGTATTTATGTTATTAATTTGTCATTTTAAACAATATATATATATATATATATATTGTTTATAAAAATTAACTTTTGATAATTTGTTTATTTATTTAAACATCACATTTCATTCAAATTTATATAATCATTTATCAAAGCATAAAAAACATAATATATAACAATTTTTAATTTAAGACTAATAATTTAAAGGTATGTCATATTAATGTGATTAAGGTGTTAGTTGTACACCGAAACTAGTAAAGCAAATAAATTATTAAATTATAAAAGAACTTTTTATATCCCATTCCCAATAATATATAAAAAATGACAAATAATAGGGATGATAATAACCAACATTTGTAGATTATATCAATAATTTACAAATATAGCTTTCGTATACACAATTAGTGGGGAATAAATTAATTTGAATTTATTTTTATATGCGCTTCAATTCAATATGTGGAACTTAATTTTAAGATTATCCGTTTACTATCCGTTTGTCTTACATCAGATAATAGGTGCATGGACAAAAATTACAGTAGTAGAAATTTAAATAAAAATCTATGTGTATAATGAATTGCCTTGACTGACTCAACAACAATAAGAAATAATTGTTATTATATTATTGATAAATTGCTATTAATTCAATATTGAAATTAAGTCTCTTAAGTCCAATCTCAAAGACCGAAGATGTTCTAGATGCGAAATTTGGTTTTAATTATTAAAACTACTACATTCTAATTCACTTATTTATTTACACGAATTGGACAACTAAAAGACCGCGTTACAAATTCTATTTCATATTTTGTTTCTTCTTTCTTTCCTCTAAGGCTATTCTTCTTCCTGTTGGCATTTTGTTGACTTATGTTGAAGATTGTTTTCGGAGTCATTACCGTTTTTAACGTGGATGGCGAGCCACTATTAGGGGGGTTTTGTAGGCAAATTTGACTGTAATGACTTTGCCAGAGCCTTTGACAGGAGAACGGTGGCTTATTTTTGCTATATTTGCGTCCCTGGATTTGAACCGAGGGATTATGGCTTGGTAAACTGACACGTTAACTACTAGGCCACCACCGCCTCGCATATATAATACAAGCATATCATAAAAGTTACAAAAAAATAAGGTATAAATTATGGAGTACAAATTTAATTTCCTAAGGAATTATTTATTGATCTTTATGCTTATGTACGACTTGTTACGTTTTAACTTTAATATGCATAGTTTTAATTATTGAAAACAAGTTAAAGCTCGCAGCTTCGTTAGCGTGGATTTGGGAATTTGAGTAAGGGTTTCTACAAGGGGTATGAGCAACAGCCTCGAATGACCTCTGTTTTATAGCCAATGTACTATATAATGAGTTCTGTGAATGAGTAATGAGTAAAGTCGCTCATTTGTTTCCCATTAAAAAAGTCTTCTCTTCTATGCTAGCGATCGTGAGGGCAGCATCAGGCGAGATAGTCCGGTATGGACTACATGCTTGTGTCTGCTTATATATATATATATATATATATATATATATATATATATATATATATATAGCAGTTATGCAGACATGAGCTGCGCAGAGAGTGGTGGAGTGTACGACGCATAGTAGAAACCTACGCTTGCTGCTTCTAAGGCCACCGACGTTTGGCATTTCTTCATCAAGCGCTACAGCGGTTTTAAGCACTTAATCTGCTGTGACGAGACAAGTGTTTAAAAGATAAGCATTTGTCAGTAGTCACTCCCTGGTATTTTATTGCTTCTTTAGATGTTATCCTATCCAATCCAAAAAACCTATCCAATGCTATACAGATAAGACTAGTCAGCCAAGACTTGCTAGACTCAACTATATAGGCAACACTACACAGACAATAGTCTATATGTGGGCGTAAGTCAAACCTATAGGGTGAATAGATAAGTGACTCCTATGAACTGAAGGATATATCATCTTACTTTTAAGTATCTACCTCTAGTCGTCCTTATTAGAGGTCACAAACGTGACGAAATAGTTTAAAAGTCGAACTATGTTTAATTGGTTTGCTTAATGAAACTAGTCAATTCTTTTTTCTTGTAGCCTCGACCGTAATGTCTCCACCAGTGCCTTTCTGTCCCTTCTGATCACAAATCCGACAGTAGTTTTATTATAGTCAATAATTGGCCTGGTGACCCTCTTTACCACATCTTAATTAGATTTATATAATTCTGTCCAATCCCTCATACAACATCCTATTTGACTTCCACAATGAGTCAATATTTTACCCAGTATGTTGCCATCTGGATTTTTCTGTAGCCCTGGCTGAAACAGTTTATAAACTTAATAAAGTCGGAACACAGCCTGAATATATAAATATATTCAGCCCTTCAGGAGGCCTATAATACTATTGAGTCTTTTTAAGACTACCAAAACAAATCTCATTTGAAATTTGTCAGTTATTTTATAGCCTTCCACCCTCGTGGCACTCAACGAAAACCACAAAAATAACATTGTTTTTAAGATCATGTCTTTCCGATAAGTTAACTGGATATCCATCTGTAGACGCGTTTCGAAATTTATCTCTCATCAGTGCAGCTCTGCTTTTATGAACAATAATTTATAAACCAATTACTCGAACAGGTTGATTAACAGACAATTGATGCTGTTTTTTGAGATACTTGGATAATATAAAATGCCAAATGTATCTTATTATAGTTACCATAAACCGATAATTACCACACTGAATTGAAAAACTCGAGTTTCAACTGGTAAGGGTCATTTTCAAGCCACTTGAATTTCTTCAATGAAACATATTCTTTCCTAATATATATATATATATATATATATATATATATATATATATTTTTTTTTTTTTGTTAAGCTTTTTGATTTGAATCCTTATTTTTTTTATTACATTATTTGTATTGAAAATATGATATGAAATAAAAAAAAATACATGAACTATAGAGATTCTCAGTATTAACGTTTTAATTTTGTTGTATAAATAGGCAACATATGCTTTATCAGCACTGTCGTGTGAATCATATGTTCTATTTAAACAATTTATTTTAAACTTTAAAACAATTTTTGTTTTTTAATCATTAATATTGGAATGAAGTTTCAACAAATAACTCCAAAGTCAATCAATTATATACCGATTTTCGAATTACATTCGATGTTTCAAAATGCGTGAGGAACGTCGTTGCTGACGGGGGTCCCCTGACCGCATATGTTTTTGTTTAAATTACATTTACAATTTTTTTTTTAAACAAAAGATGAATCTCAATAATTCATTATTAAGGGCTAAAAAAATAAAACATATACTCAATTGCGTTTAACAAATTAATGTACATAGTTTTTTTCTGAATATATCTACCGCGCAAATCGAGAGAATACGGTATTATATTTATCTCACTATATGTTTTAATTATAAGATAAATTATTATTATTATTATCGATAATTCCCCTTTAAGGAGAGCGCTAAAACACAATCAAATAACATGTAAATTTTTCTGCCTTCTTCTTTCTGCCCAGAAACCTCTCATATATTCACTGTGTTTCTTCTTCATCTCTTGTGTCCACTTCTTTCCTGTTTTCTTCTCTTTGGAAGTTTGTACAAACTTTTGTTTTCTGATTTCTTCTCTGTAGTTTTTCCTGTCGGTCATGTCGTCTGTGGAGATGTTGAGTTCCTTGAGGTCTTCCAAGGTTTCCTTTACCCAGTTGGTTTTCACTGTATTAGTCATCACTATGTTAAAAATTTTCTTGGTCAGTCTGTTTTCATTCATCCTATATATGTGTCCATAGAATTTTGCCCTTCTTTTCCTGATGTTGTTTGTAATCGTCTCTGAATGTTCGTACAGTTCTTTTGTTGGTCTCTTTATCCAGATCCCCTCTTTCTGAACCGGTCCATAGATCTTTCTTAGTATTTTCCTCTCTTGTTTTTCTATATCCTTGATTTTTGTTCGTCCCTTGATTACCGTTGTTTCTGAGGCATACAAGGCATCTGGTAGAACTACTGTATTGTAGTGTCTTAATTTAGCACTGATAGAGATACACCTTTTGTTGTAGTGGTTCCATGTAAGTATGTATGCTTGTTGTGGTTTTTTTGATCCTTTCTACATTGGTGTTCAGTCCTGTTTTCTGAATAATCTCTCCCAGGTATTTGAAACTGTCTACTTGTCTTGTTTCTCCATACTTAGTTATCAGTGGGTGTTTGTCTGTGGATTTTGTGTCCAGGTACTGTGTTTTTTTGTAGGAGATTTGTAGCCCTGCTTTGGATGAGATTTCGTGGAGTGTCTCTAGAGCTACTTTGGCTTCTTTCCTACTATTTGTTATGATGGCTATATCATCAGCAAATGCCAAACATTTTATGTTGACGTTTCTATCCTTGTGTCTCCCCATCTTTACCCCACTGACTCCTTTTTCCCATGTCCTAATTATTTTCTCTAAAACTAAATTGAATAAAATGGGTGAGAGGCCATCTCCCTGTCTCACTCATGTCTTGATTGCAAATGGTTCCGAGACCTCTCCCATGAACTTCAATTTTGATGTGGTATTTGTTAGTGTTTCTTGAATTAGATTTCTGGTCTTTTTGTCCACCTTCATTTCTTCCAATGTGTTGAAGAGTGTTGTTTATATGTGGAGTCGTAGGCCTTCTTGAAGTCGACGAATATTACTGTGGTGTTCCTAATCTTTCTAGTTGTTAGTATTGTTCTCAAACACCAGATCTGTTCACTGCAGGACCTTCCTTTCCTAAACCCTCCTTGGTATTCTCCTATCTGTGGGTCTATCTGAGGTATAGCTGATTTAACAGGGATTTGGGCAGAATTTTGTTCGTCACAGGTAGTAATGATATTCGTCGGTAGTTATTAGGGTCCCTTTTGTCTCCTTTCTTGTGGAGGTGGTGTATTAGGGCTAAATTCCATTCTTCTGGTATTTTTCCGGTTTTCCAGATGTTTTCGATGATGATGTTTCGATAATGGTTTTTCACAGTTGAGTAGTGAGTCAAAGTATTGTGCTAATATTTCGCAGTTCTTTTTAGGGTTTGTCTCCAATGATCCGTCTTGCCTCTTGAAGCATAAGCTCGGTGGTTGATATCCTGTCATATTTTCCCTGAATATTCTGTAAAAATTTCGTGTGTTGTTTTTGTTGAAGTCCTCTTCTATCTCCTTCAACCTGTTGTTTTTATAACCTCTTATTTCTCTGCGGATTATTTTGGAGGAGGCCTTCGTATCTTGTTAAATTCTTTCCATTTTGCGGGTGTTCTGTGGCTGTAAAATTTTTTCCAGGCTGTCATTTTTTCTGTCTTCTATAGCTCTGTCGCATGCACTGTTCCACCATCTGTGTTTCCTTTTTCTCGGTGGTTGCCCCAATTGCAACAATTCATTAATTTTTCCTGACAGTTCTGTCCAATTGTTACTCTCAATTTTCTTATTTTTTTCTGTAATTTCTTTCTTGTTTAATTGTAGGTACTCTGGTTCTAGGTTCTCTGGTCTGTCTGTTCTGAAAGTTCTGTTGATTCTCTTGATTTGTCTGTTGGGTATAAATTTCACTTTGATTTGTAGGAGATGATGATCCGATTCGAAGAATCCTTTCCTTGTCCTAACATTCATAATTTCTCTGGTGTTTTTCTTGGATGTCGCTATGTGGTCAATCTGAAATTCTCCTAGGGCGTTGCTGGAAGATTTCCAAGTCCGTAGTTTGTTGTGTGGTTTCTGGAATTGCGTTGACATGATTTTGAGGTCGAAATTCCTGCAGAAGTTTATTAGGTGTTCTCCATTCTTATTTGTTCTCTTGTGGGCAGTGTGTTTTCCTGTTGTGTCTCTGAATTTTCCTTCCCTGCCTAATTGGGCATTAAAATCTCCGAGTAACACTTTTACCTGCTTCGTGGGGATTTTGTTCGTGGTTTCTTCCAGATCTTCCCAGAATTCTTCTCTCATCTGCGGGTTTTTCTTGTTGTAGTTATTCGTGGGGGCATGTGCGTTGATCAGTGCAAAAGCTTTGTTCCCAGATCGAATCGTAAGTGTTGATATTTTTTCTGATTTTGAGGTGAAATCCATTGAGTCCAGTATCGATTTGTGTACTACAAATCCTGTTCCGAAGAGTTTGAGGTTTCTTTTTGAAATGGTTATGGCTGGCTTCCCTTTGTATATTCTGTAGTTTTCCGAGTCAAAGTGGTTCTCATCTGAGAATCGTGTTTCCTGTATTGCCAGTATTTTGATATTGAATTTATCCATGGCGTTCGTCAGTTGTTGCAATTTACCTACTTTCAGTAGTGTGTTCGTGTTGAGTGTTCCCATGTAAAATATTCTCTTAGTCTTGAGTGTTTTTGAGAGGCTCCGATTCTTCTCTTCATGACATACCTGATCCCCTGGAATCCGATGATCAGGTCTATTACCCAGCCTTTTGGACTGGGGCCCAGAGTAGTGGATTATTTCCCGTTGTTCTGACATGATTAATGGTTTGTGTTGAGGTTTTGGAGGTGAAATCCAAACGGATCTCACAAAATTTCGACTGGAGTTTTGAGTTCCAGAAGTTTCAATCGCAGCCGAGCTCACAGAGCCAACAGACGCTGACCAGAGTACCGGTGGTTCCCACTCAGACGTGTTTGGATTTTCACCTGTAACCCTAGGCAGGGGCCCTCACAGGGTGCTACCATCCGGAGCCAGATGGACCCAGATTTTTTTATGAGGTGTTACTCCTCTTCTTCCTTTAAAAATTATTCAATCCAAAAAAAAAACAAAAAATAAGAATGTTTATCCCAAAAATGTTAAACTAATCGCGGAATTTTTCTTCGAACCAGAAATTTACACAGAAGAAATTTACCAGAAAACACAGAGCCACCTTATTTTAATCAAGAATTCAGACAATTTGAAACCGTTTGCAAACGTCAAAGATGCGCAATAATAAATAAGGAGGTAACTTTTAAAACGCAGTATTTAATTCTTATTTTAGTTTTGTTTTTCTTTTTAAATAGCCTTATTGTAACTTTCAGATATGAATTTCTTGATGTTGTGTCATTGTTAACCATTCTACCACAATTGCATGTTGATACAGTAAAAAATATAATATTCGAATTAATAACGTAAGGGCAAGGATTTACAGAAACTGCGTTTTGAAAGTTACCTCTTCAAATGTATTAAATCAAGCGAGTATGCAATATTTATTTATTTAATATTCATGCAGAATACGCAGAAATTGCAAACTGCTTCTGCGAACAGACCTTTTAAAAAATAGAAACGTCTTGTCTAGTTTTATAGTATGTCAACTCCGTGCACCAGTCTGCTGTTTACATCGACGGTGCTATATATCACAGTTTTTTAACTCTAAATTACAAATAAGTATTGTGCGTCTATTATAAGCTGGCCGGTGGACAATTTAATTTGTGTTTGAATTCATTACTAATATATGGGGCACTGTGCAGGGGACAGTGATTGGAGACCAAAAAACAAACCAAAGCCCAACAACTTGAAACTGAATCAATTAGCGGAAAAGGATAAAACGAAACCGATGTAGTTGCAAGTGAAAATCTAGATACGTGATAATCTAATTCTAGAGAGCAGAAATTGAGATGTTTCAGAGTGAAGAACAAAATGAAAATTATGAATCAGAATGCGTAAAAGAATTAGACGACCAAGAAGAAATAAATTTAGTAGATGATCCGGGTTTGTGGCCTACACATCTTTCAGATCAGGAACGACTTTTTTCAATAAGAAATAATCCCAAGCAATTTTTTGATTATGAATTTCCAATTGATTCAGAATACCAAAATTTTAATGTTCACAAAACGTCTTCCAAACCGGGAAAAATTATCTAGAGATTGGTTGTTATATTCTGCCAAAAATAACAAAGTTATGTGTTATTATCGTATTTCATTTAATTCAAGCGCAAGATCACCTTTATACAATGATGTACTCCCGACTGGAAACATTTATCAACAAAGGTAAAAAAACATGAGGATTCTGAAGGAAATCGGAAATCTTAAATTAAAATATTGACATTAAAAAGGGATCAATTAAAGAGCAAACAATTGACTGTATTCAACAGAGACAAATAATCGCGGAAATATAACATTGACACGAAGTTCACCTTAAGAAAAAACCAAAATAACTACACCATATCACCAGCACAAAATGTTACCTGTTGTTTCTAAAGCGCCATATTGGTTATTGGAACAGTGTTGTCAATTTTGAACAGAAAACAAATACTATTTTACTCTTTAATGCATACCAAACTTGAATAAAGAGAAAGGTAGGCTAGATTTTAAAGCCAATTAGTGTCATTAAGTTTTCCAGAAAATTCACGTTCAGATAAATAGATTCGAATTTCATCATACAATTGCCAGAGTCTGGTCAGAACCTTTCCCCTGAATAACCATCTTACTTCAGAATGGAGAAGGAGATTTTTTTGTAAGCTTCCGAGATCATTGCACAATTAGGCAAATACTCTTGTATTTAGGGGTATGGATTTGATAAAATTAACCATCTGAACGGCCTCAGTGAGAACTTTGTGAAATGCTTTTGGTATCCGTTTAACAGCGAAAGCATGACGATGAAGGTAGCAATGGTGGGCTTTGATGTCTGGAACTAGTTTCTTTATACGTGCTATTACGCCCTTTATAATACCAACCATAGCTTTGGCCCCATCAGTGCATATATGATGACATACATTCCAAGAAATTGAATGTTTTTCAAAATATACATTAAGTAAATTAAATATTTCTTTACCTGTTGTTTGAGTTGGCAGAGCTTTGCAAAAAGCATATCTTCCTGAAAATTTAATTCGTGTATGTAATACACGAAAACTGACCAAATTGCTAATCCAGCCACATCCGTAGTCGTCGTGAAATCGTCGCATCAGACAATGGAACGAGATGAATTTTGCTTGCAATTTTTTCATCGATCATGCATTTGATTAAATCTTTTCTACAAGGTTTAATTAATTTTTCTGCAATCGTATGAGCCCCTCCTTCTTTAGCTACGCGCAAAATAACAAAATAAGATGCTTTTAGAACATTTTTATTATCATCATGATCATACCTTTCAAATGCATTCTTTTTCTGCTGTAGTTTAAGACATTTTCTATTGAAATATTCGCTGTTACCTTTTAAGGACGGATGTTTATTTTCCAAATGACGCTGTAACTTTGCAGGATTTAAACTGCTGTTGTTGACTACTTGCTCACTTACCACACAAAACCCATTTGGCTCAATTTTATTACCAATTCATGTAAATTCAAATAATTTTCATCATACTTTCGTATTTTTTGGCTAGTAGATCTTGATTTATTTTCTTCTTCAACATAATCCGTCAGCTCCAATGTTGGCAGAAAACTGGTGGAAGAGAAGAGAAGAAGCATGCTCTTTGGATTTGATACCAATTTCCCAGTTTTAAGCCAATTCTGCATTATATTTCTTAAGGATTTTAGGATAAGTTAAGAAAAAAAACTCAATTTATTATAAGATAATTAACTTAGTACCGATTGCTTTTGTAAGAATTTAACAATAAATCTACTACACCAGATATTTGAAATTATTTATAAGGGCAATGTGCGTCGTCCTCGTCCAATGTAAGCGACTGAGCAAATGAATAGCTCCAATATAAAACTCCAATCGTCACACGTGTTCCAGAGAGCGGCGCAACGCATCGTCTCCAGTTGTAAACGCCGGCGCCGCGTCGGCACCGGTTAAAGTTCAGATTTTTTAGCATTGATTCGCGGAACCCCTGAACCTTTTATTGGAATCCTAGGATTCCATGGAACACCGGTTGAAGAACACTGCTCTAAATTAACAAAACCAACAATAACCTTTTCATTAATATTTGGTATATTTGAGATTATGTTTTTTTGTATGCTAATCATATCTAATACTGTTAGTCCTTTTTGTTCCATTGTATTTCTTAAAAAGGTTTTCTATTCTCTTAAGAGCGGAAAAACATCTTTCAGGTTCTGCTGTTGTCATAGGTGTGGTAATTATTATTTCAAGTAAAGTAAAAGCTTCTACCAAAGATTCATGAATTCCTGAGTTATACATAAGATCATAAATATTTTGGTGTCCTTTTAAATTTTGAAATTCTAGTCGATCATATAAAACAAGTAATTCTGTGTTAAGCCTATCTTTCTCTAAACTTGCATATGCATTCACTGTTTATCGTAGTTTGATGATTGGAATTTGATTCGTATTATATGAAAAAATATACGGGGAAAATAATCTTGCTGCAGATAAGTGTTTCGTAAAAGCAAATCGTTCTTTTGCTTGAAATATTATATAATCGCAAACTTCTTTTGCTGCTAAATTCGTTGCTTGTTTTGAAAATCTTGGCCTTTTTGCAGACCGAAAATCCTCTTGGTGATTGACCGAAGGGAGGTTATTTCTAATTTATTAAATAATTTTAGAAAATTCTTGTCTACTTAAGGTTCTTTGCCGTTGCCGAAACTCGAGTTCTTAGAAACAAACTTATAAAATGTCTAAATTACATAGTACGGACGGCAATGTTTGCAGCCCACGATATACATATTACAGAAACGTATATCGCGGGTGGGGGTAACCAGGTCAATACACTAACTACGCGGCCAGACCCGCTGTGCACTGACTGCAGCCCGGATGAGTTTACAACCGCACAAAATTACACAATACACACATACAGAGCGCCTATCGAGGTATTAATTATCCACAATTCAAAAAATAAATATAGTACGAACGGAAAAATATGTTTTTGTAAAATAACTGTATATTAATGTAATAGTTAATAATAATAAAGGGCAGCACTGCAGCCCTTATGGGCGAGCCGCCACTGTTAGGTATAATTTCAATTCAGGAGAGATTTAAACAGCTAAAGAAACATGATGCCTTATTTGGCTTCCTATATAATATATCAAATTTAAAATATGAAGAAAATGACAAATTAAAAAAGTTTTGTATGAATTTGCAACAACCTTTAAAATATGATGATGCAAACAATGCAGACATTAACGGAAATGATCTCTATAAAGAAATAAAAGTGTTTTGTAACATTTTCTGTGAAAGCATATGTGATTGGTCACCATTAATATGCCTTAAAAATGCACCAAACAGGAAATGAATTTCCCAATTTAAATATAATCTGAAGAATTTGATTAACAATTTCGATAACCACTGCTGAGTTCGAACATCATTTTTCTAAACTTAAAATAATAAAAAAACTCTTTAGGATCCACAATGACACAAGAAAGACTATCCAACCTAGCGTTGCTTTCAATAGAAAATGAATTATGGGAGGACTTAAATTTAAGTGAGATAATAGATAAATTTGCTGAAATTAAAGCAAGAAAAGTAAAGTTGAATTAATTTTGTTTTTCTTTTATATTCATATATTATTATATTTCTTCTATGTATATTTTCCTTTCTTGTATGTATTAAAAATTAAAGAATTTATTTGCTTATTCACTTTTTTTATTTACTGGGGGGCCACCTCGATATTTATGCCCGGGGCCTCAAAATCCAAACGACGGTGCTGTACATTTTATTTCCTTAGAGACAAAATGAGAGCACTTCTCATTTTGTCTGCAAGGAAATAAAATGTACAAAAGGTATATCAACCTAACTAGAATCATAAGTAGAAACGATATTGTACACCTTGAGCAGCTGCTCATCTGAATCCAGAAACAAGTATCCATGAAATGATTTGATTATTTATTTGAAAAAAACCATATGAAAATGCTTGAACATGATTGTAAGTTATAAATAAAATTATAAACTTTTTGCAATTAAATGTTAAAAAATAAGAATAATAGACTAGACATAGCAAGACTATATCTTATAGCTAAAATTTTCTGCAATTTCTATCTGTTTTCTAATTTTTAATTTTGTCTCCAAATTTAATGTTCTTTTTGTTCTCTTTATTTTAGAATACCTAAAAGTTTGATACTATATGTAATATAGACACAAGGCTGTAACTAGCATTTTTTGGGCCATGGGCAAGACTCCCATCCTCCAAGAATCACTCAAGAGGGCAAGAACCCTCCTGTAGTAAATTTTATGGAATTAATTTAAAATGACATCAACCACTTTGCCCAAGATAATCATTCTTCGTACAGGTACTCAAAAATTTGTTAACAGGTGTATGGTTTCTTTTAATGGTTTCCCTTTCGGAGCCACCTTCCTTCTGGGCCCTGGGCACGTTGCCCTTGCCTAGTTATGGCCCTGCATAGACATTCTCAAATACAGTTGATCCGTATATTATATTATACAAATAATAAAAAGACTTACCGATTAAAAATTAATTTATATTGTAACATAAAGAGTTTACTTATGTAACAATATTACTTAATTTAAGGGTAAACATGCATGAAGACGTAACCTTAACCATGATAGTGTGCACTAAATACATGATTTCACGATTTTCATACATTTATCTAATATTTGTGTAATTTCAATAAATTGTACATATTCATTTATGTAAATCTCTATACGGAAAAATGAAATTGTTAGTGAATATACAGATCAATTTTTTTACCGCGCTTTCAAAAATAATGGACATAATGGAACTTATTGGAAAGGAAAAACAAAGTTTTGACTTCTTTGAAGTCTTGACATAGCAGCCGTGGCAGCTAAAATTAATTTAAAACTCCGATTTGGATAATAATTATTCAAATACTTGAAATATACAATTTAAAATTCATTCATATAGGTTTTATCCGCAATTTGGAGCATTATTTCACTTTTTGTATCTGAATTACTACATATTCAAAAATAATATACGTAATAATAATATACCTATTAAATACGTATTAATGTTAAAAACTGGTAAAAAATCTACAGAGAAAGAAAGAACTTTTGTATTATTGATAATAATATTAAACAAAATGTTAAATGGATTAATTCAATTTCAGATCGTGTTCGGCATTACTTTCCTAATAATGGGAACGGTGGCATTTATAGAAGAAAGAGGAGAACTCAATTTGGGACTTGGAATTCCCGCGGGAGCTTCAACTATAATTGCGGCTGGTAGGTGGATGTAATAATTCTAATTTCTCAGCCCCAGGAATTACATTACTTTTAGTTAGAAGGGGATAAGATTTATTTGTTGGATGAAGTTAAACTTAGATTAAATAAATTTTAACTTTATCTAACTAGGATGCGTATATATTTTCCGAATGCATTGCAAGAAATATAATAAAATCGAATATTGTTTACTTGTTTTTTTTTTTAATTCATTGCCTATAAATATATTATTATATAAAAATATTTTTTTGTTGGGCTAAGGTGATTATTACAGTTTGTCATAAAAATATCATGCAATGACTACTAAATAGACTAATATTACAATGATTTATAATAATATCTTTTAATATAAATCGAATGGTAGTCGATAATATGCTACATAATGAATAATCTCGAAAATAACTACTAAATTCATTATTCCTTTATGGCCATATTCCCTTTTTAAGCAGGTAATAATTAATATCTTGTCCCGCTTTTAACGCACGTACTTTTAAACGGGTACTAATACCCGGCCCGCTGATAGACAGCAGTCGGCGAAACGGGTACTAATACCCGCACCCGCCTTTAATGTGTTAATAAAACAAGAAGTAATATTGTAAAAAATGTAAATAAAGTAAAAATTAATTAAATAAAGAAGTTTTGGCAAGATAAACATCAAAGAAACCAAAATGAGATCAGAACAAAACAGAAGAGCAGTTACGGTCAGTGGAAATGTGCAAATACAATTAGGATTATACAGGATGAAACAAAAAAATATTAGACAGATAAGATACAAATATAATCAAGACAATACTAGAACTAAACACGAAATTCTTATTGGAAGATAACAACCGAGAGACCTTTTTTCTTATTGTAGAATAAATTCATCAAGTTCTTTTATAAACTATATTACAGGAACAAAAACTTAACGTATGTACAGTTTGAAACAAAGAACAGTCTGAACTAAAACTTAAAAAACACTAGATTATAGATTATATATATATATATATATATATATATATATATATATATACATATATATATATATATATATATATATATATATATATATATGTATATATATATATATATATATATATATATATATATATATATATATATATATATATATAATGCGAATACGCGTGAATACGAATTGCTTGATATAAAATTTGAACTATAATTAAATAACTATTCCCTATAATCTATTGTATGTAATATATTATGTTTTAATTTACATTATATGCTACATAATCTGTAATAAGAGTAGCACATGACCGGCCAGATATTGTAGTGATTTTTAAGAAACGAAATGAAGCTATTATCATTGAAATTTGAATAACAGGCCAGGATCAGCTGCAAATCGTTGAGACAACGAAACTGCATAAGTACGACATGGTATCGAGTGAAATATTACAAATATAAGTGTAAAACCGATATTATCGCGTATGTGATGACTTGGGACGGGGTAGTTACAAAAAGCCACGGCAGATATACCTAACCAGCAAATTGGAATAACACCAAACATCGAAGCTTACATCCAAACTCGAGACTTGATGGACCTGGCGAGGGCGAAACACCCGAGGCAGCAGTTGAGAGGTTGATGAGAAGAAGCGATACGGTGGCCAATGCGAGTATATAACAATATTAATTCCTAAAAACTACTTCTTAAATACTTTTATTAAATATATATTATGTGTAATTTATTATGTGTTGGATATTTTTTTATATGTTTTAACTTCATTGACGAACTAATGCTGGTTTAGATTTTGAAGGTCGTCCACGTTTTCGCTTTTGTCCCAATGCAATTTATTTAAGTGTCAATGGAACTTTGTACAGTTTCAAGAGAATTCCGATTCCAATACTGTACTTACATATGTAATTCTTCATAAACCACATTTATGAACAGTAAAATTCTTCCCGTTTATTAATGTTCAGAGTCACTTTATTGGAAGAAATAATTGTATTTTGTATAAAAAAAATTGATTGTAAAGTGCAATCAAATTTTGGATGGATCAACCTTTTTTGTACAGTTAAACTTTTTTGGGTGAATTTATTTTATTTTGTACAATTTCACCAATTATCGTACTAAACCATTATTATTTGTAAGAATAAATCGATTATTGGGCGTTTATATTTTATTTTTGACGAGGCAACCTTTTTTGGATGAAGTAATCCCTTTTTGTATGAATAAACCGAATTTTGTATTTTTCCAGCTATTATTTGTAAAAAAACATCTATTTATTGTACGCAAAAAATCCAAGCCTTAATATTTCAACACTTCTCGTTAAAACTATCAAATAACTTTACTTTTTTCTCAACTTGATATGCCTAGTGACAAAGGCTACGTAAAAAGATTTGCTGTCATTTCTTCTGTTGAGCAAAATTTGCAGGAAATGTGTTCTTCCTCAATATGATCCTTTACGAAATTTACTTTAGTATCGACATGCTTCGTTCAATTACTGGATTTCTCATCTTTGATAATTCTTATGCAACTTTGATTGTCCTCGTACATTAAAGTCGGTCTATTCAATTATTTGTGCATGTCTTCCAACAATCTTCGCAACCAAATCATCTGGTAAGGCAATGAATTCTGCTTCAGTTGATGAGAGTGAGACACAAGTTTGTTTCCTGCATGACCAGTTGATAATTCCTCTGCGATTCTGCGAAATCTGCGATTCCATTTTGCTGGGGTGAATACGCTGCTGTCAAATGTGCAGTGATTCCTTTTGTATTCGGTTTCCTGTGTATTCTCCTCCTGGATCCGAGCGTAGAATCCTCGGTTTCTTCCAAACGTGGTTTTGGAAAAAACTAATTCCCTGAAATTGAAATATCGATTTCCACTTCGTTTTTATGAGTTAACAGCTCAATAACTGTGAAGGGCGAAAAATCTATGAATGTGATAATGTATTGTTTACCAGTCGGGGTTTCTGTTTGCATCGGTTCTCAAACATCCGTATGCACAAGATCCGTTACTGCTCTTCTCCTCTCCTGTTGCAGGATTTCTTTGGAAATGGTTTCCTTGTTATTTTTCCTTTGACGCGCATGTCACATAATTCCTTTATTCCACATTCCACGATCTGGATTTCGTGAACGAAATCTCTTGCTTCGGGGTCTCGATGACACAACCGTTTATGTCAGCTGTGAATACAATTTTCTTAATATACCAAATTCAAATTGTTCACCATGTCAGGTGTGCGCAGCACGTATAAATTTTGTCTTTGGTCAATTACCGCGACTTGCTCATTGTTTTTATCTATTTCGCAGTGATTCTCCTTGAATATTATTTTAAACCCATTTTCGGCCAGTTTTCCGATTGACAAAACGTTCCCAACCAACTCTGGTGAAAATAATACTTCATTCGCTGTTCCGGCCATCTTGATTCAGGAATTTTAACTTCCCGCTTCCAATCCCAATGACATTGACTTTTTCACCGTTTCCGACCTCTATATAGTAGTAACAACCTTTATTGGCATAATTAAAATACTTTACACTACCATATAAAACATACAGAATAAGCAAAAAAAAAGTTATGAAATTAAACCCCATTAAAACTTCTATATATGCCTTATATGTCTCGTCCAAGAAATTGAAAAATTGTCTGCTGTTGATCACATGCCTTGTCACTCCTAAATCGAGTAACCAACCTTCATGTGTCTTTTGATTCACCGAAAAAATTAAATTAGTGATCTGAATTTACCGAATTTACTTTATCTGCGTTTTTATTCTTCGACTCTTGTGCTTGTTTCTTCCGGAGCTATTTTTTGTATCCTTCGCAATCTAGTTTTATATGATTTGGCTTTTTACAGAAAAAACATTTCATTTTCCTTTCTTTAGTAATTTTAATCAGCGTCTCGGAACTGGAAACTGCTTCCGCATGCACACGGCGTTCGTATTCTGCAATTCATTTTTCTTGAACGAATGTGAATGTTCAAAATCACATATGATGAAAATCCGCATGCATCCTAATGTGAATCGTCCTCGTTTATGGCTTCAAGTGCAATAATTAAGGTGTCATAACTCTTTGGTAAACTTCTCAGCAACATTGCGACATTCCAAGTTTCAGATAACTCTTCATTGCTTATGTCCTTGAGTTTGACAAACAAATTCCGCATCTCATTTATATGCACTGGAACACGACCATTTTCTTCCATTTTTAATATGCAAATCATTCGCATTAAATGAACCTTAGTGCTTAGCGTAGGCCTTTTATGGTATTGTTCGAACTTATTCCATGCACCAATCGCTGTTTTTTTCATATTCACGTACGTGAACAATTTGATAATCTTTAATCAACAAACCAATCCAAAAGAATGCTTCTTCGTCATTTCGTTCCCATTCCTCCTGCAAAAACTTCGTCTTCTTTCTGTGTGTTCATAGCTGTTGTCTCCAAATTCCTAGGACCTGGTTTGTTAAACACCATCCAAGGATTTCCCCTTTTTAGTGCCAATTCAATTTTAAATTTCCACTTTATATAATTGGTGTTGTTCAACTTTTCCCTTTGCAATCTGCCATTTAAAAAAAAAATCCACCCAAAAACGACTTTAAGGTGAGGATAACCTTCTCACTTCAACTTAATCTTTAGTTTTAACTTTGTCTTGAAATTAAACTTCAACAATAACTTTAACTTTAAAAATAACTTTCACCATAACTAACTTTAACACTAACTTTAACCTTTTAAGAATTTATTCTCTTTTCGTTATCTGGGCCCATAACCTATTGGAAGATATCAACCGAAAGACCTTTTTTCTTAGTGTAGAATGAAATCAACAAATTCTATTATAAACGTATATTACAGGAACAAAAAGGTAACGTATGTACAGGGTGAGCAAAACTCGATGTCTCAGCTCTATTATAAGAAATCGAAAAACGTTAGAAAAAAATCTGAAAAGAGGTTCTTAAATGGGATTGAGTAAGGACCGTTTTAAGCCAAATTTACATATTTTCCATATTTGGAAACTGGAGTAATTACGTCATCAAATTTTGTTTTCCCAGAACAATATTTTTGCATTTTTGAAAAAAGCTAATTTTCCTGAACAAATTTTGCAAAGAAAAAAATTTGTTATCTTTTCCCATTAAAAAATTATAAGCAATTTTGTAAAAATAAAGTTTCATTAAAATTCCCGCATTAACCCCCTATTATTCCTAATTCCATTAGAAATACATTAAATCCTCTCAATTACCGGTATACCCAACTAAAAAAAAATTAAAAACGCATTTAACCACAGATTATTAATTTACGTATATATAAGTTAGTATATATAATCTTATTCAGAAGTTATATAATCTATTCTAGTCTCTTGTTATATTATTAGTATATATATAATCTATTCTTATCGTTTTCATTTATAAAATTAGTTATCTTCCGTCGTAATCACCGAGAACTTAGGCACCCTCACACGCATACTTCATTTTTTCTGTTAATAGTGGTAGCCTATTATGTGTTTTGTAATGTCAAATTAATAAATAATACTATTTAATAATTTCTAATTATTGACAGATGCGACTTTGCTATTTCTTCTCAAAGGCTACTTGTTTAAATCGCGTTGATTGCGACTTTGTGATATTACTTTTTACTTCTTTAATTACTTTACACTTTATACAAAATTTGCTTATATTTTTTTAACGGAAAAGGACAGCAATGTTTTTTTTTACAAAAGTTGTTAAAAAAAAACTTTTTTTCAAATATGCAAAAATATAATTATGATTCGGGGAAAACCAAATTCGATGACGCCATTAGTCCAAATATGGAAAAATATATAAATTTGGATTAAAATGGTCCTTACTCAATCCCATTTAAGGACCTCCTTTCAGATTTTTTCTATCGTTTTTCGTTTTCTTATAATAGAGCTGAGAAATCGAGTTTGCTCACCCTTTAAAGTTTGTAACGAAGAAGAACTTTACGTACTAGCGAGATGAGATGAGACACATAATACTAATCGAATAAGACTTGGCAGACACTACTAGATTAAAAAAAGTATACACACATTATTTCATCCACCAAACAATGTTCCAAAGAGAAAACTAGATAGGTTATACTAGACATTCAAGACTACAGAGAAAATGCTGTTTTATATTTATTGCAATTCGAAATTCAATAGTTTTTACAAGGCATCTTGTAAAAGTGATAAACAGGAGTGGGACATTTTCAAAAAAAAAACCAGATATAAGTGACCTAAATATACGATATAGCTGTTGCAAAGTTTCATCGTGATTCACTACTCAGTTTATTAGATCTTCAAAGTTTGTTCAAATTATGCCTAATATGAATTCGTACCGTAGAAATGCGGTGGTGCATGGTATTGAGAGTAGGGGCTAGCGCGTATAGATTTAAATATTATTTCATAATTTTTCCCTTAATAAAATATAACGTTTTTACATAATAAGTAAATACGTAACAATAGTAAGTACTTTGTGTATTTGACTATCCTGAAGTTTAATAATTGTGTTTTGCTTTATTTATTTATTTTTTATACTTAATTTTCTTCAAGAAAAGGAATAATTAATATTACTTGCAACTAGTTTTGACTTTTATTTAAATTAAATTAAATAAAAGTCGAAACTAATTTTTTTTTGGTGGCGTTAATACGTAAGTACCAGTGACAAAATTTGACAATGTATTAAATTTGTATATTGAAATTATACCTTAACGTGACGAAAATATTTTTGCATGTGATTTTGAATTTTAACAAATTCTAAAACTATTTTTTTCTTTGCACTCAAGAAAAAAACATGTTATAATGACATTTTTGTTTTAACTATTTTGATAGAAATGTGACAATTAATACAACATATTGCTTTTTTTTACTTCAATGTAATATTATTTTAACAAAACTGTCAAAATAACAAGTTTTTATTTATATAACATTTAGTGATTGCTCTGCTCTATCCTTTATAGGCCACACTTCACTAACGTAGGTTATTATACTTTTAATTATTGCATTGTATATTCTGTGTTTGTTTTCCTTTGAAATGTGTTTATCCCATAGTATGCCGTTTAACATGGACACAGCCCTCCTGCCTTGAAGGTTTCTTTCGGCTATTGCTTCGTCCAGACTTCCTTCTTTCGATATTTTTACGCCTAGCTATTTGTATGAGCTGCAGTGTTTGACAATCTGTTTGTCTAAGATAGACAGATCTTGTTGTTCTCCTCCTATACACATGTATTGTTTTCTATATGTTCACTTCTAGACCCCATCTGTCATACTCTTCAATTAGTTTGAGTGTCATATATTGCATTTATTTTTATCCCCTTTCTTATGGATTACTGATATGTATGACAACTTCCGTTCCTATGGTTCAGCAATTTTCAGCAATTTTCAAACTATCACAAATATATTAAATATATTAGATTACAATCTCACGACCCCAATATTTCGCTAAGCGACCCCATTTAGGGTCGCGACCCATAGTTTAAGAAGCCCTGATCTAGCATTATCAAGAATAGCAAATGCTAAGAGCAATAAAATCAAGAAGAAAGAGTTCTCGCGATTAGTGGTTGCGACGGCGATATGGTGTGCTTACCCAAGGTTCCTTACCCAAGGTTCGACTCTATCCTCAATAAACCTATATATGTTGTCTTGAGAAAATAAACTACGTCGTGTTATCTATCCAGTCATAAAAAATATATAATATATATATATATATATATATATATATATATATATATATATATATATATATATATATATATATATATATATATATATATATATCAAATTATCACACCCTGATTTTGTTATTGAATGCCTAGGGATGGTGAGAGATATCCTGCGGGAAAATTCATATCCTGATAAATTAGTTAATAAACTATTGTTTAGTTCTCCCTTGAACCATAGAACGGATAATTTTGGCAATATATTTCAAAATTTGAATGCTAATAATCTGGAAGCTCTACCAACGAATAAAGATAAAAAAATCAATTAGAAAAACACACAAAACAACAACCCCTGTTTTTTCTGCTCGCTGCCATATATAGAGTCTTTAACACCTAAGCTCATTAACATTTTTAAATGTGAGGATATCAGGATTGCTCAGCGCATTTTTCTAACTAATAATAATATTTTTACGAAAACAAAAACAAAATTGGAAACATTAGAAAAATCGAACGTAGTTTGTAATATCCCTTGTCTAAATTGTTATAAAATGTATATAGGACAAACATCTAGGTGTCAATCGGGACGCATTACGTCTCACAGAAGTGACTGCAAATTAAAGAAAATATCATGTGCCCTTTCTGAACATGTCATTATGAACAAACATTCCATGGATTTTGACAAAGTAAGAGTGCACCGAAAACAATTACCATAAAAGAATTTTTAAAGAAATTTTTTACATAAAAAACGAGGAAAATAGTATGAACAAAAAAACAGATGTTAATAATCTGAGTATTATTTATGATTACTTGTTAAAACTAGAACATCATCTTCTTTCTCTTTCTAAAAAGATGTAATTTGTTGTTTTTATTTTTATTTTATTTTTAGTTTTCAAATTTTTGAATTTTGTTTTAAATTTGTTAATATTTCAAATGTCAATTTGTTTTTTAATTTTTTAATTTTTAATCTGTTAAAGTATTTATATATGAAGGATTAACACTGTTATTTTTAAAAGTTGTTCAGTATTGTTCATGAAGCTGTTTTTTAGTATTAACCTCACGTTAGTAAGTATTTTTTAAAAAACCTGTCTAAAGACCATGTGAGTTAACGAATAAATAAATTTTTGTAGTTGTCTTGATAAAGGGAATAAACGTTCCCGAAAGCTCGAGTAAATAACAAAGAGTAAATAACTAAAATATAGTTTTTTATGACTGGATAGTTAACACGACGTAGTATATTTTCCAAAAAAAAACATATATAGGTTTATTGAGGAAATGTTTATTTCCTTTTTCAAGATATCTACAAAAAATATTAATTACACACACATGGTCTTGACAGACGAGGGTTGGTTCTGTTCAGGGTTTTGTGGCGTTGGGCCCTAAGTTTAATTTGCCATATAACCCTAAGAACTTCCCTTTATACGATATCTTGGCGGACATTGAAAACTTGCTAGGAGAGGTAGCCACTTCTAAAAAAGATCTTTGTAGAGCTGAAGCCGCATACTTTGTTTCAAACCATATTAATAAACTGGGTAAATTAAGGATTGTTCTGCCAGACCCTCGACAATCATGCGACCGGTTCCTCAAAGCTTATCTAGAACTAGTGGTTCTTAAAGCCGACAAGGGCAATATAACGGTCATCTTTAAAAAAGAGGATTACCGGTCCAGGATTGTCGACCTTTTGTCAGATGCAGACACGTATGCTCCCTTAGATAAAGACCTGCAGGTTGCTCACCATCTGCAGGTTTGAACGAAAAAAACAAAGATTTCGTTAAGGCACTTAAAAGTAAAGGTTACATAGACCAAACTACGCAGAAAGCGTCGTACACAGTCCTATGCCCCCCAAAATCTACGACTTACCCAAGAGCCATAAAGAAAATTTTCCGCTACAGCCCATTGTTTCTTCGGTTCAGTCTCACTCCCAGAAGTTGCCTAAATTTATTATGAAAATTTTTTACATGGCTTTCGCTGACTACGTGTCCAGGATTAAAGACTCCTTTGAAATCGCCACTGCCTTAAACAATTACCAAGTACGTGATGGTCATGAACAGGTGTCTATGGAAGTGTCATTTTGGTTTACCAATATCCCTTCAAAATTATTTTAGGATATTATTAAATCCAATTGGGGGTTGATTCGCTCACCTTCTAAATACCCGGCAAGATTTTTCTGGAGCTTATTGGTTTCATTCTTGATAGAACTTATTTTTCGTTTGAAAATATGTTTTTCCTTCAGATTTTTGGAAGCCCCATGGGATCACGCTTGCCTCCGGTGGCAGCGGTGATTGTTATGAACACCTTAATCAAGCATACCTTGGGCAAACTTAATTTTGAATTGCCCTTTATGTGTCAATATGTCTACGATATTGTCTTTGCCATCACGAACCGTTCCAAAACTGAGGTCCTAAGTGCGTTCAATTCATATAATGAACATCTTACCTTCAGAATAGAATCCGAAAATAATAATGTTTTTCCCTTTCTAGACACCATGATCATCAGGACAGATGACAATTTTATTGAATTAGATTGGTACCAGAAACCTACAATTTCGGGTAGATACATTAATTATTTGTCCAGTGCTCCTTTCTAGCACAAGCTGAATGTAGTTTTGGGTCCTAAGACTAGGGTTTCAAAGATTGTCCATCCAGATCTACGTACCGCTAGTGTAGATAGATTGTTTAAGATCCTAGAGAAGAACAGCTACCCCACAACTGTACCTAGGAAGTTGTTGTTCTCCAATCCTACAAAACAACCAGTCTCTGACGTAGTCGGAGTAGACGAAACTAAAATATATAAGAGCTTACACTTTGTAGAATCACTGTCCTTTAGGATCAAATCGATCTTTAGGAATAAAAGCCCAGCTATAATAGCAGACAAATGTCACAATACTATCAATAAATCTTTCAGTCGCCTAAAAAACTTAATGCCCACATTAATGCAATCAAATGTGGTCTATCGTATACCGTGTGCTGAGTGTGAGCTAGTGCACGTTGGTCAGGCCGGCCAAAGACTATCCTCCAGAATGGCTAATCACAGAAGTGATTGCAGAGTAAAATCCCACTCTTGTGCCTTAGCAACACTTTGTAATGACAAGGACCATGGGGTCAACTATGATGACTTAAAAGTCTTTGCAAGAGAGCCACGTCTATCTAACATACTCTTCTTAATAACGTGTTTCATTCATAACGCCGGTGCACCCATGAACTCAAGGAAAGACATGGATGGTTTGAGCAATATGTACGCTTGGCTTATGACTTGGGCGACGGTTAGACACAGTTGATTTGATGGGTGGTTTTTGGTTTGCTATACATTTTCTATTTTGCTGCTGTTTGTGTTCTCTAGTGGTTCCACCTGTTACATAATCTCTTAAATGGGTGTTATTGAGCTTGTTGTTTCTAGGAACATCTTGGTATTTTCCTCATTACTTTGGTCTCTGGGTCGACTGTTATGTAGTGGTTGATTCAAATTTCCAGCCGTCTTTTATTAAGTTTTTCCAGCGTGCTCGTGACTTCGGTGTCCTTCCAATTTCACTGACGTCAATATCGTCCTAATGCGCACCTTACTATATAATAGATCGAATTTTTGTTGTTGTTTTCCTTGTGCTGTGTCGATCGGTTGGTATGCGACATTTTGTTAAAATAATAACTTTTAAACACCTTAATTAATTTGTTTATGAAGCTACCATGGTTCTCTTTACACAAGTTGTAAAGTATGCAACTTTTTGTCCACGCGATGATGTTATACGTCCATATAATTTTTTCATTACCTTCTTTGTAAGTAATAAAAATATCTTTTGCTTTGTTTTTTGTAACTTTTGTAACAATTTGTAGGTCTTGAAAAAGATTTTGTTAATAAATCGAAACGTCGACTTGAGAAGAATTGCAGTTAGTTTTTGTTGATCGTATTACCTGAATTCTACCGTTTGTATAGAAAAAATACAAATGTTTTATTCTTTATATATATATATATATATATATATATATATATATATATATATATATACCATGACCACTTACGCGCGGTCATGGTATGTGGTCATTCACTTTGGACATTCTATTTAATTCACTTTTAGAGATTTAGATTGAATTTTAGATGACCACATACCATGACCATACCATATATATATATATATATATATATATATATATATATATATATATGGTATGTGGTATGTATATATATATATATATAAAGAGTAAATTTTTATAAAAATTACTACGCAAACGGTAGAATTCGGGTGATACGATTCAAAGAAAAAACTCAAATTCTTCTTAAGTCGACGTTTCGATTTATTAATTAAATCTTTTTCAAGACCTACAAAATTATTACAGAAAATTACAAAAAAAACAAGTGAAAGATGTTATTGATTACTTACAAAGAAGGTAATGAACAATTAATTAAGACGTGTAACATCATATAACTTGACTAGCAATGTGGGTTACATAATCGTTGCTGTAAAACGAGCCATGGTTAATGCAACGATTATGTAACCCACATTGCTAGTCAAGTTATATGATGTTACACGTCTTAATTAATTGTTCATTACCTTCTTTGTAAGTAATCAATAACATCTTTCACTTGTTTTTTTTGTAATTTTCTGTAATAATTTTGTAGGTCTTGAAAAAGATTTAATTAATAAATCGAAACGTCGACTTAAGAAGAATTTGAGTTTTTTCTTTGAATCGTATCACCCGAATTCTACCGTTTGCGTAGTAATTTTTATAAAAATTTACTCTTTAACTAATAACGATTGTTATTACCCCCACTCTTTATATATATATATATATATATATATATATATATATATATATATATATATATATATATATATATATATATATATATATATATATATATATGGTATGTGGTCAACTAAAATTCAATCTAAATCTCTAAAAGTGAATTAAATAGAATGTGTGAATCTCCCTGTCTGACTCCTCTCTTGATTTCAATTGGTTCCGCGACCTCTCCCATGAAATTCACTTTGTATGTTGTGTTTGTTAATGTTTCCTTGATTAGATTCCTGGTCTTGTTGTGCACCTCCATTTCTTCCAATTTATTGAAGTGTTTCTCTATCTATGGAGTTGTAGGCCAAGCATTTGGGTTGCTAATTAGGACAATTTGGCAAGGACCGTTGGTTTAACCTCGGTTAGATTAGGTTGCCCGCCGCGAAGTTCAATGTATCAAGGACCGCTGGTGTAACCAGCGGTAGATTTAATCTCAATTTTTCTGTCTTCTTCTTGCTTCCCAGAAACCTCTCATATAATCACTGTGTTTCTCCTTCCTCTTTTCTGTCCACTTCTTTTCTATTTTCTTCTCTATGGGAGTTTGTTCAAACTTCTGTTTTCTAATTTTTTTCTCTGTATTTTTTCCTCTCTGTCATGTCCTCCGTGGAAATTTTGAGTTTCTTGATGTCTTACAAGGTTTCCTTTACCCAGTTGGTTTTGACTGTATTAGTCGTCACTATGTTAAAATTCTTCTTGGTCAGTCTGTTTTCATACATGATATGAATGTGTCCATAGAACTTTGCCCTTCTTTTTCTGATGTTGTTTGTAATCGTCTCTGTCTGTTCTTAGAGTTTTTTTGTTGGTCTCTTTATGCAGATCCACTCTTTCTAAACCAGCCCATAGATCTTTTGTAGTATTTTCCTCCATGTCTTAATTTGGCATTGGTAGAGATATTCCTTCTTGTTGTAGTGGTTCCATGTAAGTCAGTATGCTTTTTGTAGTGTTGCAGTCCTTTCTTCATTGGATTTTGAGTTCTGTCCTGTTTTCTGTATAATCTCTTCCAGGCATTTGAAATTTTCTACTTGTGTTGTCTTTCCATACTTAGTTATCAGTGAGGGTCTGTCTGTGGATTTTGTGTCCATGTACTGTGTAGTTTTGTATGCAATTTGCAGCCTTGCTTTGGCTGAGATTTCGTGTAGTGTCTCTAGAGCTTCTTTGGCTTCTTTTCTATTATTTGTTATAATGGCTATATCATCAGCGATTGCCAAACATTTTATGTTGACGGTTCTATCCTGTGTCTCCAAATCTTTACCCCACTGACTTCTTTTTCCCATCTCCTGATTATTTTCTCTAAAACTGAATTAAATAGAATGAGTGAGAGGCCATCTACCTGTTTCACTCCTGTTTTGTTTTCAAATGTTTCCGAGACCTTGAATTTTGTATGTCACTGGTAGTAGTGAATTTTCTCTGTAGATATTAGGGTTCGTTTTGTCTCGTTTCTTGTTGAGGGAGTGTATTAGTTCACAGAGCCAACGACTTCACTTTGAATATTGTATTAGCTAATGTTTCCTGGATTACATTTCTGGTCTTGTTGTCCACATTCATTTCTTCCAATTGGTATTGGATTACGCATGGTATTGTGATGTTCCTGGTTTTTGTCGTTGCTAATATTGTTTTCAAGCACCAGATCTGTTAACTGCATGATCTGAGGTTCTAGCCGATTTAACAGGGCTTTGCACAGAATTTTGTATGTCACAGGTAATAGTGAAATTTTGCTGTAGTTATTCGGGTTCGTTTTGTCTCCTTTATAAATAACCTTTCCTCTGTTCACATTGGTCTGTTGGTTCCTGTGCTGTTTTTGCTGGTAAGGATAACTGGGAATACTCCTTGTTAAATGGTCTCCCGGAGTTTGGACCGATCCTCTATGGTTTCTGCTGAAATTTTATGTTGCTCCACGTCTGATTTTACTGTGGTGATCTATTTCCCTTTACCTCTACCTGTCGTGGCGAGTCTCCTGTTCGTGAGTCGTGGACATTCATGCGGGTTAAATTTCCATATATGGTTAGGCGCCTTTTCCTATTATGTTAAATTTTCCCTTCATGCCGAGTGCTACCAGAGTATGTAGATAGGGCCACGCTAATGGGTGACCATTATGGGTGAGTTGTTTACTCTCAAGGTTTGCAGACCAGGATTTAAAATTTTCAAAATTACAATTACTTTTCTAAAATAAAAATTTAAAACTTTCTTGCGTCAGTTTTACATGACTTGTAAGACTGACACTGCCAAACAGCTGTAATTAAAGCAATTGAAAAAATTTATAAGAACAGATGTTCATAGACTAGGTAACTTTAAGTTTTAATTCTTTTAATATTTAGTTTTTTTTTCATAAATTCAAAATCAAGTTTATTTTGTTTTTATTAATTCTCTCCATTTTTTCTTATATGACCCCTGCCTCATTTTTTTTTTTGTAATGCAGAAAAACAAGCTTCATCAAAAAATGTAAAAAAACACTAGCTACCTATTTAAAAAAAATATATGACGTCATAACTTTAACAAATTTGACGTTTTATTTTTTTGACTTATGTTAAAAGACGCGGAATAAAATAAACTGTTTGTTTTTGTGTTTGACGTGTTTTATCTAGTTCTATCTCGTTCATAACACGTAATCGTGTGTTTTCGTGATCGTGCTGTTGGCTGCTGTTTTGATAGAAAAAAGGCTTTTCTGGAGATTTCCTCAAATTCATTGTAATGTGATCAATCTGTTGGTGGAAAGAATCAGCTTGTATATTCTTTTCTCAAACACCCGTGTGCGGGTAAATGCGCATTATAGATTAGTTTCAGTTACCGGGATTGCGCACAATCCACTTAAAGATGTCAATACAATTTATTAAAAAAAGCTAGTCCATTTCCGTTTTCATCACCGTGGTACCATTTTGGAGCGCACGTTTTCATTATTTGTTTTTTTGTTGATTGATTGATTGAAATATACTATTGAAATATACTAATCGAGTAAGGTACCTTCCATGAACTAAAAAGGGGTCAAAAACAAGATTTTTTGAAAATTAAGAGAAATTGTGTAAAAATGCGGTTTACGTCTTGACTTTTTTCCGGTGAATTGAACAAAAAACTAGGTTTTTTTAGACGAGCCTTACAAAGTTCCGCCCCCGCAGGGAGCGGCTGTAGGTGCATTTTAATTTTTTTAATTTTTCTTCAAAAACTCCGTTCCTCTTGCGCGTCGAAACGGGAAATTGTCATTTTCTGTTGTAAAACTGAACGGGCCTTCGACCCGTGTCCGTCTGCCCCACGCAAGTACTACACGGCGTCCTCCAGGTGCCAAAAACAGGAGATCGTTTCTAGCACCTTTGAGGAGCAATTTTGGCCCGCGGCTCAATTTTTTTACTGCGTCCTCTTGCCGCGTCGATTTCACGTTTTTTGACGTCATGCGGAAAAGTATGTGACCGTCGGTTCACCCGGTGCGGCGGAAAATGTAAGCGAAAAAAAACCGTTTTTTTCATTACTGTTGTGGACGCCGTTCTCTTGATAGAAGAGCGCCGTGTCTCCAAACCGGTTCGTTCGATGCGAGATATTTACCTGCAACCGGCGGTGGAAGAATCTGGTACCTTCGGCATCCTTTTCCCGCTATGGGTCAATTTTAACACAAAAATCGGAAAAACGCGGTGTTTTTTTTCACCTAATTTGCGGGGATCTCTCTCCTGGGATACCCAACAGTCTGATCGGGACCGGACCAATCGATTCGGCATAGTGCCTTTATGTTTGTTTTGGAGTTTACTTGGGATTGCGCGCTGGATGGCACCGGGATGCCCGAAAAACCATGTTTTGCAGACGTACGCGAGAATCCTCCGGGATTCGCTAAATTAAATAGCAGGGCGGCGCGGTGGCGGTTTATAAATAGAGAACGAAAGGGTCTATAAGGCGATAGTAACGACGCACCGCTCGATCTCATTTGGGGGTCTCGACGCCCGTCCAAACTCGACACGATTTTTTCAAAATTGAGCAAATTGAAACCTTCAATATTCGGTGAAATGTTTTAGAATTGTATTGCTCTTTTCAGAGATTATAGCCCCACGTGTCTACTTTCGAACCACACTTATCTCGGCGCATTACAGCTCCGGGGACGTTCCTCAGGCCCCAATTCGCAAAGTCAATTTTTTTTCACCTCTGCAAACGGAAACGCGTAGAAGAAAATTTACATTTCCAGTCCGACAAGTGCATGCCCGGTGAAAAGGCCAACAGTATGGCGTTTGAATTTCTCAAATCCATCAACGGCTTCGCACTCCAGGCCAAAAAAACTAAGACCATTGCTTCCCGCGGAATCGCAAATTTACACTTACAGCTGATCATTTTGACACTATTTTCGCTCAGGTTATGTGGAAATGTCATTGTTGTAGTTTATCCGTTTATGATTATTCGTGTGCTTGTAAAAAGATAAAATTAAAGAAAAGAATTTCAAACAAAATTCTGATTTTTCGCTCAATGTTAGGTTGAAATTCAAATCAAATTCAAAGAGATATCTTGAAATCTCTAAATTGCAGATTTCGGCGACTCTGGCTCTTGATTAGCAACACATAGCAACTTCAAAATTTGCAAGTTTTTACACTTTTCTTTTAGCAGATTCTTAAATTTCAGACCATTTTACATCAGAAACAGTTGATTCCGTTCACATTTGAATTCTAAAATTTATTTCATAATCCGCAATATTTACGAGTTTTTTTTAAGAATAATTGGAGCTTTTAAATTGAATTTAGATTCCAACGGTACAACACGTGTCTTCCTCGAATGTACATCAAGTGAGTTATTGGCGAAAAGCTGTCAGTTTTACCATTTCACTGCGGAAGGAACAGACATTTCAATATTTATTGACATTTTCGATTCAAATTCGAATACAACTCATCAAGTTCTATTAAAATATGTTGAATTTTCTGCGGCTGGCGGTCCAGACGTGGCCGATGTTTGACATCAGCCCTCCAACTGTTTACTTGATTTTCAAACATTTGCATTTTTCTTTTCCCTACATTTCTAATAAATTCTTCTAGCATGAATCGATAGAGTAAACTTTCCTCTACCAGCGGAGCAAATTTTATCATTCCTTTGCAAACCGCTTTACCAGGATTTTTTTTAAATGCAATTCATTTGCCAAGATTCGGGGTGGCTAGCAACGGTTGCATAATCATCTCCGCCCCACAGAAGTTTCCTTCCATTTTGCTTGGTAAATGGTGTCCGGGAAAATTATATTTCTCAGATTTGTTAAAGTTGGAAAATTCTACATTAGAAACAATTGAATATTCCAGCAAATCCACACTTTTACGTGAGTAAAAGTAATCTCGGCCATATTTGATTAGAGTTTTTACTGATTTTATAAAAGAAAAATATTGTTTTACCAATTTCTGATTGGAGATTCGTGATTCGGCTAATTTTACATGAGGGACGATGTAAGTTTTTCGGTAATCTGGTGATTTAAAATCCATTTTCCAAACGGTGAGAATTACAAGTTTTCTACAAGAATAGTTAAAAATTACACATATATGGAATTTGGAATCTAAAGGTGTATTCCTCGACTTCCTAGCGTGTACAGCAAAAGAGTTATTGTTGAAAAACTGTCAGTTCTACCACTTGACGGCTGAAGGAAAAGCCATAGCGAAATTTATCCGGATTAAAAAAAAATAATCAAATAGTGCTCATTGAGGCCTATTGAAATTTGCTTTTTGAAAATGTGCTTCATGCAAACTTTTTGCGGCTGATAGCCACGACATGACGAGCGTTTAAAAATGCCTCATTTCCTTGGATTTGCATGAAATAATTTTAACACAGATATATAGAGCACTTTCTTTTAACAAACGCATTAAGTTTTAAAAAATTTACAAAAGTTTTAAATAGATTGTACATGTTTCTATTGAAATTGACATATTTGTGATCGAATGCCTTGACACAGGATTTTTTTTAATAAAGCAATACTTGTAGATAGATTGTAGATTGTAGATATGGTGGTGACGACTTGTACTGCGACCTTTATAGATCTATTGTACCCCACCCTCCTCCTCCAAGTGTTGGTGTGCTTGCCCATTTAGAGCGCCTCCTCTAATCCTGACTCCTTTAGGAATCTCCGGATCTGGGTGGGATTCAAGGCCTGCAGCTCCTCTGTGTTTAAGCAGTGAGCCCCAAGGTACAGCTGTCTCTTGCGGAGTAATGCTCCGCAGTCTTTGAGGAGATGTATGGGGGTTTCCTCTGCTGAGCCACAGAATCTGCATCCATCATCCTCCTCTAGGCCTAGGGCCTTGAGATGTTTCCTAAGTCTGCAGTGTCCCGTCAGGGCTCCTGTCAGAATTCTGAGCTTGTTCCTGCTTAGTTTCAGGCAAGCTTTAGTTCTCTTCTGGTTGAAAGATCCCAGCATCACTTTGGATTGCCTTAGCCCTGGAAGTTCTTCCCAGGTTTTCATCCATTTTTCTCTTATTTCTTCATCTAAACTTTTGCGGATGGTGTTCACGCTCATACCGCAAAAGGGTTCCGGACCTATAAAGGGGCTACTGGATCCCTTGTTTGCTAGGTGATCGGCTTCTTCGTTTCCGTCTATACCAGTGTGTCCTGGTACCCAGTATAGCGTTACTTTATTATCCCTGCCAAGTTTGTTCAGCTTCCCCACACAGTCCCATACCAGTTTGGATCTGATGGTGTATGAGCTAATGGCCTTGATGGCTGCTTGGCTATCTGACAGGATAGCAATTCGTTTTTTGCGGTACTTCCTGTCGAGGTTAAACTGTGCACATCTTTCGATTGCGTGTACCTCCGCTTGGAAGATACTTGGGGATGTTCCCATGGATTCGGAGTATCTGGTACGAGGTCCAAACACTCCTGCACCAGTTCCTTCCTTTGTCTTCGAACCATCTGTATACCACTTGATGGCATTTTGCTCTATGTGGTATGCTGAGGATTCGTCGCTCCAATCGGCTTTACTACTACACATTGCTGTGTAGTTTTTCTCGAAGTGGTATTTGCATACCATTTCGTCCTTTGGTATTTCCAGCCAGGGGATCTTGGCAGCGAGGCTGTTTCGGTCTCTGCTCCCGATTATTGTACCTCTGCCCATTCCTTCCTTGCTGAACCTTACGATCGCCGATCTGGCGGCGCTCTCCACCACAAGGTGTAGCGGAGTCAGATCCAGCAGCAGCTCCAATGCTGCTGTCGGACACGACCCCATCGCTCCCGTGATGCAGACACACGCCAGTCTTTGAGTCTTCTCTAGCTGTTTCCTCATAGAGGCCAGCTTGATTCTACTTCCCCACGCAACCGCCCCATAAGTGATTGCAGGTCTCACTATCATGGTGTACATCCATCGCAGGATAGTGGGGTTACAACCCCACGTTTTTCCTGCTAAATTTCTGCACACCATTAGGGCGCGTTTGGCTTTACCTACCACTGTCTCAGCGTGTCTATTCCAGAGGAGTTTGCTATCTAGTGTGATACCCAGATACCTTATCTCCTGTTGGTATTCTACTGCCTTCCCATCTATGAGTATGGGATGCAGGCAGTTTAGTTTTCTCCTTCTAGTAAATGGTATCACCGTGGTTTTGCTCGGGTTGAGCCTCAATCCCACTGTTTGACACCACTTACTAGTTACTTTGAGGCCTCTCTGAACAATTTCACAGAGCGTTCCCTCAAATTTTCCTCTGGCCATTATGACTATGTCATCGGCGTAACCTTGACATTTGATGTCTAGGTTGTTTAGCCTAACCAGTAGTTCATCAACTACCAGGCTCCACATCAGCGGCGATAGTACACCTCCCTGTGGGCACCCTCGAGTTGTGGAGATCTTAATGGTATCTCTTCCCACTTGTGTCTCCGCCACTCTAGTTCTCAGCAGTTCTCCCATCCACTTTGAGATAGTGCTGTCGATACTCCTTCTCTCGAGGGCCGCCTTGACAGCCTCGTGTGAGGTGTTGTCAAAAGCTCCCTCTATATCCAAGAAGGCACATATCGCTACTTCCTTTGTCTCTAGTGCTGCTTCTATTTCATTTGTCAGCTGATACAGGGCGGTTTCTGTGGATTTCCCTGCTCTGTAAGCATGCTGACTCTTGTGTAGTGGTGTACCTACCAGCACCATAGTCCTAAGGTAATTATCAATCACCTTCTCCATTGTCTTTAACATAAAAGATGTTAGACTAATGGGTCTAAAAGACTTCGGTTGAGTGGTGTCTTTCTTTCCCACCTTCGGTATAAATACCACCTTAGCCCTTCTCCATAGCTCCGGTATATATCCGAGCGCTAAACTACTTCTAAAAATATTTAGAAGATACGGCATTAGTTCTCTCTCTCCCTTTTGTAGGAAGGCAGGAACTAGTTCGTCCACACCTGGGGCCTTAAAAGGCTGGAAAGTGCCGATAGCCCATCTGATTCGGTTTTCCGTACAGATGGACGCTGCCCTCTTCCAGTCGGCCCGACTTGGTTTCCGTGGTTGCATCAAGCCCTCGGTCTCCCTGTATCTTCTGCATCCCGGAAAATGGGTTTCTAGTAGGAGGAGAGCTCTTTGCTCTTCATCCTCCGTGAAGGTCCCATCCGGTTTCTTGAGAGTGGTTGTCATTTCCACTCTATCCTTCGCTAGTGCTTTGTGCAGTCTAGCTGCCACCGGCGTGGATTCTATGTTTTCACAGAAGGTTCTAAAGTTTTCCCTTTTTGCCCTTCTGATCTCTTTATTGTAGGTGGTAAGCACCTCAGAGTATTCTAGCCAATTTCCGTATTGCTTGGCTTTGTTGAAAAGCCTACGTACTTTTGCTCTTAATGTAGACAAATTTTTGTTCCACCATTTTTCGTCCTTATGCTCCTTCACGGTTTTTACCGGGCAGCTGGATTCAAATGCCGTGGTGATTGCTACATTTAATTCTCCTACAGCCTGCTCCAGCACGGTGTAGTGTTTGATACCACCCCGCACTGTCACCTGCTCTAGGTTTTCTTTTAGTTGTGAACTAAACATAGGCCACACAGTTTGTCTGGGGTTTCGAATGGGGGTACTTTCCTCACTCGCTCCTTCCAGCTCAAACTCTATGATCCTATGATCTGACATTGAGGGTTCACTTGAAACCCTCCACTTTTTAATTAGTTTACTTACGTTAGCGCTACCTACCGTAATATCCAGTACCTCATTTCTGGCCTTAGTGACAAAAGTTGGTGTGTTCCCGACGTTGTACACAATTAAGTTCTCTTTAATGAGGTATTCTAAAAGGTACTCACCTCTCTTATTAGTGTCCGTGCTGCCCCACATCTCGTTGTGGGCGTTCGCGTCACATCCCAAGATGAGTGGCAGCCTTCTCCTAATACAGTGCTCGACCAGCCTTTGTACCTCCATGGGTGGTATGTTATTACCATCGCCAGGGAAGTATGCTGATGCGATCACTACTTCGCGGTGGAGGCCCTCGGTCTTGATGAGGACCTGTATAGGAACTAAGTCCCGCGTTAAGAATTCTGAAAGACATAAGTAATTAATGTCCTTTCTTACCATAATGCAAGTTCTAGGGGAAGCCTCACGGCTGTCCCATACCAACTTACATTCCCTGTTGCTGAGGCCTTTGATGTTACCTCCGTAGGTCCAGGGTTCTTGCAGTAGCGCTAGCCCTAGGTGTTGTTTGGTGAACATCCTAGCCATCACAGCCGAGGCTGCTCTGGCATGGTGGATGTTCACCTGGGCTACTTTGGTGCGCCTGCTGGTCATTCTTGGTTTATGACAGGAGGCGGCAAGTCCTTCTCTGTCTCCACCAGAACAACTTCTACCTCTTCCTCTGTAGACATAGCTTGACTGCTCATGTCTACGAGTGTGAGGTCGAGGTCGTCTTCCCGGTAGTCCGGGCTGACTTCCTCGTTCACAGCGTTTGTCGTTAAAGGTTCAGCAGAGGGAGCTGCCGCCACCGCTATTCCTTCCACCTCTGAAGTGGCCGTTGTTGCGGTCGTAACTTCCGAGGGAGGGGCCGCTGTGGCTGCCGCTACCTCTACATCCGCTTTTTGTGTGGCGTCGTTCTTCCGCCCATGGACTTTGATCCGCCCGAACCTAAAGTAGAGGCTATGGTTGGCCTTCGCTATGGCTCCAGCGGACTCTTCGTCAATTCCCACCGTTAGGAGTTGACCCCCACTTTCCTCCCGGCACCCAAGGACCTTCCATTCGGAAATGTTAAGTCCTTTGTTTTGGGCCCTAAGGTAGTTGATGGAGGCCTCCGGGGTTTGGTCCCCGCTCCTAGGTAGGAACATGGTGATGACATGTGGCTTGGGGATATCATCGCCCAATTTCGCCACCAGAGCCCCCCCTTCCCAATGTCTTAGGATGGGTGCTCTTGTCATCAGCCATTTTGCCGTCTGTTCGTTCGCACAGTCGACAATGACTAGTCCTGGTTTGAAGTGTATGCCTTCAAACTGTATCTCATGAGACCAGTCTACGACTGTCTCTTTCATAATTGCTTGCTCAAGAGCAGGCATGTCCTTCTTACTCAGGGGATTCCTTGGGTAGTCTCTGGACATAACACCAACCCTCACCACCTTGACGGCGGTGGCGTAGCTGGTGCTCGGCCCAGAAGTCTTGGGAGGGCAGCTGGGGTAGCTGACCACTCCCGTTGCCCCACTTTGGATATTCCCCTTCTGTCTTTTAGCTGCTTTGTTTTGGGGCGTGATAGAATCAGCCCCTCTTTTGGCAGCTCCTTGTGTTTGTGGTGTAGTTCCCACCTTTTTCTGTACTGCTCTCTTCTTAGCTTCCTCGGGTTGTAGCCCGTTTGCTAAGAAGCGCAGATACCATCTCACCCCGGCACCGCTGAGGCCCTTTCTCAGTGGGTCATCGAGTCCGCCTGGACTACCTAGGGGTGGCAAGGGATGTGCCCATCTCGTCTTCTTCTTACCTGCCTTGGGCTTTGTCTCCTCTTGCTTAGTCGCGGGCTTGGTGGGAGTAACGGTGTTACCGGTCACCTTGCCCTGACTTTTAGAAGCCATTTTGGGAGCGGGTCTCCCTTGGCTTGCTGGCTTGGTGGTAGTAACGATGTTACTGACCATCTTGCCTTTGCTTTTTGGCGACAGTCTGGGAGTTGGTCTCTCTAGACTGGTGCGCTCACTCGGATCGTGGGGCTCATGCTCCATCTGATCCGCCAATTGTGTGGCGGTTATGTCCCGCACACACGGATTGAATTTTTGTTTTTGTTTTTGTTTTTTCTCCATTCGAATCCCACGAGTCGCAAGGGAACTAAAGGTCCGCCACATCAGAGCCCCGCTTGATAGTGGTAAGGCTGGATACCCTCTGAGGTCGCCAGGTATCAGAGGGGCTCCGTAAGCGATGGCCGGTTGCCCTTGGCCATCAACCAGTCCCTTCGGCACGGGTCGCATGACACCTTGGGATTAAGGGTTTGGAAGTTCTTGGTTGTTCGCCCTCCGCCGAGCGCCCCAACCGGGGTTATTCCAGTCGTGACGTCCGACGGTACGCGAAACTAAGCCCTCACACCGCGACAAGGTGACTTCCACGTGAGGGCAATACTTGCAAATATATGTTTTTGTCCAATTTTCCGAAGTCTAAGAAACATGCATTTAGCGCTATTTTATAGAACACATTTTCATCTAAAAGTTGTGTAAATTTCATTTTTCCCAAGCGGAGCGTTTTGGCGGAAGAGCTCAATTAAACCCGTGTCAATTGAAAAACAACTTTTGCAACCAAACCGAAGGTTTTTACAAAATTTTCAAAGAATACTTTTTTGTAGACACCGACGTCATACACAGGGATATCCCGGTTATAATTTTCCACCTTGAGGCGTTGACGAGTTATTTGAAAATAAGGTTTGATGCAAAAATAATTTCTCACGCCGTCCCCATTGGAGAGGGATCGTTCAAATTTTATCAGCAGTTACTTCTGGTGGATACCCACATTCATTAAAAGTTTCATTGAATTCCCTGAAATTTTAATACATTTTTTCCCAATTTTTGAATATTTTGAAATTTTCGTATTCGTTTTTGGTTGAAATTCGTGATTGACATGTCTGGATTTGTTTAAAAAATGATTTTAGTATGTTTCACACAACGTGGAACAATAAAATTTCACACATTTGTAGAGAATTAGTTAGTCTATGGTATCTCTTAGTTAGTTTTGCAAAATGTTTTATGTGGCGGCGGCCGCCGCTCCTCAAACTCGAACATAACAGAAATTAATAAATTCAAAAAACTGTAAAATGAAAACTGTAAGAGATATATTGAAATGTTTTTCAGGTCTATATAGATTATACATTTTTCTATTCAAATTGACATTTTGGTATATTTATGGCCGATAGCCTGGACACAAAATTGTTTTAATAAAGAAATATTCATTGAAAACTTGTAAATATATTTTTTGTCCAATTTTCCGGAGTCTAAGAAACATGCAATTTGCGCTATTTTATAGAACACATTTTCATCTAAAAGTTGTGTCATTTTCATTTTTCCAAAGCGAACCGTTTGGCCGAAATTTTTTTTTGGAAACGAAGAAATTCAAAAACCAAATTCAGAGAAGGAGTACCCTTCTAAAATTTTTTCAATTCTATATTTTTTACTTTTGCTACCAAACCGACGGTTTGTACAAAATTTTCAAAGAATTCTTTTTTGTAGACACCGACGTCTTACATACGGATATCTCAGTTATAATTTTTTACCTTGAGGAGTTATTTGCAAATAAGGTTTGATGCAAAAATAATTCCTCACGACGTCCCCATTGGAGTGGGAGCGTTCAAATAGGTGGATACCCACATTCAGTACAAGTTTCATTGAAATCCTTCAAAGATTAATATATTTTTTTGCAATTTTTTAATATTTTGAAATTTTCGCATTCGGTTTTGATCGCAATTCGTGATTGACATGTCTGGATTTGTTCAAAAATTATTTTAGTAAGTTTTACACAACGTGGAACGATAAAATTCACACATTTGTAGAGAATTAGTCAGTCTATGATATCTCTTAGTTAGTTTTGCAAAATATTTTATCTGGCCCCTCAAACTCGAACATAACAAAAATTAATAAATTCAAATAACTATAAAATGGAAACTGCAAGAAATATATTGAAATTTCTTTCAGATCTATATAGATTATATATTTTTCTATTGAAATTGACGTTTTGGTATCTTCGTGGCCGATAGCCTTGACACAGAATTTTTGTAAATACAGAAATTTTGAAAAATCAATTTTGTTTTGTAATCTGTTTTATTATAAAACATGAGGGCTTAACTCTCTTATTATAAATCTTATTTTTGTTTTGTGAGGTGTTACACAATGCCTTTTTCAATGTGGTTGAATTTTGTCCGGTGTTTCATGAAGCTGCTGTTTATGGTCAACCTCACGTTAGTAAGAACTTTAAAAACCATCTTAAATAACATGTAGGTGTAACTAACAAATAAATTATTTTTAGATGTCTTGAGAAAGGGAATAAACATTCCCGAAAGCTCGACTATATAACAAAGAGTTTCTTTTTACCGACCCAAGTTTTGACTACACCCTCACTAAACTTATATATATATTTTCCTGGTTGAAAATATATTACGTTGTTTGTTTAATTATCTAGTCATTAAAAAAACTATCTTCGCATCTTTATATATATATATATATATATATATATATATATATATATATATATATATATATATATATATAAATATATATATATATATATATATATATATATATATATATATATATATATATATATATATATCTTTTCTTGAAATTAATCTTATGTGATAACAACGAAGGGAAGTTTTATTAAAATTTAAACTCATTTGCAGAAAATGTTAGCGACGTCATGGTAGCCATCATTTATGCTTATATCTAAAAGTTTTTTTTGCGTTGACAAGGAAAAGTTAGTTAACATCTGTTTTATAATTTTATTTAGATGTTTGAACTTCAAACCAACTTGAAAACACAACTAATTAAATGGAATTAATTTGTTTTTGTTTTGTAGAAACTTTTGAAAATAAGTGAAATAATCAAATTATTCTGGTCTGGTAACAACTTGGCACTGAGTTCACTCCACCCTCACATACATGTCAAGCCTTGTTTTGTTTGTCTACACCCTACTCTTAACTAGAGCATAAGTAATCCATGTTTTATCTCGTCTCCATACTCTATTTAGTCTTTACCGAATATAAAAGACTGGGCTTATTCAATCATGCCTGTCCAGTGTTTAGTTAAATCTCCGCTTTGTGTTCTAGTCTTCTACTACTAGCCTGTCTAGTCTTAAAATTCTCTTATTAGTCTTGTCTCTTTAAGTCGTTTTTTCTTGTATTTGCTGTCCAGTCATTTTTCTTTATCTTAATCCAATTTTGTCTCTCTACTCTGCTCTTATAAGATCTTCTTAATCCCATTTGTCTAATACTGTCTATCTATCAAATCTTATTAATACAATCTTACCGGCCTGTTCAGCCCAAGATAGTCTTATCTGTCTAGTCTTATTTCGGATTGAAGTTTGGGGTTTATCGCCAGAAGTCTCGAGCACTCAAAGTACAAAAACGGGTTATTGAAGGGTAATGGTCCGATCGAACCGTTCAAATCAAGATCTGCGAAGGAAAGGTATTAACAGTATCTCGTTTAATCATTTTGGAAATTACTTCCCTAATAAATAAAGAAAAAGGCCATTTGAAACAAAAATAAAGACCAACATAATTATAACACAAGGACAAATTATCAAATTCATTCTACAAAAATAAAATGTCGGAGATAGAATTTTATAATAATTTTCCATTCAACATAAAAAGTGAATCTAATTAAGAAACTTGAATCTAAATTAACAAGAAAACATTAAAAATACACAGCAAACACATTTTTTACAAATCCTTGATTTTTTACATTGTCTATATATATTATATTAATGCATAATTATGGTTAATTTATCTAATATGTGCAACTGTAAATCAAATTATTAATAAATGATTTTTTTGTTACATCTGTTTAGTATTTGTTTCCAGTCTTAAGTGACTAGCCTTAATGTTCAATTATGCTTGGTCTGTAAAATACTATCTAAGTAGTCTTTTTTACTATAGTATTGTTTAATCTAGTCACGCCTCTTGAGCTCCGTAAGGCTGGTCTTATTTATATGGTAATTTTGTCCATCTAACCTTATCATTTATGTAGATCACATTTACTTTATATTGCCTGTCTAATCTTGGTTTGCTTAACTTCCTTATCTAATCATGTATGTTTCTAATATCTAGTTCTGCTATCTTCATCATCCTGTATTAGTCTTGCCAGTTTAATCTATGTATTTCTGCTCCTGTATGCTCTTCACTGTCCAGTTGTGACAGTGTTATTGTATCTGTCTAGTTTTTTTACTTTATTTTCATCTATATTTGTCGATATGGTATTTCGTATGTATGCAAGGTTATGATAAACTAAGTGCTTAATGCTAAAACACGTCAAACAATTTATTTTATTCCGCGTCTTTTAACGTTTGAAAGTCAAAAAAAAAACGTCAAATTTGTCAAAGTTATGACGTCATCAATATTTTTTTTAAATAGGAAGCTAGTGTTTTTTTACATTTTTTGATAAAGCTTGTTTTTCTGCATTATAAACAAAATTAATTGAGGTAGGGGTCATTAAGAAAAAACTGAGAGAATTAATAAAAAACAAATAAACTTGATTTTGAATTTATGAAAAAAAAACTAAATATTAAAAGAATTAAAACTTAAGTTACCTAGTAAAAATATCTGTTCTTATCATTTTTTTTTCAATTATTTTAATAAAACAACTGTTTGTAAGTGCCAGTCTTACAATTAGTGTCATACCAACTTGAAACTAAAATGACGCATGCGCAGTAAACCGTACAGCAGTAGTAGTAAAAATGTTGTGTTTTGTTGTGTTATCAAGGATATCTGTATTTATATATATATACAGTGTGGGGCACATAAAGTGTTACAGAGCAATAACAGTCAAACTATTGATTATATTCAAAAAAGTTTAAAACAAATGTTTTAGGGATCGAGAGGGCCGTCATACTAGACCACTCTATTTTTTTGTCGGTGGAGGCGCTGAAGCTACGACAAGGTCACCTCCACTTTCTTAAATGGAATCATGTATTTTTGTTTTCGATAATATTTTTGCGGATTTTAAGACGAATTCAGCGACCTGCAACACAAGGTCAAAGGATCGAATGGAAAAGACACATAAAACTTAAAAAGGGACATAAAGTGTTACAGAGCAGCAACACAAAATTTATTAATAATATCCAAAAATGTTTCATATTTTAAGTTTAAGTGTTCGAGAAGGCCGTCATACTGGGCCACACTATTTTTTTATCGGTGGAAGCGCTGAAGCTACGTCAAGGTCAACTCCAATTTTTTTAAATTGAATCATGTATTTCTTTTCGATAATATTATTGCCGATTTTAAGACGAAATCAACGACCTGCAACACAAGGTCATTCTAGTCATGCAAAGTTTGAAAATAGTCGATAATATCGAAAAATATCGGAACAATCAATTTCAAAGGATCGACTAACCTTGGTTTTGGTCTACCTACAAAAGATGCTCAAAGTGGTGACCCTCGACTTGTAAGCACTTGTTAATCGGCTGGTGGAAAGACTGTCTAACTTCAGCCAACATTTGTGGTGTAATTTCGGTACAAGTTCGGCGGATTCTTTCCTTCATGTCTTAGTAGGCGTAGTAGGTGCTACCGCCATTACGCGATCTTTGATAAACCCCCATAAAAAGTAATCGGTTGATGTTAGATCTGGCGAACGAGGTGGCCAAGCTACAGGACCGCCTCGTCCTATCCACTTTTCGCCAAAAATCTCATTCATCACTTGTCTTGAACACAGAGCATAATGGGGTGGTGCACCGTCGTGTCGCATCCACATGTTCATGCGAACATACAAGGGCACGTCTTCTAGTAATTCAGGCAGTACGTTTTGCAGAAAGTTTGCGTAAACTTGCTCAGTTAAGCAACCTTCAAAAAAATATGGACCAATGACGTGATCGCTGACAATGTCGCACCAACAATTAACGGACCACGGATGTTTAAATGGTACAGCTCTCATCCATCGAGGATTCTCATTTGCCCAGTAATGCATGTTATACCTATTCACATTTCCCGTATTTCTGAACATTCGTCAGGAAAAAGCACGTGACTCAAAAATGAAACATCTCTGCGCATTTTTCTACGAATCCAATTACAGAAATTAACGCGATTTATGAAGTCATTGGCGTACAATTGTAGAATTAATGACATAGGATACGGATGGAACTTGTGTTTATGCAAGATCCTTAACACAGATCGCCGATTAATTCCACTCTCTCTTTCCATTTGCCTACTGCTCGAATGTGGATTTAGTGCAACAAAACCTAACATAGCAGCCGCATTATTTTCATTAGTAATCGGTGGACGTTTCACTCGTGCTTGTTTCACTGTACCGAAGCGACAGAAATTGTCAGCTAAACGCTTAAAAGCTATGTGCGATTTTTGTCGCCTATCCAGATAACGAGCCGCATACAAATCTCGGGTGTTTCTGTAATTTTTACGGCATTCGCCCAACACCATCAACATATCAAAAGGTTCTTGAAATTCGTTCATTTTCATTCATTTTCGCGATTCAACGTTCTCACATTAGAAGGTAAACCGTGACTAACTGATATGTCAACAGAAAACCCAGGTTAGTCGATCCTTTGAAAGTGATTATTCCGATATTTTTCGATATTTTCAACTATTTTCATACTTTGCATGACTAGAATGACCTTGTGTTGCAGGTCGTTGAATTCGTCTTAAAATTGGCAATAATATTATAGAAAAGAAATACATGATTCCATTTAAAAAAGTGGAGGTGACCCTGACGTAGCTTCAACGCCTCCAGCGATAAAAAAATAGAGTGGTCGGGTCGAGTATGACGGCCTTCTCGATCCCTAAAACATTTGTCTGAAACTTTTTTGAATATAATCAATAGTTTGACTGTTATTGCTCTGTAACACTTTATGTGCCCCACCCTGTATATATATATATATATATATATATATATATATATATATATATATATATATATATATATATATATATATATATATAATATATAAGAGAAGATTTTTTTTAATGCCTAGATAATTAAACAAAATATATATACGTTTAATGAGGGTGTAGTCAAAGCTTGGGTCGGTAAAAAGAAACTGTTATATAATCGAGCTTTCGGGAATGTTTATTCCCTTTGTCAAGACATCTAAAAATAATTTATTTGTTAGTACACCTACATGTTATTTAAGATGGTTTGTAAACTTCTTACTAACGTGAGGTTGACCATAAACAGTAGCTTCGTGAAACACTGGACAAAATTCAACCACATTGAAAAAGGCATTATGTAACACCTCACACAACCAAAATAAGATTTAGAATAAGAGAGTTAAGCCCTCATGTTTTATAATAAAGCAGATTACAAAACAAAATTGAATTACCAAAATTAATTACTTAACAAAAAAACAAAATTGAAAACGTGTGCTCCAATATGGTGCCACGGTGATGAAAACGGAAATGGGCTAGTTTTTTTAATAAATTGCATTGACATCTTTAAGTGGATTGTGCGCAATCCCGGTAACTGAAACTAATTCATAATACGCATGTACCCGCACACGGGTGTTTGTGAAAAGAATATACAAGCTGATTCTTTCCACCAACAGATAGATTACATTACAATGAATTTGAGAAAATCTACAGAAACGCCTTTTTTTTAAACAAAACAGCGGCCAACAGCATGATCAAGAAAACACACGATTTTGTTTTACGAACGAGATAGAATTTGATGTTCTAATTTTAGTATGTAATCATAGATAATGCTAAGATTGTTAACATCAGTTTTCTTGTTCATACTATTGACCTCTCCCTTGATGTAAAACATTTCTTTAAAAATTCTTTTATGGTAATTTCTTTCTGTGCATAACACTATCACCTTGCCAAAATCCATTGAATGTTTATTCATAATTACATGTTCTGACAGAGCACAAGACACCTTATCTAGTCTGCAATCACTTTTGTGAGACGTAATGCGTCCCGACAAACACCTAGAAGTTTGTCTTATATAAATTTTGTTACAATTCAGACAAGGAATATTGTATACCACATTTGATTTTTCTGATGTGTCCAACCTGGTTTTTGTTTTTGCAAATAAATTGCTATTGGTTATTAAGATGCGCTGGGCAATCTTAACATCCTCACCTTTAAAAATGTTTATGAGTTTCGGTGTTAACGACTCTATATATGGTAGTGAACACAAAAACGTGGGGTTGTTACTATGTGGGTTTTCCACATTTTCCACATTATTAATATTTCTCTTGACTTCTAATACTTGGTGGAACTCCTAATATGTTTACATTTGAAATATAGTGCGTATTTAATTTATTTACAACATTATCCGTTCCCGGATTCAAGGGAGAACTAAACAAAAGTTTGTTAACTAAATGATTCGGATATGAATTTTCCAGTAGGATATCTCTCACCATCCCTAGGCATTCAATCACGAAATCAGGGTGTGATAATTTCATTACCCTACTTCTCATCACCGAGACTAGATTAATCTTCATTTTCATCGGATGATAGGAATGAATGCTCGTGCAGGGTTTTCTGTACCATTTAGTTTTTAGTATGTTATTGCTTGTTCGGAAGACTTTCATGTCCAAAAGACGGAATCGAGTTGTTAGAGTCTTCCTCTTCTGCTGTAAATTGTAGGTTGGTGTTATAACCATTGAAAACATTAAGCGCCTCACCCATTTTATCCTTAGGAACAGATAATATCAAATCATCAACATATCTTTTAACAAAAGGTATATTGAAAGGTATTTTTTCCAAACTGTCTGCGATGAGATCATCCAAGACAAAATTTACTAAAATGGGGGATATAGTTGACCCCATTGGTGTACCAAAAATTTGTTTGTAATATACGTCATTGTGAACAAAAACATTTGAGTCAAAAATAAATTCTAAAGTTTGTTTAAAAGTTTCGAAGTCAAGAGAGCAATGTAGTGTAACCTTTTCCCAATGTTTTCTTAAACTCGTTACTATAACAGATAACGGTACATTGATGAAAAGTGAGACGACATCAAAACTGACCAACACATAATCATCAGGTAGTTTAAAATTTTTAATGAAACTGCTAAAAGTTAGTGAGTCCTGTACATAATAATCATTGTCTGAATCATAAGAATTAGCAAGTATGGTTGCCAGCCTTTTTGCCAATTTGCTATTTGGAGAGTCTACCGACGACACAATAGGTCTAACGGAGAGATTAGGTTTATGAATTTTGGGCAAGGTGTAGAGTCTAGGGGCAACCGCATTATAAATAGTCAGTGTTTTACATGTGATTTCATCAACTAACTTGCGTTTCTTTATATTAGCGACAATTCTGTTAGCTTTTTGTTGTAAAGTGCAAACAGGGTTGTTTTTTAATTACCTGTAATATTTTGTGTCATTAAGTAACTCACAAGTTTTGTTGATGTAATCATCTTTTAACATTATTACTGTTACATTGCCTTTGTCACTCCTTACAACATAGAGGTCTGGGTGTTGTTTCAAAAATTGTTTGCCTTGATCAAAAATTTTGCTTAAATGGTGTGAATTATTTGAATTTTTATGAAAAAAGTTAGTTATTGTATTAGTGAATTGAGCCCGGTAAGTGTTCTGATGGTTTTTATCTACATTTAACAAAATGAGTTTTAAATCCGCTAATAGGTTGGATAATTTAATATCGCCTATTACGGGATTTATTCCAAACTTTGGTCCAAAAGTTAGTAACCTTTTAACATCACTGGGTAAAATTGTGTTTGTTAAATTTTTTATCCATTTATCTTGTATTTTAATATTAAGAAACTAATCCGTTCTCAACTCACTTAATTTTTTAATGTTATTATTTTTGATTTTGTGAAAACGGTTTTTGTATTTTATACTAATTCTTCTATTAAATTAAAAAGGCGCCTAACCTTCTATAAAAATTTAACCCGCATGAATGTCCACGACTCATGAACGGGAGACTCACCACGGCAGGTAGAGGGAAAGGAAAATAGATCACCACCGAAAAATCAGACCTGGAGCAAATTCAAATTTCAGCAGAAACCATAGAGGATCGGTCCAAACTCCGGGAGACCTTTCAACGAGGCGTATTCCCAGTGGCCCTGACCAGCAAAAACAGGAGGGGAACCAACAGCACAGGAACCAACAGACCAATGTGAACAGAGGGAAGGTTATTTAGAAAGGAGTCAAAACGAACCCAAATAACTACAGAGGAATTTCACAATTACCTGTGACATACAAAATTCTGTGCAAAGCCCTGTTAAATCGGCTAGAACCTCAGATCATGCAGTTAACAGATCTGGTGCTTGAGAACAATATTAACAACGACAAAGATCAGGAACATCACAATACCGTACATCGACTTCATATAGACATATAGATAAACAGTCTTCAACAAATTGGAAGAAATGAAGGTGGACAACAAGACCAGAAATATAATCCAGGAAATATTAACTAATACAACAACCAAAGTGAAGTCGTTGGCTCTGTGAACTATTATACTCCCTCAACAAGAAAGGAGACAAAACGAACCCTAATATCTACAGAGGAATTTCACTACGACCTGTGACATACAAAATTCAAGGTCTCGGAAACATTTGAAATCAAGACAGGAGTGAAACAGGGAGATGTCCTCTCATCCATTCTATTTCATTCAGATTTAGAGAAAATAATCAGGATATGGAAAAAAGGAGTCAGTGGGGTAAAGATTTGGAGACACAAAAATATAACCGTCAACATAAAATATTTTGCATTCGCTGATGATATAGCCATCATAATAAATGATAGAAAAGAAGCCAAAGAAGCTCTAGAGACACTACACAATATCTCAACCAAGGCAAGGCTACAAATTGCATACGAAAAAACACAGTACATGAACACAAAATCCACAGACGGACACTCACTGATAAGTAAATATGGAAAGAAAACACAAGTAGAAAATTTCAAATGCCTGGAAGAGATTATACAGAAAACAGGACAGAACTCAAAATCCAATGAAGAAAGGATCGCAATACTACTAAAAGCTTACTGACTTATGGAACCACTACAACAAAAAGGAGTATATCTATCAATGCTAAATTAAGACACTATAATGCAGTAGTTTTACCAGAGGCCTTGTACGTATCAGAAACAGAGGTAACCAAGGGGCAAACAAACATCAAGGACATACAAAAACAAGAGATTAAAATACTAAGAAAGATCTACGGGCCGGTTCAGAAAGAATGGATCTGGATAAAGCGACCATCAAAAGAACTGTACGAACAGACAGAGACTATTTCAAATAACATCAGAAAAAGGAAGGGCAAAGTTCTATGGACACATACATATCATGTATGAGAACAGACTGACCAAGAAGAATTTTAACATAGTGACGAGTGACGACTAATACAGTCAAAACCAACTGAGTAAACGAAACCTTGGAAGACATCAAGAAACTCAACATTTCTACAGAACACTTGACAGAGATACAAAATACAGAAAAAAAAAATCAGAAAACAGAAGTTTGAACAAACTCCCAAAGAGAAGAAAACAGAAAAGAGGAAGAAGAAATACAGTGATTATATGAGAGGTTTCTTTAAAGCAAGAAGATTAAATCTACCGCTGGTTAAACCAGCGGTCCTTGATACATTGTACTTCGCGACGGGCAACCTAATCTAACCGGAGTTAAACCAACGGTCCTTGCCGACTTGTCCTAATTGGCAACCCAAATTCTAGGCCTACAACTCCATAGATAAACACTTCAATAAATTGGAAGAAATGAAGGCACAACAAGACCAGAAATCAAATCCAGGAAACATTAACAAACACCACATCCAAAATGAACTTCACGGGATAGGTCTCGGAATCATTTGAAATCAAGAGTGAGACAGAGAGATAGCCTCTCTCCCATTCTATTTAATTCAGTTTTAGAGAATTAAATAGAATTTTAGATGACCACATACCATGTGGGGTACGGGATCATTCTCTAGTGGCACTCTTTTTCCGTGTTTCATGTTTAATATATTGTCAATGTGTATATATATATATATATATATATATATATATATATATATATATATATATATATATATATATATATATATATAGCAATCCCGCTTCCTGCGTGCCGGAACCACTTCCATGAAACATTTGTTAGTCCCTGTCTCGATCCCTCCAAAAACCTATTTTCCTTCAACATCCTTTTTCCTCTTTCCAAATTTACTTTCGTCAAATTCCACAGTGATTCTTGGTCCGCCAAGCATTTCATTGTCACTTATACATATTTCTGTGCAAACCTCCCTGCAGAAGTGGCACAGGTTTGTAATGTACTTCAGACAAACCTAAACATTATTGGCAATAATTTTTAAGGATACCCTTTCTTCCCAGATTTTTGTTACTATCAGAATTTGTGTACTGAACAGATGGCTCAACTCAAACCAACTTCCCTTTCAAAGGCTTGCACGTCCACCGATAACCATCGTTTTTTTTGTCACTTTGTTCAATTCCATATTTGCCACACACACAAGCCACACACAAGCCCATTTGAATAAGCCATTTCGCTACCATTTCCTGAGTTGCTGTCGCATTTCTAATATTGTCAATATGAAAATTGAAATACTTTTTACTTTTACTTTTTTACTAACAAATTATGGAATATTAATTATGTCAATAAAAAAATTGATTGAACTTTGTAGACTGTAGATTGTAGATATGGTGGTAACGACTTGTACTGCGACCTTTGTAGATCTATTGTACCCCACCCTCCTCCTTAAAGTGTTGGTGTACTTATCCATTTAGAGCGCCTACTCTAATCCTGATTCCTTTAGGAATTTCAAGATCTGGGTGGGATTCAAGGCCTGCATCTCTGTGTTCAAGCAGTGAGCCCCAAGGTACATCTGTCTCTTGCGGAGTAATGCTCCGCAGTCTTTTAACAGATATATGGGGGTTTCCTCTGCTGAGCCACAGATTCTGCATCCGTCATTCTGCTCTAGGCCTAGGGCCTTGAAATGTTTCCTAAGTCTGCAGTGTCCCGTCAGTACTCCTGTCAGAATTCTAAGCCCTGGAAGTTCTTTCAAGGTTTTCATCCATTTTTTTCTTGTTTCTTCATCTAAACTTTTGTGGATGGTGTTCACACTCATGCCGCAAAAGGGTTCTCGACCTATAAAGCGGCTACAGGATCCCTTGTTTGCTAGGTGATCGTTGTTAGATCATGTTATGCTAGGCTTCTTCGTTTCCGTCTATACCAGTGTGTCCTGGTACCCAGTATAGCGTTACTTTATTATCCCTGCCAAGCTGATTGAACTTTATTCGCACACTTGGATTTTTTATGTTTATACCCATACTTGTCATAAAAGTTTGGAAATGTTTATATTTCCAAATGTAAACGCTGATTTGTTACATACTGACTGTCAACAAAAAAAATTGACACTGGCGCTGTAGTCAGAGTGTGACCTAAAAGCAAACTCAACCCCAATTTTATTATGATGGCTCCTTTAACCGAAAGAGAAAGAATAGAAATTCTAATGATGGTAGGTTAAGGCGATAGACTACGAAGTCATGAAGAAGCATGTGCTTTAATTAACGAAACACATTTTGAAAGAGCTCCAATTGCTAGAAGCACAATAAGCAGAATTGTTGCAAAATTTAATGAAACCGCAAGCGTGAGGGATGCTCCAAAATCTGGAAGACCAGAAATAAGCGACGATGCAAAGTTAGATATTTTGCTGTCATTAGAAGACAACCCTCACGCAACTACAACAGAAATTGCCTTACAAGAAAATGTTAGTCAGTCGTTTGTAGTAAAGTTTAAAAAAAAAGAAAAACTGCACCCATACAAAGTTCAACTAGTTCACGAACTCTCAGAAGATAATCCGGATAGATGTTCGGTATTTTGTGAAATCTTCATGAGACATTGTGACGAAAATTTGTTCGTCTTTATGGTCTTAATGTTCGAAGGTTTCTGGTTAACCAGTTTGAAGGAAGGTGGATTGGAAGACGTGGACCAATCGAGTGGCCACCTAGGTCACCTGATCTTACCCCCTTAGAATTTTTTCTGTGGGGACATTTAAAAGGTCGGGTCTACGTTAACCGACCAGACAATTTAGAATACTTAATGGAACGAATTAGACATGAAATGACTCGTATAACTCCGCAGATGATCGAAAACTTTGTAAATCAGATCTACCATCGTCTTGGCCTATGTCAGATAGTGAACGGGACACAGTTTGAACAATGCCTGTAAGAAATAGTTTTGACTTAATGGACTGTTTTGTTAATTTAAAAGTTATTACTAAAATTAAATTTATTTCGTTTTTTATTAATTTTCTCGTTTTTTTTTTTTATGTGAACCCTACTTCAATTATTTTTTATAATGCAGAAATACAAGCTTAATAAAATAGTGTAAAAAAGCTATCTTCCTATAGAAAAAAATATTGATGAAGTCATAATAAATCTTTTGACAAATTTGACGGTTTATTTTTTTGACTCACGTTAAAAACCGCGGAATAAAATAAACTTTTTGACGTCTTTTGCATTTTTTTCAACAATGAATATAGTGCGTTTTATGAATTTTTTGCATTACTTATCATAACCCTGTATATATATATATATATATATATATATATATATATATATATATAATTTCGGAATATGTACACATTTAAATTCATTTGAGCTATTGCTCAGGTAGATGGAAACCCATCTCTACAAGAGGTTAATATCTCTAGAAGATAATGGGCACGAAACTAAATCAATAAGAAGAATAGAACGGAAATCTTCTGTTACTCATTGGCAAACTTTGTTCTAGATCAGGGGTCGGCAAAGTGTGGCTCTTTTGGTGTCAGCTTATGACTCTTCAGAAACATATCGAAACAAAAAAATCACAAAAAGATCACAAAAAAAAGAAACAAAACTGCCCCTCTCCGGGAATCTTAGGACCGCCGGCGCCGCTGCCAAGTTCATAACTCACAGTCACTCTTTTTCACAATTTTAAGAATAAACCAGATATTGTGAAGAAAATCAAAAGCTTAGACAGACAAGTCGTTAAATGTATGCCAACAAGTTGAGGACGTTACATTAGCATCAGTCATATCAATAGCGGTCGATGAGTCTTGTGACATAAAGGATACGGCACAAGTTGTCCATTTTTCTCGCCATATATCATCAGTTGGTTCTAAAGAAGACCTCCTGGTATTAATGCCACTCAAGGGTCAAACACAAGGAGAGGACGTAGAAAATGCAGTGAACGAATGTCTGAATAAAAATCACATCGATCTTATTAAATTAGTGTCAATTGCAACAGATGAAGCTAAAAGTATGGTAGGCAGTAACCCCCCCCCCCCCCCAATTTTTGATAGTTATTATCAATTTTGAGTTTTAACACTTTTGACAGATTTAAATTATAAATGTAGCTTTAATGATTAATAATAATCGATTAGACAAATACACATAATTATCCAAAGATGCAAAGAATGTTTTTGCCATTTATGACAAGTTTTGGGAATATAAGTTTTCGATGAAAATAAGAAGTTGGAGGTGACAGGCTCTATATAGAGAGGAATGGAAGGAAGTAATTCAGCAGGCCAAGGTTCTTCATGGACCTTAGTGCTGGCAGAAGAAGAAGAAGTTTTCGATGAACTTAACGTAACGGGACGCGACGGGACGTGACGTGACGTATAACTTAAACACGTTCTTTTATATGCGACTGATTACGCCTGACCCGACGGACATATCAGAACTTAACGTAACGTAAACGCTGCCAAAGTTCAAACTTCGCTTCCCGTTAGGTTAGCTGATTCTTGACTCTTTTTCCCAATCAACGCTCTCGATTTTTGCGCGCATGCAATCGAATTTAAGAGTGACATTGTTATTCTGTTATGATTGGTGGTATTGTGTTGTGATTTATATTGTGCAATAGCCAGCAACTACAACAACAGAAAGAAAAGAAAATGTCGATGGAGCTTTCACAAACGTACCGTTCGTTAATTCACGTCAAATCACTTTAAACGTAGGTTTACGATGAACGTTAAGTTCATCGTAAACCGGACATTAACCATCCAAAGGAATGACAAATAAAGGAATGATATTGTCATTTTTGACAGTTATTATCAGCTATTATCATTTTTATAGTAATTGCTATTTTTAACAGTTATTAAAATTGTTGACAATTATGAACTACTTACAATACAATACAGATTACAATAGTAAATGTAGCGGCAGGCCCCGCAAGCCAGACCTTCAGGGGGGTCGCGCAGGATAGGGTCCGGCTGGCAAACGCCACCTCAACTATATGGCCAGTCCGATGCTGGATTTGGTAGTCAAAGCCACCAGTAATATTATAGCAAAGTAAGCGCTTTTGCAATAATATCACCGCTAATTATGAAAAAAAAATAAAAAATAGGACTTTTTGAAAAAAATTATCCGTGGCTCTTGATCCGGTTTAAAATCATTTAAAAAAAAATTGGCTCAGAAAGAGTTTGCCGACCTCTGTTCTAGATAGATTGAGTGAGCCGTTCGCTACCGTCAAAGCAAGTAACAGGAACGGTCAAGATCTATATTTTCAGGGGCTGAAGGCCAACACAGATATTAGAACAAAAGAGTTAAGAAAATGATATAATTTGTATTATTCTTAATTCTAAACAAAACGAGAAACCTCACGTTTATCAGTGAGTTCTTTACATTACACGATTTTAGTAGATTGAAAGGTAATTAACTTGGTTTTAATTAAAACTTAAGGTAATTAAATTCTTTTGAACGTTTGTTTCTTCTGATTGATGTTATAATTTTGTTAAACTAGTTACATGAATTGGGAATCGACATTACAATTAATAACATAGTCGTATCTTTTCTTATAGATAAGATTTTGTTATTACATACTTTCATTTATGTAAACTAAAAGTACAATATTGTTCATAAATAAACTCTTTTCTTACAGAGCAACTCAAGAGTGTTTTAAATCGAGAGTGTCGACCCAATCATTAGAAAATACCATTATAAAGCGAAATTTTTTGTCAGAAAAAGGAAAAGTTGTAGCTTCAAACGAAAAATCAAACCATATTATTATAACCTCAATTGTCACACAAGATGACAATTTTTTTCTGATTCCTGAGGAGTCTCAAGCAGCATCTAGTCACAAACTTATCTACGCCTCTAATGCTTCAGCTACAGTAAAAAATAAATTGAAAAAAGACATAAAACTAGAAGTGTATGTATAAAAATAACAGAACATATACTAAAAACATATGTGCATATATGCAACTGGAAGGTTGCATTATAAATAATTACAGAGGAATTTCATAACTACCCTTTTAATACACAATATTATCGAAAGCTCTCTTCTGGACATGCTATATCCTCAATTAGACAAACAAATTGGAGAATATCAAGCTGAATTTATTAGTAACAGATCCTGCCCAGAGCAAATTCTAAACCTCAAATAAATAATTAAGTACATGAAAATATCAAATAAAAAGATAGTGCTAATATTTGTCGATTTTTAAAAAGGCACATTATTCAATAGACTATTCAATAGACTAAATAAACAAACTCTTACAAACACAGTATCTAAAGTTAAATTCCTTGGAGCAACCACTAGTCCCTTCTAAATTGTATTAGGAGTCCGACAAGGAGGCGGTTTTTCACCATTATTAGTCAACTGTGTACTGGAAAAAGTTATAAGAGAATGGAAAATGGAGGAAGAAAAACAAAAAGTTAATAACTACATAAAGTTGGGTAGATCGAAAGAAGCAATAAATTGTTTGGCCTTTGCAGACGATCTCGTAATAATAGATGAAGCCTTAGAGAATGCAATGAAAAGACTAGAACTTCTGAAGGAAACAGCTGAGAAGGCAAATCTACAAGTATCTTTTGAAAAAAAACCGAATACATGACCAATGAGAGTAACCAACCAACAAATTTAAAAACCAAATATGGCAACATCAAGAAAAGTGACAACTTTAAATATTTGGGTGAAAATATAAACATAAAAAGTGAAAAATGATTGAAATGAATCTGTACAATAAAAAGTGTTTTTCTAAAGATGCTAACTTAAGGCATTATAATACAGTTGTAAAACCAGAAGTCCTCTATGGGTCGGAAACATTACTTTTAACCGGATGCAAAATGGTATTGGAAGATTTGGAAAATATTGAAAGAAGAATTGTATGAAAAATATTAGGTCCACTCAAAAACAAAGATGGCAATTGGGTTTTGAGACCAAATAAGGAAGTGTACTCATTCTGGCCTAAAATAACAGACGAGATCAGGAAAGACGTGTTACACTCTATGGACATCTAGAGAGAATAGAGGGGGACATATTGACAAAGAAGATCCATACGTTCTTCCAGAACAGGAGAACAGACAAAGGTAATGGATGGGGTGGTAAATGAATGGAGTGTTGGAGGAACAGGAAGGAACAGGATGGAAAAGGGAGGCAAGACAAGAAGATATGCAGATTAAATAGGAGACCTTGCTCAACAGAGACAAATTTAGACAAGAAGTCAAGAAATTCAGAGGTTTTCAGGAAGCTATAACAAACAAAAAACAGATGGTGTCAAATGGTCAGATGAGAGGAAAAAAACTCATTCTGAGAAAATGAAAGAGTGTTGGAGGAACAGGATGGAAAAAAGAAATAAATAGTTATCCTGATGTGGTCCTTAGTTAGCCCGTAACAAATAATAATAATAATAAAAACATATGTAGATGAGGATGGATGTATTTTCAAAACCAATTTCTAGAGGAAATTACACAACAAAAACATACTATTGCCAATGGAGGTAATTCAGAAGATCCAATAGTGAAAATTTTAGAAAAAATACTTAAAAAGCAGAACAAAAAAGAAAAACAAAGTATAAAAAAGTTAGCAGATAGGTTTTCACTTGAAAAATTTGATGGAAAAAATATAAGCGCATATTATTGGATTGAAATATTTGAAAAAGAATGCGATAGGTTTGACATAGTAAGAGATGAAGAAAAATTGAAATCTTTAGATTATTTCTGAAAACATCAGTTAGAATGGTTAGAATTGAAAACACATTTTTTACAAACATATGTCAATAAGGGTTGAATTGTAAGCAAATAAGTTATCTATTTTTTAAATATTAATCAGGATCTTTTTTAGAATATGCTATAAAAAAACTCTTGAAATAAGAAAGACAATTTATCAGGGAACCTGAATCGATATAATTGCTGCCGGTTTACCAGATTTTATTACAGATAGAATAATCGAAGAGGGAGTTATAGAAACAAAAAACTTATTTTATGAACTTGGGAAATTTTTGGTACAAAAAAAAATACAAGAGAAGGAATGGGAAGCCTGGAAAGAGAGACTCCCCAAGGAGTACAATTGGAGGATACAACCGGCACGGAGAGAGAGTGCCTACGGAAGGGCAAAGGGGGGAATAATAACAGGGGTCAGAAGAGGCATCAAGGAATCGGAGAGAATTCTAGAAGGGGTGGAGGGTCTAGTTTTTAGGGAGGTAGAACTGGAGGGGGAGTGGTGGCAGATAGCAACCGTTTATAATAATAAGGGACTGGAAAAAATTAAAGAGGGTATCAAGAGGAATTTTGAAGATATGGTAACGACAAACTTGCTACTAGGAGGTGATTGGAATGTTAGGATAGGAGAAGAGCAGGTCAATACGGTTGATAAGACGGGTGATGTGATAAAAAGGAATCTAAAGACAAAATTATAAATGCAGAGGGAAATGTTTGGTTGGCGTGGGTGTTAGAGAACCATTGGGATATTTTGAATGGGTGTATTGAGGGCGATTGGGAGGGAGAATTTACGTTTGTGGGTGCAATGGGTACCTCAGTTATTGACCTAATAATTACAAATGATGCGGCAAGACGGCAAATAAAACTGATGGATATCGGAATAAGAAGTGAGTCGGATCATATGCCGGTAGTGGTGTCGTTGAAGCAGCAAAGGGAAAAAGATATTAAGGCGGAGAAATGGGTGGCCAGATGGGATAAGGAGGCGACAGAAGAATACAGAAGGAAATTAGAAGAGGTAGAGTGGAACGCCATAGAGGATATAGACATGATGGCAAAGAAAATGGAATCTGCACTTGTGAAAAAGAAAATCAAAGAAGCGTTTCCAGGCCGAGCATGGTACGACGGGGAAGTGCGGAACGCAAAGCAAAGGTTTCGAGAAGCTATGAGAAAATGGAGAAAGGGAGAAGGGCTCAAAGTGCACGTGCTGGAAGCGAAAACAGAATTGCAAAAAAAATAGAGAAGAAGAAAAAGGAGCTTTGGGAAGAGAAGGAGAAGCAGCGGGTACGAGAAATCAAGACGGAAGCTGAGCTGTGGAAATACGTGAGAGAAAGTAGGAAAAGGAAGGAAAGATTACCCAAGAGCATTGCGATAGAAGAATGGCAAAACCACTTCATCAGGATGCTAGGAGGGGTGGAGATGCGGTCAGAAAGAGATGATAGTTCAGGAGATCGACAGAGAAAGCAGGAAAAGCTCGCCGAGGATATCACCGTGACGGAGGTGGAGGATGTTATTGGTTCCCTAAAGCCAAGAAAAGCGGGAGGTTTGGATGGGCTCGGAAATGAAGCGTGGAAAGAAGCACCTGGAATCTGTAAGGAGAAGTTTACGGAGGAATTGAGAAGGATAGAGCGAGGAGACAAAAGGATACCAGTCAGCTGGAAAGTGGGGATAATTCAACCGGTGTTTAAGAGTGGAACGAGGGACGCGCTAGAAAATTATAGAGGTATAACTTTGATGAACTCCTCATACAAAATATTTGCTAAAATCCTGGATTGTCGCTTAAGGAAGGAAATCAATGAGAGGAAGCTTTTGCCGGAAATACAAGTGGGGGTCAGAGAAGGAAGGAGCACGGTGGAACACCAGGTGACCTTGAGAGTCACCATAGACCAAGGAATAAGAAAGGGATGCCTGTTTGCTCTTTTCATTAATTTGAAAGCCGCATATGACTCGGTGAACAGAAGGAGACTGGACGAGTGTTTGGGCAAGCTAGGTATCTCAGAGAGGGTAAGAAGGAACATCAGGAATTTGTACGAGGAAACCGTCTGTAAGGTAGTAGCGAATGAATGGGAATCGGACTATTTTGAGGTGAGGAAGGGCCTGAGACAAGGCTGCCCTTTGAGTCCCACGCTTTTCAATCTGTATGTGGCGGATATGGAAAAGGTTCTACAGGCCGGGCAAGCTGGAGGAGTGGTGATTGGGAAAAATAAGGTGTGGAGCTTGGCATATGCGGATGACATGGTGGTATTTGCAAAGTCGGCCAGTGAGATGAAGGACGTGATTGAAAGGCTCGGTAGGTATTTCGAAAAGAGGGATTTAAGGGTGAATGTTGGTAAAACAAAATGGATTCGGTTTAAAAGGGGTGGGCGATATAAGAAAGAAAGGTTTGAATGGCAGGGTACTGAAATAGAGGAAGTTAGTAAATTTAAGTATTTGGGGTATGTCTTTGGGACTGGATACAGTAATAAAGAACACATAGAGTATGTTACAAAGAAGGCATGGGTGGCGGCGGGTCGTATCTGGGAGGTTTGGAAAAGGAACTTTGATGGAAACTTTAGAGCAGCAGAGACCATATGGAAGGCATGTGTGGGAAGCGTGTTACTGTATGGATGCGAGGTCTGGGGAACGAAAGAGGAAGACAAGATCGAAAGGGTGCAGCTAAAGTTTTATAAGAAAGTGTTGAAACTTGATAGGTCGACGCCTGGTCACATTGTGCTTCAGGAAGAGAGTGCTTGTAAGGTGGCGGTAATAGCTGCGGAAAGAGTGATAAAGTTCGAGTATAGGGTGGATAGGTTAGGAGATGAAAGAATAATAAAGGAAATCTTTCGAGTAGTGAATAAAGGGGGGTTAAGTGGTAGAAGAGAGAGCGGTTGGGGGTTGAATAAAAGGAAACTGTATGAGAGAGGTGGGTTATCATCCGAGGGGTTGGAAAAAAGTGCGGGTGCTCAGTGGAAATAAATGCTAAAAGAGAGGTTATTAGAAGTGGACTTTCAAGAGCGCCAATCGAAAATAGAGGCTAGTAAATATCACCAAGGCTACAGTCAGATACAAGTGCACGGCCGTGTTCCTGGTTATTTGAGGACAAGTAAAGGGTCGGACGACCAGTCAGTGTTGGCGAGATTTAGGTGTGGCAATGAAGAGCGTGGAAGGAGACATTGGATGAAGGAGGAAAGTAGAAGGTGTTTGGTGTGTGGTTTGAAGGAAGATATGTGCAGTCATTGGTTGGAAGAATGCACGATGGCGGAGTGGAATGACCAGGAGAGAAGGCGAGGAAAGGATTGGAGGGAGTGTATGGACGAGAGCGGGAAGGGACTGTCGTTTTTACACAGAGTGAAAACATGGAAAGAGCGGATGCGACGGGGTAGTTTTGTGAGTGTTGCGGTTTAGTTTTTTTTTTTTTTTTTGTGAGCTTATGTCCGATGTACAGGTGTTGAAGTATAGGTTTATAGGGTGGTAAAATTTCTTTTACCTTTTTAATGGGGTTTTAGTTTCACAACTTTTTTATTATTTTTATAATATTTTTTTTATTGTTTTAATTTGTATGTATATTTTGTATGGAAATGTAAATTATTTTAATTATGCCAATAAAGGTTATTACTACTTACTACTACAAAAAAAAATATTAAAAAAAAGATGACACAAAGCCGATGAAAGAAAAATGTAGCATTTGTGAAAAAATAGAGAAAAGGTGTCACTATCACTCAGAAGAGATGTACTGGTTCAGAAAAAGGAATAATAATGAAAGAGAAAAGGATAAGAAACAAATAAAGTTCATTAATAACGCAGAATTGTAGTGTACTGTATGATGACCAAAAAAACTAATATTGCCGCATTATTTAAAGTAAAATTAGTATTGAATGATAATGTTCATGTATTTGGGATCTATGATACAGGCTCTAATGTTTCATTCATAAATGCATGGTTTTTTAATTGAACTTGATTGCATAAGGCAGTTTTACTTAAAATTAAAATCTAGGAATTGTTCAGAAAGTTCCTATACAAAGAAGCCAAATAGTTTCCAAGAATAAAAAATCAGATAATGGTATTTCTAAGGAAATAAAATCTCATAATTCAATAACTTTCAACGAGAATTTCAAAGGAAAAAACTTAGAAATTTGTATAAATCATCTGGACTACGAAAAACAGGAAGTAATCGATAACTTAATATTGAACAATAAATCTGTATTTTCTAAGGATAAATATGACATCGGAACAGTAACGGGTTATGAAGCTCGCATTGATCTATTGGTAGAAAAATATTGCAGTAAAAGGCCATATCGTTGCACAATTGAAGATTAAAATGAGATTGAAAAACAGTTTGCAAAATTATTGCAAAAGAATATAATACAAAAATCATATAGTCCGTTTGCAGCCCCAGTTACATTTGCTTATAAAAAGGATGAAAACAAAAAATTAAGATTGTGCATAGATTTTCGTGATTCAAATAAATTTTTTATCCCTCAATAGCAGCCATTCCCACTTATTGAAGATCTTATGGTAAAGACAAGAGAATGCAAGTTTTTCTCAACATCGGACTTAAACTCAGCATTTTGGTTCATAGCTCTACGAGTTACAGGCAGATACAAGACTGCATTCGTCACTCAAGAGGGTCACTTCCAATGGACTTGGACTGCCATTCGGCTTAAAAACCGCACCAGCTACAATTCAGAGAATAATGTGTAACATAATACGGAAACACAAACTTGGAGACTTCACAGTCAATTTCATTGGGAACATCCTAATATTCTCTAAATCTTTCTCAGATCATGTTAGACATCTAAAACAGCTATTCCAGGCAATAAAAAATTAAGGTTTATGATTAAAATTTTCTAAATGCGCAATTGCAGCTGTCTCGGTTAATTATTTGGGTCACATAATCCAAAATAATTCAGTTAGACCTTTGATAAAAAATAACTTGATTTCAATTAGAAACTTTCCAACTCCAAAATCGCAAATAAAATGTGAGACATTTTTTTGGAAAGAAACTTTTATCACAAGTAATGAAAAACATTTTATGTTCTCAACCAATTCTAACTATTTTTGATCCAAACTTACCTATACACATATACAAAGATGCTAGTATACTAGGAGTTGGAGTTGTCCTAACAGCCACAAGAAAACATCGAGGAAAACCAGCAGCATACTTCTCAAAAAAATTGAACGAAGTTAAAAAAAGGCTATATATTTGAAATTCCTAGCAAACAAAGAATGGATTAAGTATTGGTAACACTGGTTGATAGGTAGGAAATTTATTTTTCTGATCACAAGCCATTGGAGAATATGAACATAAAATCAAGAACAGATGAAGAATTAGGAGACCTAACATACTACCTATCACAATATGATTTCCAAATTAAATAATCTCCAGGAAGACACAACATCGAAGCAGTCTGAAATCCAGTGCTAGAATAAAATAAGAACCTAGATGAACAACTAAGAGTAGTAAACTTGTGAAAATTACAAGATATTTATATATATATATATATATATATATATATATATATATATATAAATATATATATATATATATATATATATATATATATATATATATATATATATATATATATATATATATATATATATATATATATCTATATGTGTGTTTAATGCAGTTAATAACGATCGTTATTAGTTAAACAGTAAAAGTTTTTAATTTATACTACACAAACGGCCGAATTCGGGTAAGATAATCAACAGAAACAAAGTCAAATTCTTCTCAAGTAGACTTTCGATTTATAAAATAAAATCTTTTTCAAGAGCTACAAAATGTTGCAACTCTTACAAAAAATAAATTTGTTTCAAAAATATTAAAAATTATTTTACTAGATGTTGGATACCAACCGACCGGCACAGCACCAGGAAACAAACAAATCATTTCCGATCTTGTGAAATAAATTAAGAATGAAAAAAAACTGCGCATTAAGACGCATTAGGACGATTAGGGTGCGCATTAGGACGACAGTAACATGATGTAACAAACGTAAAACTGTTTGAAATTTTGAATCAACCACTCGCAGCAGTTGACCAAGAAACCAACGTAAGGTTAGTTGGGGTATCTGGGCCACGATTTGACAACGTGGGCATGTAGGTAATTACTTTGTACTTGCTTGGAACCACCAATAAATAATATTAATATCCAAAATATTTGTTATTTATTATTCAATATGCAGTCTTCAATTATTTATAATCAAATCCAAAGCTGAATTTAATTTCATTGTATTTTTAAAAAATAAAGAAGAAAACAGCCTGATGGGCTCAGTTACCCCAAGAAAATGGGGCAACTGGACCATAAGGGTATTGATTTCATACAAACTATTGTTACTTGAATTGGGGTAAGTGGGCCTGTTGGCAAACATGTAAACCCCATAAAAAAATTACTCAAGTCATTTGAATCACACCACAGTCGAGTTATCGACGATGTAAAAGAACTCCTGCATAACCATTAGGTCTGAAATTAAGTCAAATTTTGGAATAACACAAATTTTGTTAAGGAACAAAATGTAAAATAATAATAAGAAATAATCCATTTCAAGTAAGTATTAATACAGTATAATCTATATAAGCGGTTAACAAAATCTTAATAAATGTTCGATAAGTCACTCAAATCATTTGTGAAGCTTATCTATCTTTAAATCTAGCAGAGCTGCTTTGAATGGGCTTTGACAGTTTTCTAACTGCAATTTTTTTGGCAACGTAGGATTTTTCTTCTGTTTCGATAAATTTCAATGTTTGAAAATGACGCTTGAAATACGAGACATCATATCCTGCCGAATGGTTTTTCACTTTTGCTATGTACAACCGGACATTTTTTTTTTATTTCCCGTAAACTTTAACGACAAAATAGTCCCCCACTTGTATTGTGTTCACATCGTGTTCATCTATTTCTTCGTCAGAGTAACCTATAAAATCCCAATCATCGTCACTGTCATGTATAGATAACTGATCACTTTCTTCACTTGTCTCACCATCAGTATTATTACGTTTCTTCTTTTTAATTATGTTTCTGACGTCAGACTTATCTTTCTCCTGTTGAAGTTTCTTCCTGTTCGCTTTCTTCAGTTTTTCTTTGTTCTCATTTTCTTTCATTAGTAGATATTCTTTGGATGTAATAATCTCACAGTTGGTCACAAGTCTTTTACGTTTTTTTAACAGCTGTTTGAAACAGTTCTTTATCTTTCTTAAGCGTATCTAATAATAGTTCTTCAAAACTTTTGCGACATATGCTGCCTACTCCCAGTGGATCTGCTATTGTGGATATACTAGCTGCGTGTAGCTGTAGTGGCTGTAGGCGTAGTAACTACTCCCAGTGGAGTGTCTATAGGGTTAGCAGCCATTTCAGAAGGCACTGTGTCTGTTGAACGTGAGTCTATTTGTTGTGGAACCTTGGCTATTTCTGGTGGAACAACATTAGGGTTTGTGATTTTTTTTGTACCTCTCCAGGTGAGCTGTCTTGAATACTGAAGCTGGGATTGCTCCTTTGTTGACTCCCAAACTTCCAAATCATAAATTCCTGTAGTCCTAAATCCATTGATTATATTTGTTCTGGGCACATCTTGAACCAGCCTGGTTAGAAGTAAAGCAAATTCCTGTTTAGGATTTTTTTTTGTGTGGATTTGCTCTTTGCCATTTACACAATTCGCTGTCGCACTTGGTCTTGGGGCTTTTGAAAACCGCCACATCCAGGGGTTGTAATAGGTGTGTGGTATGGGGAGGGAGCTTTATAATTGTGACTTGATTTTGCTGTGCTAATCTAATCAATTGAGTGGAAATATGAGTAGTATGACCATTAACAGTAAGGGCCTTTCTTCACCTATATTTGGTAAAAACACATCACGAAACCAATTGAAAAATAATGTGGTTTCGATCCATCCCCGTGAACTTGCTGAAACTGCAGTTTGTTGCGCTTGCGCTTGCTTTTTGCACCAATGGTCTCAAAACTCTCGTTTTTGACGGGTCATGACAGAATGAGGTCTCGTCACAATTCAAGATTCTCTCTAGTTTTCCATTAAGATTCAGCTATTTCAAAGTTTTTGCTGAAACTTCAAAGAAGTTGTACACTACCCACAGGTTGACTTGGTCGCATCTTAGATGTTCAATGCTTTGTGCTTATTTATCGACAAGCGATGCCTACCTCTAAAAGCAATAAACCAATCTACACCTGGCCACTGGAATCTGAATCTACATTGGATGTTGTTTTGCCTGATGTATAGTTGAATAAGATCCAAAACCTAACGCCGAGATAAGCCAAAACCATCACTTTCAAGCAGTTCACTATCTCTTCTTCTTCAGCAGCAGACAAGAAGGATTCAACACCACTACCACCCTTATCATTTCTGGAAGTGAATCCTTTGCCATGTGTTCCTACAATACGGTGTTTTAGCGTAGACCTAGGAATATTGTAAAATGTAGCTGCTCCCCTGGTCGTCCTATTGCCATTCCTAATGTTATCGACGGCTTTTTCTAGGTCCTCATCTGAGTAACTTAACGCAGCTCCTCTTTAGGTTTTTCTTACGTATGTTCTCACCATTGTCTATGAAAAAAATAATTTAAAATAGTAATTCACAAGGAAAAATATACAAAATGAGCATTAATGAATAAAAAAATAACAATAATGATGGTAGTTAATATGCTTGGGATAACTGGGACACGTTAGTATAACTGGGTCCAAGGCGGGCCCAGATACCCCAAGCACCTGGTCCACTTACCCCTTTTTTAAATAGTTTGGGGGTAACTGGGCCACCTACTCATGCTTATAATCTAAAAGAGAATTCGTGTTGGCAATAACTATTCAAGTTTCTATTATGCTTTTAATTTATGCTGAATTAACTATAAAGTAGATAATACTTACTGCGAATCTGTAGATATTACATAAACTCAAGATGACACGACGTTGTTATGGATACCTTTGACCAAAAAATTCAAAAAAAAATTCACACGAAAGCAACAACACTGAGAGACATAGGACAGGTCGTTAATGGGAGAAGCCATTGTCCTTCAGTGTTGCTAACCGCGTGAAGTAAAATTTCTTTTACAAGCTTTATGGGAACAACCCATGGCCCAGTTACCCCTGCGACCAAATACCCCAACTTACCTTAATAAGGAATATACCAAGATATTCCTGAAAACAAGAACTGAACGACTCCCATCTAAGAGATTATATAACAGGTGAAACCGCCAGAAAAAAACAAACAACAACAACAATAAATAGTATACAGCAAACCGAAAAAGAAACCCAAATCAACTGTGTCTATCCGCCGCGCAAGTCATAAGAGTTCATGGCAGCACCGGCGCGGCGTTCGGAATGAAACACATTTGCAAGAAAAGTCTCGTTGATAAAAGTGCCTGTCTTGCAAGGACTTTTAAGTCATCATAGTTGACCCTGTGATCCTTAGTTACAGTGAGCTGCCAGAGCATAACTTTTAGGGCGGATTCTATGATCCAAAATAAGCTAAAACCTTAATACATATAGCGTTAAAAACGCATTTCCACGGCTTTACAAAAAATTTTTAAAGTTTTACCAGTAACACAAGCAATGGGCTGGAATTTATTGATTAAATTCAGAAACAAAACAAAAATATTTACAGTTTATAGAAACTGTTCAAAATTTAAATTTGTTTAAGCCGCCCCCGTTAAGTGTCCCGACAAAACAAATGGACCTATCAAATATTTGCCAAAAATCCAACAACAAACATTAATTCAAAATCTGTGTTGATACCCAATACCATGTTTTTCGTGAGGCTTTTATTCAGCCCACAAGTGCATTTTATAGCTATATAACATTCCTTCCTTGTAAACGTAGACTCATCGGTTGAAAGTGTCAACTCTGGAAACCATACATTCTGTTGTGTGCTGGTTAAGAACCACCTACAAAACAATACTTGTGGAGCAAAGTCATTACAATACTACAGTTCCAACACTAGTTCTCGGATTATTGGCAACAGCATCCAACACATGTTCCTCTAATGCAACCGTACCAACCGTTCTATCACGTCCTGTATCTGTCATAGAAATCAAATTTCCATGTTGTATGATGAGGCTGCTGCCTATTCGGAAAACGTTCTCTATAAATCCTCGCAGCTGCTCGGGAATTGCCGCTAGCATCGGGAATTGCATTTACCATAGTAAAGCTATGGTAAATTAATAATAATAATAAGGGCCTTTATTTGTAATAATAAATCATCATACATCAATAAAGCATATAATCCGTTGAGCGAGGTTCAGTTCGCCCTGTCATGAAATTGATATTTGTTTTTGATTTTATCGCAACGGGAAAGAAACACCGATTATTTTTACAATTGAAATACAATTTTACAAATCAAATTAATGTTTAGTGTAGTATTTCCCGTTTTTCTTAAAAACTAAGCGTTCTTGACCCCATGCGTATTCAGAGATTTATGTATTGAATTGTTTTCTCGAGGATTCCGCGTAAATGATATATATATATATATATATATATATATATATATATATATATATATATATATATATATATATATATACAGACCAACAAATTCAGCAGACCAACACGATATAATAAATCAAATGAAGCCTTAAGCTCAATGAACCCATTTTCTAGTAATTGCATTTGGATTTTAAATTAAAAAGCTTTTTTCAGTCTCGAACTTAAAAACAACGTATAATTATATTAAAAAAATGTAAAAAATATATCAACAAATTAAGAGAAACTTTTTCTAACATGAATCTTTTAAGCACGTTTCACAAGTTTCCTGCAAAATGTAAAGTGGGAACAGACGAAGAGAGAGTAAGAATAAAGGAAACGATAAGCCATTCTTTTACTTATACATATCAGTGAAATATTTATGAAAAGGGGAAATCGTTTCCAATTCATAACAGAGAAGAGGATCAGGAAAATTCACGGCATTTCCCTACACCGAACCGTTAACCTATTTGGCAACTTCCAAGGACTTTCGACGAAATAAAATAAAACTAGTGTGACTTCTAAATGGTCCATTGTATAGATATTATGAAAGTAGAATTTGAGAATAGAAAATAGAAGAAAATAGAAAATAAAAATCTTAAAATATATTTATGGATTTTCTATAAAGAAGTAAAAGTAATGCACTGATAATAATTATTTACCTCCAATAGATTTATGTATAAAGACCGAGAAATACTATAATGGGACGCTATAAACATACAACGTCATAAATTTACATTACAAGGAGGTGCAGATGACAGTAGTGAGAAAAAACTTGCAGTTAGAACTAGAAATTTGAAAATGACCGTCACCAGTCGAAACACGAGTATGTATTTAAATGTATATAACTGTGAATAACAAGTTATATAATATTTTTACATATTAAGTGTGTTTAAAGTATAGTGAATTTATCAATTCAGTGTAAAGACTAGACAAATTAAAATATATAATCAAATTAGACAACTAGAATAGATTACTTCTTTTTGTTTCAATATCTTTCTAATTTACTTTCTAATGTCATAGACGCTTGAGAGGGAGTTATATATTAACCTATTCTCAAGTACAGTAAATTGCAAAATTCCACTCCAATGTTTTAACCACACTTAATATGTAGGAATATTATTTAAATAGTTATTCACAGTTATATAAATTTATACATGTAACACGACTTGAATTTCAACAGTTGAAGCTGAGAGATTCCTTCTCGATCCTGATGGATTCTCAAGTAGGCTAATATTGTTATTCCGCCTTTTTAAACTTGTCAATTCTACATGATGCGCAAAATGCTATCCCACACTTGATGTTGAATAGAATTTGTCGGATCATAAGACTGTTTTTCAAAGGAATCGCCCTACATCTTACACATGTCACGTTTGAGCTCTTGTTTTTCTGACATATCAATTGATACTTTAGAAAATGTGTAGTATTTATGTATTTCACTATGCGGACGGTTAAAGTCCGTACAATAAGGTCCTTAAAGTATCTTATTTTAAATCAAATATGATCAAATTTAATTTATTTAAATCAAATATGACCTAAAGATGAGTCCGAACCTGCTTGAGAAACGAGAGTGTTCAAGTGTAAGATCGGAAAGTTATTGGAAACCAGAGGCGTATTTAACGTAGGTGCAATCGGTGCGCAGCATCGACGGGCCCCACTGCGGGCGGGTCCCTGTGACAATACTTTACAATATACATGTTTGTCCATAAGAAAGGTATTTCTATTTTTAGAAAAATAATTATTTTCAACCAAGGGTAAAAACTATTCTTTCAAGTTTAAAAATACATTTTGTACTTCTAAAATAAAACCTTACATGGAAATATAATTTGTATTATAGCATATTTTATTAACAAAGCATCATTTATGAATAGGATGGTTGCTACTCTTACTACGTGGTAATTCATACTTACATTGAATTGAAAAATTCACTATGTTTTTACCACAGTTATAATATGTAAAAATGTTATATAACTTACTATTCACAGTTATATAAATTTCTACATTTACATTCACGACTCGAGTTTTGACGTTTGACGGTCATTTTCAAGTGACTTAACAAATTGATGAGGTTGAGGAGGTAGATGAGGACTTCATGCGATTGGGTGAGATTAAACAGTTGGGAAAAGATTAGGTCGGTTTGCTCGTTTAGGAGATTAACTGAGGGATTACGTTTTTTTTTTTTGAAAATTTTTAATGACTAGAAGATTTAGTTTCGGACCTTTGTTGCTATTATGCAAGATTTTAAGAAAAGCTATTTCGGGGAATTTGTGATTACATTCTAGATAATGACTATAGAATGAGCTTGTGTCTTTCTTAAGACAGAAGGCCCGAAAGCGTGAAAGTGGAAGTGAAAACCCGGAAAAACGAGTTGATATGCTTCGTCCTGTCTGTCTGTGTAGACGCTATTGCATTCTGAACAACAAACCTCATAAACGCCTGATTTTTTGAAGGGGTCGATTTTGTCTTTGGCATTAAATAATTTATGGGATAATTTTGACGAAGGTTTAAGGGCCACATGTAGGTTTTGTTCTCTCAAAAAGTTGGGAGTACGTGAGGGAAATGATAATTTCATCTGAATTGGGAGTTCAATTTTGTCTGATGTTAGGTCAGACTCCGATTCAATAGACGCAGGGTCAGAAAATGAATGTTTGCCTATTTTTCTGTCACCTACACCATCGTTGAATTCTACACCTAGCGCTGAGTTCGAGTCTTTAGAATCTTTAGATAATTTTACTACAAAAACAGAAAACACTGAAAATAGTGAGGGAGGAACCAATAATAAGGAGGAAGCCGAGGAGGAAACTTTGAAAACGAAATTTCTCTTGGACTACGCTTTATTTAAAAGTGAAACACTTTCCAAAAGTGAAAAAAAACTGGATTTAGTGCGTGTAGGGGCTTGCCAACCACGAGGTAATGCCTACCTTAAAACAAAAAATCGCAGTTTTGTGGAATGATTGAGTACATCTATCCACCAGAATTTATGAACATTCCCGAAGTAAATCTCATCTAATGGATACAATTGCTTACTTTTGTTTACTTAAAAGAAAAATAAATTTTCACTGAATTTTGTAGGTATTATGTATATTTATTACCCTTTACGGGTTTATAAATTGATTCCAAAATTTACATATTTACATATATAACTAAAACTAACATAGTACATAATCTAAATAAAAATACTACTAAAAATAATAATAAAAAGAAAACAAAAATAATTTGCAGTGAATTTTGTATTATTTGCTGTATTTTTAATAGCTTCCGGAAAAGTTGAAAGACGGATGAAATATGACGCGAAAAATGGGCGACGATTCCCAGGGCTCTGGGGGGCGCACGGTGCAAGCAAAACGTGCAAACTTGGTTTCAGAATATGGGCAATTTCCGGCGTAAGAACACCGTTCAAAAATTTCTGAAAAAATCGCATGCGCCTCTCAGCTACGATACAAAATACGAATTTCGTTTTTTTGCAATAACTATGCCGGTTGCTACTTTATGCAACTTTTAATAGCCTATGGCAGCGTCCAGTCTGTTCTCGATCTGCCACTGTAGGGCAGGAAGTTGTGTCATTTGTACATTTGTAAATCTCGATTGCGGATTGACATCCTACCGGTTTCCTACTATCGGCCGTGGCGACCTCGTGGTTTCTGAGAATCGGCAAATCGGCACATCGTACGCAAGATACCGTCGACCTCCATCGAAGGGTGTAGAAGAAATTGCAAAATTCCACCCACTTCCGGTTTGGCAGCCGATAACGTCCCGTTTTGCAAAAACATCTACCGCACGGCCAGTTTTGCAAAATATCACACGGCCTCTACGAAGAGCCATAGAGAAAGAACCTACAAAACCGGACCCGCAAACGGGAAGGCGTTCTATTCAGCGGCCGGCTCGCAATGGAACGTCAAAGAAGATCGTTTTTTGCGATATTTTTTTTCGGTTTGTCGCACTTTTCTCCAAATTTTCAGCAAAGACACGAAAATTTGAAATGACAGTTTTGTGCGGAAAAAAATCAGCTCTCCAGATAGCACCATTCGCGTCGCGATCGGTCCAAATTCGGCCGCTCGGCGGCCGATAAACGGAAATTTCGTTTTCGCGCCGCACCCCCGCAACCTTCGGCGGCACCACAATTTCTCAAAGATTAGTCAATTGTCTGGAGTTTTCTAAACATTTTACCACTTTGTCCCGGCAAAATTTCTTTTGAAAATAACTCAAAACGTGCGTTTTCATTCTACAAACCCGATTTGACGCATTTATCCCGCCCCCTCCCGGAAAGGCGTACCAAACTATTTTAGTATATGTAACAAGAAATAATTGAAATTCAAAATAAATTGTCATAAAGTGTCTCGTTTTGTGTCTACTAGACATAATGTTGACTCAATACTTCAAATATCATCGAGATATGTATTTAATGAGGGCTAGTGAGGGGATATTAGTTTTGTTTTGGTTTTGCTTTTTTTAATTTTTTCTTTTGTTTTTGTTAATTTTTAAGCACAACTCTAAACAATATGTAATGGTTGTTTCAAGGCTTAATATAAATTGTATAGAGTTGCATTTGTTGCTTTTTGTGCTCACTTGAGCATTATTTAACTATATACTATACACCTTTACACTTTAATCTATCGCCCTCAAAAAATTTCTGAAATAATGTACCCGCTAAGAAAAACCCTTAAAACCCCCCTAAATAAATGTACTCTCTAAAAACACCCTGTACATCTTGGTTCCCCCTAAATTTGGGGGTAAAACCCCCAAGTTGGTATCACTGGCTGCGCGGCAGACTGTCCACGGAGGTCGATCGGCTTAATGGAGCAGGGCCGGACTTAGCGCATCGGCAAAAATGTCCAAGCCAGAACCACTGAAATATATACTACCTGGAACGAGCGCTGGCCTCTTGGCTTGTGCGGGCCGAGAGAGAGGTCCCAAGGACCTCCCTTCATGCCTTCATCCTTGACTAGCCAACAGTGTAGTCGAGAGTCGGAGGATGTGATACAGTCAGAGCGAAAAGCTAGTTATATTGGGTTGTATCAAGAAAGAGAGTGAGATCGTTCAATCGTTGAGCATATTTTAAACCGAAGTTTATATATTTTAATGAAAGTTGTTTTCAAAAAGACAATGGTAAAATCCTGTTGTATTTGCAAGGAAAAATGGACTTCGGACGTCGGACACACATTTAGTTTTCATTTTGGACTATACTAGATGAAGACAGAGCGATACGAGAAAAACCTTGTGATGCTTTCTCTCTCGGCCCGCACAAGCCAAGTGGCCAGCGCTCGTTCCAGGTAGTATATATTTCAGTGGCCAGAACCAACGACAACTGAAGGATGGCGGGAAGTATTCCAAGAAGCAATGGGCGAAATTTCAAATCTGCGCGAACAAATAGCGGCACTACAGCTGAAATAAAGTTATAGTCCAATAAATTCGTAAGCAGAAGAACAACTAGTTGCAGAAGAAACTGAATGGATAGCGCAGAGAAATAAAAAGAGGAAACTCAGGCTTACCCCAGATGGCAAGCCAAAGAAAACTCAAGAATCATCGACAATAAAACAGCCAGAAATAAAACGATCGTAATCAAAACAGCTTAAACCTCCTCCAGTAATAGTAAGTCAAAGATTCCAAGCAACTGGATGCAGCGCTCACCAACAAGAACTTAAAATATAAGGCAAATATGCTGAATAATGACCAAATCAAAATCAATGTTGATACAGAGACAGAACACAGGGAACTAACTCAACTTATGAATTAAACAAAGTAACAGTGGCACACATTCAAAAACAAGCAAACAAGGCCAATCAGAGTTATGGCCCGAAACTTGCATTCAACATGCGACCCCGAGGAAATCAAAGCTGAGCTTATAGAAAGACAGTTCAAAGTAATCGATGTCGTCAACAAGATAAGAAAAACAAGAGTAAATGGACAAACAATAAGGAAGCCGCTACATCTATTCATGGTAACGTTTCAGCATGATGAACAAAACATCAAAAAAATATTTGCGATAGAATTCCTAATGAACCTAAAGGTAAAAATAGAAGCATTGCGGAGCAACAAATGAATTCCACAAAAATTTTGTGGACATGGAATGCGCATGTGATCACTTTTCATCTGTGTGTAAGAAACCAAAGAATACAGAACCTTTCTGCTCAAATTGCGGAGAGAATCACGTTGCAAACTACCGTGGCTGCATAGTAGCGATTAATAAAAGAAGGAAGGTGGAACCAGTAAACACAAGAAAACGTAAATATTTATATTCTCAAACAAGAAATGACACCACATTTGCTCAAGCAGCACAAGAAAATATAAATAATACACAAACATCACAAAGTCACAACGAACAACAAACGAAGATACAAATGGTGCAAGATTTAATGTTAAAATATGTAACACAAGAAAAAACCATACAATCTCTTACGGAAAGATTGAACTGATTAGAAGTAGGCAATAGAGCTGCCGCTTCCAAATATACTAATGGATCAACAAAACCTAAGAATAGCGACTTGGATTGCTAATGGGCTTCTAGAGAGACAAAATGAAGTTCAATTGGTCCTGGACACACAGAACATTGACATATATCGAATTTCAGAGACACACTTTACAAATCATTCACACATCAAAGTGCGGGTATACCAAGTCTACCACACGACTCATCACCGAAATCAAGCTAAAGGAGGAGGCGCAATCCTAATCAAAAATAGTATCAAACACTACTAGTCACAACACCTCCAAAGAGAAGTGCAGCTAATAATGGTAGTGATTCAAACAACAAAACAGAAACTATTAGTTGGGGCAATATACATCCCACCCAGGTAAAACTTAAAGAAAGATGACTAAAAGAATATACTCAAGCAAGCCGAAGATAGGTTTATTGTAGGAGGAGACTATAATTCCAAACATACACATTGGGGTCTAGGCTCAGTAATACCAAAGGTAAAGAACTAAGAAGTGCTATAAGAGAACTTGTATGCAACTACCACTCGACTGGTAAGCCCACATATTGACCAACAGATCGTAACAAAATCCCAGATCTGCTGGACTTCTTTATCTCAAGCAAGATATCACCCAACTTCACTAACATCAAAGAAAATTTTAACCTGAATTCCGATCACTCAGGAATAATTTTAACCATAAGTGAAAGAATCATTAAAAAAGAAGCAAAGCCCACCCCGACTAATAAGCCAACTGTCTGGAAAAGTTTTAGAATAGACCTGGAAAATCTAATACATTTAAATGTTAAATTTAAAACCAAAGAGCACCTTGATACTGAAGCAGTAAACTTTATGAAAGACATACAAAAGCAGCAAGGAATAATACCAAAACCTCCATCAGGAAAACAGTGGGAAACAAGTACCCTGATATACCATGATAAAGGAAAAGAGGAAAGCTAGAAAGGTATCGCAATAAACTAGGGATCCAGTACATAATTTTTTTCCAAATAACAGAACACAGCGGCTAAATAAAGTAATCAAATAAATAAAAGAAGACTCAATTAGTAGCTACCTTGAAGGTCTAACAGCGCATAGTGATACCGAATACTCCCTATGGAAAGCAGCTAAAAAACCAAATTTGATTAAGCAAGCTCCGCTGTTAAGAATGGAAAATGGTTCCTGGGCACGGGGAAACATGCAAAAAGCAGAACGTTTCGCCAAGTATTTGAAAGAAACTTTTATGCCGAATGAAACACAAGCAGACATTACGCTTTTAGACGTAGTTAACCAAGACGAAGAGAGAATTCCTTTAACGACCCCGAAAGAAGTTGCGAACCGGATAAAAAGAAAACTAAGCTCATGCAAAGCACCAGGCTTCGACTTAATTGCAGGGGAAATCCTAAAACAGCTCCAACGAAAAGGTATTGTTAATTTAACCTACCTGTTCAATGCAGCGCTTAGGTTAACATGTTCCTAATATCTGGAAAAAAGCAGGAGTGGCCATGATACCAAAACCAGGCAAGTTACCACATTAAGTCAAATCATATAAAGGCCCATAGCCTTACTAACGAGAATCTCCAAACTGTATGAAAAACTGCTTTTGAAGAAATTAAAACCAACCATTGAGAAGAACCTAATTCACAACCACCAATTTTGATTTGGATGTAAGCATTTTGCAATAGATCAGGTACATCGAATTACAGACATTATCGAAAAGGCTTTAGAAGGAAAGAAAGTTTGCGCAACGATCTTCTTAGATGTTGCGCAGGCATTCGACAAGGTTTGGCACCACGGGCTTGGCCACAAATTAAACCAACTTCTTTCAAAACAGTATGTTGAACTGCTAAAGTCATACATTACAGATAGAATGTGTCGCATAAAACAGGAAAATGATTACACTGAGCTAAAGAAATACAAGCAGGTGTCCCGCAAGGTAGTGTGCTGGGACCTATACTTTACCTTCTCTATACGTGGAATCTACCAGAAATTGAAAACACCTCCACAGCAACATTTGAAGACAATTCTGCACTTATGGCAGTTACAAAAAATAATGCAACTCAAGCTACAAAAAAACTTCAACAAGCTACAAATAAGATATCCAGATGGATGCAAAATTGGAAGATAAAGCTGAATGAAACCAAATCTACTCATACCAACTTACCATACTCAAACACAGCAAAGTACCTAGGTATAACCCTAGATACAAAACTTCTTTGGAAAGAACTTATAGATCAAAAATTGGAAGCATTAGGTATAAAATATTGTAAAATGTATTGGCTAATAGGTCGCAACTCAAAATTGTCAATATACAACAAAGTGTTACTATATAACCAGACTTTTAAACCACTGTGGACTTATGGCATTCAACTCTGGGGGTGTGCCAAATCATGTCACATAAACAAAATTCAGCGAATCCAAAACAAGGTTCTACGAAATATTGTTAATGCTCCTTGGTATGTACGAAATAGCGACATTCAACGAGACCTTGCCATCGAAGATGATGCCAGTGCGATTAAAAGACTTGCTGCTAACCACGAACTAAGGCTCTAGAACCACATCAACGCCGAAGCGACCCAAGTGCTGGAATCACGTGGAATAAGAAGGCTGAAAAGATATAAACCTCACGAACTAGTATAGTACGAGCTAAGTATGTGACATGTGATGTTCCTGGAACGTTTAGTGAAAACTTTTGGACACCAGAGGGTGAACACTATATTACACGCCGTAGTATTGTAGATTAGAGCAAAATTTATGGTTGGTTTAGTTAAGACTAGTTTTAATAATCACTGTATTTTCTTCATGGTGAAACGATTAATAAAAAAAATGATCTAAAAATAATCACATTATGAAAACGTATACATTACGATTATATTTAAACTATGTTGATGATCGTGACATACCCATGGGTGCGAATCTACGCTAGTAGATCAGAAAATTTAATTTTCTAAGCACGATTTTAAGATGTTTTGAATCTTGTAACAAAAATAGTAAAACTGCACGCGAATTACTCAATAGGAATCCAGTTTGACTTTTTTAATTTAAATTAGAAAATATGATGTTTAAGGGTTACATATAAACACGGGGTGGCCAAGCCAAATGAATTATTGATGATAAATGTTTTTAGTGATTTTTGCTTACTGTAAAGTGTAGTGTAATTTGCTTATTTCAATGAATTAAATAGGAATATATTAAATTAACTCTCGAAAATTAGATGTATAGTAGATACAGGTTGTTTAAGGTCTTGCGATTATATTTTCAAGAGGTAATCAAACATCTTTAGCTCATTAACCTTAAAATGTATTAACAAAAGTTGCATATTAAGAGAGATATTACTTCAGTTCAATTTTTTAAATTCAAGCGATAAATTATAAGTGAATTTTTTACTAAGTAGACTCATGATGGTAACTTTTCTCATCTGCCAAGCTATTTCATCAGTCCAGTGTCGGACCGACCCACCGGGCAATCGGCCAAATGTCCGGTGGGTCCTGACTTGTCATATTGACTATATAAATATATTCAGCCTTTCCGAAGCTCTACAACAATAATTGAGTTTTAGGAATCTTAGGACTACTAAAACAAATCTCATGTGAAATTTGTAAGTTATTTTATAGCTTTCAGTCCGCCTTCGTTCGTGGCACTCAATTGAATGTTTCAAACGAAAATCGAATGTTATTCACATGTGCATGTATACAGATTAGAGCCCAATTTGAATGGGAAAGACATAGTAGACTATTTGATTACTAAAAATATTAATTCGGTTAGCTGTACTAAGTTAAAATCGAAATATCCAGAGGAATATTCTTTATTCAAAATCACCGCAGCGTTCGAAATTCTAAATGAATTGAAAAAACCTGAAAATTGGTCAAGATATGCATGCATTAACCGTTTTTCCTAAATCTAGGAAACACAAAGTAGTCCAGTTAGATAGATTCTTCAATATTGCGCATGTGAATGCCCAATCAATTCGTAATATATCCGAACTTAAAAGAAGGACTCTACTTAATAGACTAAAGGAACTCTACTTAAAAGACAAAATATTAATGTATTCTGCATTTGTGAACACTGGTGCACTCGAATTGAGTTAGACTCTTTTAATATTAGTAACTTTATGCTAGTTTCGTACAAGCATGGGGGTCTAGCCATCTTTGTGCGTGATAATATTCAAGTTTCAAAACTTGATATTGAAAGTTTTCAATTAAAATTGATTATGAAGTGATTATTGTGTATTTATAGATCTACCTTGGAGAACTTTAATTCCTTTTATTATAAGGTGAATGATGAAATCTGTTATGTTCTGTGACCTAAACATTGATTATCTAACAAAATCAAAACAAAGAAATGAACTTCTCAATACTTTTTTGTCTTTTACTAAAATATTTAACTAAATGTGATTAGCAATGGGCCAACAAGAATAGGGAGATAGGAATCATATTCAAAAACAGCTAACGACTATATGGTTACCAACCTTAAGCGTGAGGCTTTCAAGAACAGTTCAGTGGACCCGGTCCTAGCTGATCATATAAGCTTAATACTCCATTTGGATTTAGCCTTATTCAAGTCAAGAATCAAAGATAAATCAATTTACAAATTATCCAGGGCATACACAGATGATAATCTCCAGAAAGATCTTTCGTTTGTCACTTTAACTAATGCGGGATTAGGCTTTAAAGATTTCCTCAATACCTTAATAACTGGTTTATACCAATGTATCCCCTTGGAACTTAAAAGAATAACTTGTAAACCTACCAATAAATGGTAAGCTACCATTATTAATGAGAGTAGAAGATTGCGGGACCTTTACTCAACATTGTGCAGAGGAGGAATCTCTAATCTCTACAATTTGTACAAAGCATTGAAAAAGCAACATCGTGACAGAATCTATGAAGTGTTAAATCAATGCATTCCTTCTACATGACACCGATATACACAATGGACTTAGAATATGTTGTCTCTAAAATGTCTACTAAAACTCCTTCAGGTATTGATGGTTTCTCAATAAAATTTATCAAGAACAATCTTGACCATCTATTAAATTCACTTGTACATCTATAAAATAAGTCGATAGATGAAGGGGTATATCCATTTTGCCTAAAAGTAGCTTTGGTAGTTCCATTGCTAAAAAAATACCTTTTCAAAAATATTCGAACGGTTGATTTACAATAGAATGATGGCATACCTTGTCAAAAACGATTTACTTTCCAAATGTCAGCATGGTTTTTCATGGTTCAAAAAAATCTGTAGAAAGACCTTCATGCTGCCTCGTGAAATTTATTTTAGAGAAACTGATTTCAGAGAAGATTTTCAAACAGATTTTCTTCGTAACATAATTGAGTGTTTTGGATTTTGGGGATGTGCTCCAAATCTATTGAGATCGTTTCTGACAAATCGCAAATTTATTGTCAAAATAAATAGTTACTTTTGCAATGCAAAAGGTATCTCAATATTGGTACCGCAAGGATCTGCATTGTGTCCTCGCTTAATCATTTTATTTATAATTGACGTCCCAGAGTTTTTAGGTGCTGAAACTGTTTTGTTCGTCGATGATACAACAATTGCAGTATCAACAAAGAGTTCTGAGGATTTACATGCGAAGGTAGTGGAGGTTGTAATAAAATTTAATAATTGGTGTACCGAAAATATGCTAATATTAAACAGCAACAAAACCGTCTGTCTGCAATTTATCAAAAGGGAAATTGTACCACCTAATTTTCAATTAATTATTTACAAACAAAGTTTTAAGCTATCTAGTTCTAGATAGCTTCTAACTAGATATCTTGGGGTGTTGATAGATTCTAAACTAACCTGGTTTAACCACACGGATAAGGTCTGTAAGAGACTGGATTCTAGCACTTTATTAAGCCTCTACTACGCTTTAGTTTATTCACACATTTCGTTCAACTGTGGGTGAATTCGGGTTTTATGCATGATTATTTCATTTTACAAAACAGAATTCTAAGGATTATTTTTAATTTAAAGCGAAGACAAAGCTGTAGGAGTTGCTTCAAGAATAATAGGCTATTAACGTTGCCTCCTTTATTTATCTTTAAATGCTTATGTTACATACAAAATAACATAGATAAATATTTTATACGATCTAACATTCATTCTTATAACACAAGGCATGGAGCATATCGAAGAAAAGAAAAACACAACACAGCCTTTTATTGAAAATCGTTTTTTCGGATGTACAATTTCACAATCAGCTACCAACAGAAACTAAAATTAAATCTTTTCAGCAATTTTAAAAAATCATTAAAGAAATACTGATAGATGGTGCATTCCGCAGTATCAATGAAGTTCCTAAAAATACATTTGTTAAGTGTAACACAATATATATTCTAGCTGTATTCAATGTAAACCAATATTTTCTTACATTGAATTGAAAAATTCACTTTGTTTTTTACCACACTTATATTATGTAAAAATGTTATATAACTTATTATTCACAGTTATATAAATTTCTACACATATCACGACTCGAGTTTGACGTTTGACGGTCATTTTCAAGTAACTTAACAAATTGATGAGGTTGAATATATACCCTTATAGTTTTGTTGGGGTGGGGGGGGGGGTGTGGGCGGTGTTTGTCCGAAGATGAGGACGTATCTGTTTGAGATTGGGTGAGATTAAAAAGTTGGGAAAAGATTAGGTCAGTTTGCTCGTTTAGGAGATTAACTGAGGGATTACGGGTTTTTTTGAAAATTTCGAATGACTCTAGGAGATTTAGTTTCGGGCCTTTGTTGCAATTATGCAAGATTTTTAGATTATTTATTTCTGGGAATTTATGATTGCATTCGAGACAATGGTTTGAAAAAGAACTAGTGTCTTTTTTCAGACGAAAAGCGCCGAGAATGTTCTGAAAACCGTGTTGAAAAACTTCGTCCTGTCTGCCCTATGTACACGCTATTGCATTCAGAACAATAAATTTCGTACACGACGGATTTTTTAATGGGATCGATTTTGTCTTTGGCATTAAACAATATGTTGGACAACTTAGAGGAGGGTTTAAATGCTACTTGAAGATTTTGCTTTCGAAGGACATTTGCGATGTGTTCGCTTGTTTTGCCAAAATATGTCAGGGAGATGAAAGTTTTGTCTGAATTTGAGGTTTTCGGATAAATTTGGGCCATTGCGATTTGGGTTCGTTTATTATTGATAATGTTTTGCATGAGTTTTGTTGGGAAACCATTCTCTGTAGCGATTGAAGTGATGGTACTTAATTCTTTGATTCTCTTTTCTGTGGAAAGGGGGATTGAAAAGGACAGGAAGAAAGAAAATGACCGTCAAACGTCGAAACTCGAGTCGTGATATGTGTAGAAATTTATATAACTGTGAATAATAAGTTATATAACATTTTTACATAATATAAGTGTGGTAAAATACAAAGTGAATTTTTCAATTCAATGTAAGCATGGATTACCACGTAGTAACTGTCGCAACCTATTCACAATATTTTCTTATTACTGATTCTTGTTTTATCTGCATTTTTGTTCAAAATTATTTTGTTCATTTTAAGAAGATATTGTATAGTATCATTATGACAATCACTTCCAAAAAATTGTAATAAAATTATAATTTTATGTTGGCAAAGTGAATAAATTATTATTATTATTATCAACAAAAACAATAAAAATAACATTGTTTTAAAGATCATGTCTTTCCGATATATTAAGTGCCTAGACATCTGTGGACGCGTTTCGATATTTATCTCTCATCAGCACAGCTTTGCTTCCATGAACAACAATTTGTAAACCACTTGAGTGCGACGAAGGTGAACTGAAAGCTATAAAATTACTTACAAATTTCACATGAGATTTGTTTTGGTAGTCCTAAAAAGTCTCTATAATTGTTATATAGCTCCGGAAAGGCTATATATTATATTAGAATATATTTATATATTCAGGCTGTGCTCCGTTTGTTTTAAGTTTTATATTCAGTTTGTTTTAAGTTTTATTTTATTTTATATTCCAATTTTGAATTATACAATTAGTGTCCGACCTAAAATGGATTTTCAGCCGAAAACGAAAAAAAATCTTCGGCTTTAGTTTTATTTTCGGCAGAAAACTAAGCCGAAAACGAAAATGATTTAGACATTAAAAGATATTAACATTTCCGCTGCACACTGAAATCTTGTTTGTTTTTTTTTACAAACAAATAGAGGCTTCAAAAGAAAAAAGAATCACGAGAATTCCATTAGAGGACACAAAATTTGGTGTATTTCTGGTGTTACTGATTGATTATATAATGTAATCAATCAACACAATATAATATAATACATTACGAAATAAAGAAAAAAACATGTTACAATCTTTTATTTATCACTTCATCTTTTATTTTATTTATCATTATAATTAAACAGTAGATTATATTATTATAATTAAACAGTATTATAAGCTAAGAAAAGCAGTTTTTCCACATTTTCTCCAAGCAAATTACTTGTGCAAATTACTAACGGTCTACGAATTTGTCCAGCAGCACTAAATAACTGCTAGCTGGAACGCTAGTAGTGGCAGGTGAAAGGTACTTCAAAACGACTCTTCTTAGTGAAGGATATGGACTACTGTTCCATAGGAATATATATCGGCATTGTTTTACAACAATGGCTCCGACAGATAGCTCCGAATTCTCTGTCTCAACACAATTGATTGATCTAGCGATTCATCTGTATCCATCTGTTGAAGTGAGGTGTCGTCATGTGTATCCCATAGACTTTCTTTTTCTCGCTGGAGGTTGGATGCTGGTTGCAGTAAAATCTGTTCTGCATTTCTTTCAACTGATAGTATCGATAGTATCCTCCGTTGTTGGGATCTCGACTTCGTCAGAGACAAAGTATTTCGATTTGAACCTAGGGTCCAGTATTGTTGCCGCCGTTAGCAAAGGCTGCATTTTTAGAAAAGAGAATCTGGTGTCCAATGCCTTTTTTAGCGAGTTTTTCATGTTTTTCATCTTTTCCTCTTCATTTTCGCATCGAACTTGCAATTTGCGCTTTAATAATGATATCAAAGGTATTACTATTGATACACATGCATTATGAAAAGATAATTCAAGTGTAGCTTCATGGAAGAATCTCAAAACGGCTATCAGGTGTTTCATAATCTTCCATTCATTGTAGCAAAGAGTACATATCTTGCCATTTTCAAAACTGTACAAATTGACTGCATTTTCGCTCTAACAGCCTATCTAACATCAATAATATACTATTCAATCTCACCTCGACATCTTGCAGTAAAATATGTTCGGGCAGTCCGCATTGCTTTTGACATTCTGTCA